>CM056054.1:192418854-192926354 GCA_029574335.1 Rana kukunoris
GGGGAATACTCCTATTGACCACCAACCCTGAGGTCATATTTGTTCTTATTAATGCTGGGCCCATGACATTTTCTGCCCCTTCTGGCCACAATCCGGCCCTCCTAAAGTCTGACGGACAATAAAGTGGCCCTTTGCTTGAAATGTTTGGAGACCCCTGAGTTAGCGCATATTCTACTTAGGCTATGTAGCACTACCTCCAAAGGAGCTGCTTTTTGTTTTGGGTGGCATGTTACCTCTGTATCTCCGCCGTCCAGGGTACTTGATGAGAGTTGTAGTAAATGGAATGTCCACTCTACAGGTATATTTTCTGTGCTTTTATTACCCAGCTGGGTAAAAACAATCAAACAGTTGAAAGGTGAAGGGATAGCAAATAGAAAATAGCAGACCAGGTGTAACTGCATACGTGGGAAACAGTCCTGCTTCCAACGATACTTTACTTCGCCACTCCAGTCGGAATGGGTTTAGCGCACCTGGACAGGCCTCTCTCACAAGCCTGGCAGCCAGAATGTCACTCGGAACTTGGGGCTAAGTCTCTGCCACAGACCCTCCCAATGGTTGAAGAAACACAGTGGTACAGAATCCTTTCTATTAGATTCAACACCCGGATCTCCTTCAGGTAGTTTTGGTTAGGCTACTGGCTGATAGGCGACCAACATCCAGCCTCTCAGTAACCGGTTTTCCTGGTCCCCCATGGATGGTCATGCCCCTATTGCAACACCAGCCTCTCTTTACACTCCTCAAGCAGACTCTCCACCAGACAGCTTCCTCCAACAGGACGGACAGCTCAGGACCTCAGAAGATTGGGGACCCAGTCGTTCAATGGGGCCCATCGGCAGATCAGATGCTCCGGGGCCAACGTGGTCCTGGAACCAGGATCGCTGCGTAGCACGCACACCCTGGCCCGGAAGGCCATTTGCCGGGGTGCCGTGGAATGGCTACACTGAAGGTGGGCGCCACACGGGAAGACGGACCAAGAAAAATGGCGTCTGCCCCTTAAATATCCCTTTCCAGCATGCACAGCGAGGCAGACTCCTCCTAATAGGCTGCCGGGAAGAAGCATCCAAACTCTTGACTCCGCTGCTGCTACCTGTCGGCCTGGGGTGTGACCAGTACCCCAGAAACGACAGCAAGAACCCACAGCACAGCCAAAGCTTTGACAGAGGCTCCAAATTACCCTGATAAACAGATTACCCTGGTCAGAGTCACTTAACTCTCTGATCCCCTCTAAATTTACACTAACACCGGTTCTGAGAAGTAACCAGGCGCTACAGTTAGTTTATCTGTGTGATTATTATAAAGTTTAACTAAAAAAATTGTTTTATCCAATTACCACGTTATGTGGAAATTGTGCCTACCATGTAAGGTCCAGTTGGTTGTGTTTTTCTCCCAGGCCAAAGATTCCCAGTTCTCTGTTTCTGAGTCACTTTCTGAAATATACTGTACATATCTACAAACTCAGAAATGACCATAGCACTTGGGACAGTGTAATACCCAGGATTTTAGCATAAAACAGAAAAATCAGCAATTTACAACAACCATGTTTATATATATATATATATATATATATATATATATATATATATATATATATATATATATATATATATATATATACACACACATGCAATAGGCTGCGTACACCTATGGAGAGTACATACACTTGGACAACAATGTTCATCAAACTGAGCAAAGAATATAGTTTGGTATCACTATGGGTGGTCAGAGAGAAGGAAAATAGGAAACACGTAGGGTTAGGAATGGTAGGCAAGAAAAAGGGAGTGTGGAAGGACAAGACGTGTAGGAAAAGGACAACGGGCAGTGGGGTAGAGGGAAAGAGGAAACTGCTGCACTGTCCACACATTGGGTCCCTTATGAAATCTGTTTGTGAGGCAAAAGTGAATCTAGGACCACAAGCTGGGCAGACATAAATTTTTATAAGTGAATGTGAATTTGTACCAGTAAAACCACATTTTCATCGTATTTTGAAGTAAACGAGTCAAGTTCTCTATATTTTTAAAAATTTTGCTTACTGTACGTATAAAAGAACCAAGTCAAAATACTCGTTATTAAATCAGGCTCCTGCTTCATTAGACAAGAATGTCTCAGAACACCTTATTTGTAATTGATCCCCTACTTGACTCCATCCACCAGGGCAACCCCCAACTGTTGTAGGAAATCATATCTAAAATGTCTTACAACAGTTCATAAATGTGCCTAAATCACTGTGCTATGAAACCATACCCCATCTGCCAACTGGAGGAGTTGTTATGATACTCATAAGGCCCCGTACACACGAGCAAATAGATCTATTCAAATCGGTCGGACAGACCGATTTGAACAGATCTGTCTGCTGGGATGTATTGGTTTGATCATGTACACACGATCAAACCAAAATCCCCGCCGGCAGACAGCGCGGTGACGTGGCGGTGACGTTGATGCTGCCACGTCACCGCACCAGGAAGTAAATCACTTCCGCGCATGCGTCGAATCCATTCGACGCATGTGCGAGCAGATATGTCTGCTGGTTAGCGTACTAACCAGCAGACATATCGGTCCGACGGGTTCCCAGCCGACAGATTTCAAAGCATGCTTTGAAATCTGTCGGCTGGCCAAATCCGTCTGTTTGCCCGTAGACATGATCGAATCTGTATGCTGAAACGGTCTGGCAGACCGTTTCCAGCAGACAGATTTGATCGCTTGTACGCAGCCTTACACTTATCTTTTACAACCATCTGTGAAATTGCTATTCTCAACCAGTCTACCTTTTATGGTCAGTAGGAGTTATATTCTGCATTGTAAGGATAATTTGATAGCTATCGACTGGTCATTGTTTTGCATACCTCTGAATATGTTACAAAGTTATGTAGAGTTTAATAATTCCCTATGAATTCATCTGGATTACAAAACTATACTATGTGGGGCGGGGAATAATTAAGACCACTTTCTTACTTTTGCTAACTGTGCCTGAGCAGGGAGATTTGCTTTCACTTCCTGTTTCAGAGATGCAGTAGGAAGTAAGAGATGGCCTCACTAAAATGAGATCCCCATTTATACAGTTGTCACCAGAATCAGTGTCACTTTTGGAAATTTTCTCTTCAACTCATGTTGCTGTAATAGCTCACAAAATTTAAATTTCCCATCAATTTCTGTAACAAAGACAATAGTCATCTTTACCAATATTAAAGTTGAATCAACCCATTGGGGGGTTGAGATCAATAAAGACCTGACCGAAAATGTAACCCTTCCAGTTTTTTTCCAAAACATTCTTTTTACCTACATTTGTGATGTCTTGTAAACTCTACAATGAATGTCTTATTAACCCAGCCTTTTCTTTTTGTTTGACATTCCCATGGCTTATGTGTGACGATGACAACAGCATTCTAGTCATTGAATAATTATTGTGTCTTTTTGTCAACCAGTGTATTGTTGGTGTCAGAAGAGTATAGACTAACATTGTTTCTTTCACAGTTACATTCTAATCATTTCTGACGCCGCTGCCTTACACAAAAACAAATACAAAACACAGTTGACTTTATAGTCACTTTATATAAAATTCTTGACATTTAAAAATGTCATTCGCAGTTGGGAGCCACACAGAGTCCTGTATTTTAGGCACATCTCTGTAAATATCTTATGAAGGGACATGGATGATTATCTTTCTGCTCTAAGACCCCTTTGGGGCAGTTTTCAGGTGCTTTAGCGCTGGAAATAGCCTCTGCTAAGATCCTGAAAACAGCCTCCCACTCATTCAAGTGTGACTTTTCACACTTGGGTGGTGCAAGCAGCATTTTTGGGGGTGGGTCGGGAGTATTTAGCATTCCCAAAATGCCCTGCCCATTGAAATGAATGGGCATCTCTTTCAAATCGTCTAAAAATCGCTTTGAAAGCACCGTAAAATGGGAGTTTTTAACCCGAGCGGAGCTTTCATTGTGAAAGCAGTCTAAGAGGCAATGGCGGTGCTAAAAAAAATTCTGTGGTACTATATCTATGTAGGACAAAAATCAACAAATCCAAGCAGCTCGTCCCATGTAATTCAAAATAAATGGAGAAAGGAAGGGTACCTAGGTACCCCAGGGACTATTCAACTGGTGCTATATAGTCAACAACAAAGGAGTATAGAAAAATAGAAAACAATTTTATTTTTAACAAATAATAAATATATATGAAAAACCATCAATGAAGATGAAGAAAATACATGATCTCCAAAAGCATATTAGGAAGACCAATTTAAGCATTGATTGAGGTACTTGCTCGACATGTTTCGCTCTATAAAAGAGCTTCCTCAGGAGCTTTTGAACAGACAATGCTAGGTATCAAAGAGAACAAATAATTAGATTACATAGGTAAATAATTTATAACAACATGGATGCAGAAAAAAACTACATACAATATATGAAAATATAAGGGAAAACATATAGTATGAATAAATACAAAAGGTGTTGTTTAATGTGCTCAAAGTGGGCGCTGGCCAAACTTACCATAAATAAAGAAATACAAATAAAATTAATAAAAAGGAGCATGATAGATAACAAGGGTAAACCAACATCCAGGCAACTAATGAACAATGGAAATCAAAGCCCCAGGGAGCATCCACAGGCTAAATCAAGGCCATAGCAAATAAAAAGCCTAGAAATAGAAATAGGATACATATGAACAAGGTAGGATAGGATGAATGGGACCATAAACAGGTAGAGGATGAAATAAATATTCCATAGATACCTGGTGAGATCAAAAAAATTAAAAGCCAAAAAAAGAGTATGTGGTGACGAACGTTCGTCACCACATACTCTTTTTTGGCTTTTAATTTTATTGATCTTTTTGATCCAACTGGGAAAGAGTGAATCTTCCCTTATATAATTATGTTTACATCTTTTAGACTTCAACTGGTTGTGATATAGCTGCACCTCAACAGTGGCTTTGGGCAACTTCTCCACAGCTTCTGTATCAACTGATCTCTGGTCAATCTTATTGGTTACATTGCATTATTTGATCTCACCAGGTATCTATGGAATATTTATTTCATCCTCTATCCTCTACCTGTTTATGGTCCCATTCATCCTATCCTACCCTGTTCATATGTATTATATTTCTATTTCTAAGCTTTTTATTTGCTATGGCATTGATTTAGACTGTTGATTTAGACTGTAGAAATAGAAATAGGATACATATGAACAAGGTAGGATAGGATGAATGGGACCATAAACAGGTAGAGGATGAAATAAATATTCCATAGATACCTGGTGAGATCAAAAAAATTAAAAGCCAAAAAAAGAGTATGTGGTGACGAACGTTCGTCACCACATACTCTTTTTTGGCTTTTAATTTTATTGATCTTTTTGATCCAACTGGGAAAGAGTGAATCTTCCCTTATATAATTATGTTTACATCTTTTAGACTTCAACTGGTTGTGATATAGCTGCACCTCAACAGTGGCTTTGGGCAACTTCTCCACAGCTTCTGTATCAACTGATCTCTGGTCAATCTTATTGGTTACATTGCATTATTTGATCTCACCAGGTATCTATGGAATATTTATTTCATCCTCTATCCTCTACCTGTTTATGGTCCCATTCATCCTATCCTACCCTGTTCATATGTATTATATTTCTATTTCTAAGCTTTTTATTTGCTATGGCATTGATTTAGACTGTTGATGCTCCCTGGGGCTTTGATTTCCATTGTTCATTAGTCGTCCGGACGTTGGTTTACCCTTGATATCTATCATGCTCCTTTTTATTAAAAAATACGTTTCTTTATTTATGGTAAGTTTGCCAGCGCCCACTTTGTGCACATTAAACATCACCTTTTGTATTTATTCATACTATGTTTTCCCTTATATTTTCATATATTGTATGTAGTTTTTTTCTGCATCCATGTTGTTATAAATTATTTACCTATGTAATCTAATTATTTGTTCTCTTTGATACCTAGCATTGTCTGTTCAAAGGCTCCTGAGAAAGCTCTTTTATAGAGCAAAACATGTCAAGCAAGTACCTCAATCAATGCTTAAATTGGTCTTCCTAATATGCTTTTGGAGATCATGTATTTTCTTCATCTTAATTGATGGTTTTTCATATATATTTATTATTTGTTAAAAATAAAAAAAAATTCAATTTTTCTATACTCCTTTGTTGTTAACTATATCTCTATATAGCACCAGTTGAATAGTCCCTGGGGTCCCTAGGTACCCTCCCTTTCTCCATTTATTTTGTAGCACCCTATAGGTTGCTAGAGTGATGTATATAGGTTTTATGGTAGAATAGGTCAATTTAGGGGGGTGACCTTGGGCCTGGGCTCAGGTGCAGATGGGACCCTCTTACAACCCACAGAGATGTGCTGACCAGAAGGCACAGGAGGAGCAAGAGAGGACAGTGCGAGAACACTGCCGGGTAAGTCTCCAGGAGTTTCACAGCTGGAGCCAGGAGGGCTGGTGAGTGTACACATGGTTAGTAGAGGACTGGGAGGCCCGCCTGAGAGGACTGAGATGAAGCAGTCTGGGATGGGTGCAGAGCAGGGGCGTGCGGTGAGGTCAGTGGCTGGTGAGGCACTGGCTAATTTTAGAGCCAGATACACACAGGTTACATACACCATGAACGTTAGAGCGTGAGCAATAATTCTAGCACTAGGCCTCCTCTGTAACTCTAAACATGTAACCTCTAACAAAAATTCAAGCGTTTTCTATGGAGATTCTTAAGTACTGAAGTTTGGTGCCATTCCACAAGTGTGCGCCATTTTAAAGCGTGACATGTTAGGTATTTATTTACTTAGCGTAACATCATCTTTCACATTATACAAAAAAAAATTGGGCTAACTTGAGTGTTTTTTTTATTTTTATTCATGACTAATCGTTCCTTTAGGGCATATTCACACTGGTCCGCATTACTGTAAGATTCAGGGTGGTGCGTTTTCAGGACATTTGAGATCTGTCACCTTGGGAGGCTGGTTTGAGAAAGTAATGAGAAACTTATATAGCGCAACCCTGCGAACTGAATCGCCTCTGGGCGCTTAGTATCCATTCCCTCAACTGAAGCTTTTGCCCTCAGAAAAGATGGATTTTGATTTTTTTCCTGAAGGCCAGGTAATTCGCCTCCAATCAGGTGCTGGTTGGTAGAGCGTTCCATAGTCTCGGTCCTTGGACTGCAAATCTTCGCTCTCCTTTGGACTTGTATCTGGCTTTGGGGATATGGAGTAGATTTTGGTTGGTGGATCGCAGAACGCTATTGGGGTTGTGGGCTTCTAATTTTTCGCATAGATATTGGGGGGGGCGTTTCCTTGAACGCACTGTCAGACAGAGACCGATGAAGGGATCTCAGAGAAGATGAGATTGATTCCCATGTTTTTTTCCTAGTCACCAATCTAGTGGCCGTATTTTGAACGACTTGCAGGCGGGTGATAAAGAGGGAACACCCTCAAAATGCATAACCGCCTCTGGGTCCAGTTCCACTTTAACCTCCCTGTTGGTAATCTCGAATGCGGCTCTGGGTTATATTTCAGTACCATTAGCGATAACCTCAAGCCACAGGATTGCATCTCAGAATCCTAGTCTAAGTTACTTACCTTGTCCCCTGGAACCTGTGATGTCCCCCTGCTGTGTCTGTGGGCTGTGTCCTCCGCCAGATACCTCCGTTCCCAGCGATCCTGGCAGAAAATTCCCAGCAAGGGACTTGCTGGGACTTTATCATGCCTGTTTATGACTTCTCAAATGTAAGTTGCCTGTATTAAGTTTCTTTTAAACTTGTCCTATATCTGCACCCAGGCACCTCTCCCCTTGTTTTCTTTCAGTGTAACTGGAACATGGTTTCTTCTTTCTTCTGTTCCCATATGATGGCAGCCGAGTGTTGGACCCTCCACTACCATCCTTTATGGTCCTTGGATTTTTAAACAGATTTAAAGATCATGGACTCTTGTCATCCCATTTTCTCCTGCATAGATCACTATGCTTATTTTTTTTTATTTTTTCCTTGTATTGATGTTGGTTGGGGCTATGTGATGGAAATGTGTTTTTTTTGTTGTATAATGAATAAATTCAATAAAACATTTTTGATTCAAAAAAAGAAATGTCAGATGCAGGGCTGTAGATGCTTTTTTTCCCCCCTGGGGAGTTCAACCATGGGGACCCAGAAAAAAAGCATTTGGTGGTGTGTGCAGAGCGTTGTGGATGGGGCTTAAAACTTAGGTGTAAATTACACGATCAGAAGTGCTTAAGACACAAAGTGCAAGGGTCAATAATGTATATCACACAAAGCACAGGGTACAGGAGTGCATAATGCACAAAGAGCAGGAGTTAGGCCCCGTACACACGATTAAATGTGTCTGTTCAAATCGGTCGAACCGACCGATTTGAACAGATCTGTCTGCTGGGATTTTGGTTTGCTCGAGTGTACACACGAGCAAACCAAAATCCCTGCCAGCAGACAGCGCGCTGACGTGTCGGTGACGTTGACGCCGCCACCACGTCACCGCACCAGGAAGTAAAACACTTCCGCGCATGCGTCGAAACCATTCGGCACGTGTGCGAGAAGACATGTCTGCTGGTTAGCGTACTAACCAGCAGACATGTCGGGCGGACGGGTTCCCAGCCGACAGATTTCAAAGCATGCTTTGAAATCTGTCGAGTGGCCAAATCCGTCTGTTTGCCCGTACACACGATCGAATCTGTCTGCTGAAACGGTCTAGCAGACCGTTTCCAGCAGACAGATTTGATCGTGTGTACGAGGCCTTAGGAGTACATAATGTACAGAATAAAGGGGTCAGCAATGCTTAACACACAAAGTGCAGGGTTTCAGGAGAAAGTAATGAAGAGGTCAGAGCAGAGCAAAGGGGACTGGAGTGTGTAACGCACAGAGACAGGGGTCAGAAGTAAACATTTCAAAGAGCACTGGTGTCAAAAGTTCATAAAGCATAGGGTTCAAGAGTGTGTAATGTACAGAGTTCAAGGATCAGGAGTGCGTAACACAGACTGCAGTGATCAGGGGAGCATAATGCAAAGGTCAGTAGACAGAGCACAACAACAAAATTACCTCTCTCCCCAAGCCTAAATACCCCCTCCACCACAGCTCTCCTCAGTACAGTTCTCCCCACCAGTACAGCTTCCCCAGTACAGCTCCAGTCCCCACTCAATACAGCTTCTTCTCTAAAGCATTACAGCTCTGATGCTCCTTCAGTACAGCTCCCTCCCGCCATAAATCACTTACTGGACAAGAGCATTTTAGAGTAAAGAAAGTCATCCCTCGGCTGGGTCATGTGACTGGACCCAGGGAAAGGGCAGCCTCCCTCACTGAATTAACAGGCTGCAGGAGTGACTCCTGCTTTGAGTGCCTGATGCATCTGTGGGCACTAACTTGGGGAGGGTTGGGGTTTTTGGGGTTTGGACCTTCCTATCCTTCCCTTATCTATTCCCTTGGTTAGATGTGTAGATTCATCAGGCAGTGATAGCTCATCAACAGAAGGACATTTTTTTTTATTAAGTGATGAAAGTGTCTCTGTAGCCACCCTGGTGGTATGATTATGTCAGATTTTTACGTCTCAAAGCGGTACATTGGTTTGCATTGAAATTTGGCGTTTTTATGTTGTAGGCCTGTAATTCTTAGTAATAACTCACTTAAATCTGTCCAAACAAGAGTCTAGTAGACACCCCTGGTATGATAAAGTTTGAAACACAAAATCATGAATTATAATATAATAAATAACTATAAATAATTATTAAAAAAATAATATAATAATAATAAAATTTACTTCTCAAAAATTCTAATTTACTATCGCTGTTTTCTAGCTGGTCTAAAACCCCTTTTGACGTAAAGGGACATTTTTTGGTTGCCATGGACAATCTCAAGTTTCCAGGCAGAAAGAACAGTATATAATATAGTATACAGTATATACTATAAGTCCTCGCAGGGCACTGAACAAAGCACTAGGGACAAAAGGGATGTGAAATGATGTGATACAGTACTGTAATCTGTAAGATTATGAATTAACAAAGTAACTTGTATAGCGCTACACATGCAAACTGAATCGCCTCTAGGCACTTTTTGCAGTGTCTTCCTGGCTGGTGCAGTCATTTACCCTGTAGGATCTTGACACGCTTGGGACACACATATATATGAATTTTGTACTTTTTGAATTTGCCGCGAGCTCACTGGGAACGGAGCCCGACACACACAGAGTTTCGGGCGGAGGACACAGCCCGCAGATACAACAGAGGGACATCGCAGGTTCCTGGGGACAAAGTAAGTAACCTGGACTAGGACTCTGAGATGCAATCCTGTGGCTTGAGGTTACCTCTAATGGTACTGAAATATAACCCAGAGCCGCACTCAGGATTACTAACAGAGAGGTTAAAGTGGAACTGGACCTAGGGTGACCACGTGTCCCGAATTGCCCGGGACAGTCCCACATTTTGCAGGTCTGTCCCGGGCACCTTCATTCCAGGACAATACAGTGTCCCGGAATGAAACTGACACAGCCACTCCCCAAGCCAAACTAAGGCCCCCAAAAAAGGCTGCCACATCACCGCTTTACTCTGAAAGTACTTGTCCTGGCCGGGAATGCCTAAAGGAGCACAGTCCCCGCCCCCTGCTTGTGATTGGAGAAATACTAAATCCCCCCTTTTGTGTCCAATCACTGTGCTGTGATTCATTATACCACAAGCTGATTTTTGGGAAGTAGGGTGTCCCTGAATGGTAGTTTGGAAATGTGGTCACCCTAACTGGACCCCTGCACACCCAGTTTATCGTAACAAGTCACTGAGTAAAACTGGAAAAAGTGGGTGATGACAGAAATAAACCACAAAATAGATCATTTTAATATTATCATTATCATTTAAATATCAGTTTAATATTATAGGAGCACACAGCAAATATGTGAGAAGTAAAAAACAAAAATGCTTTAATATGTAACATACTGGAGCAGCCCCTGTTATAATTGATGACCGTGTGGAGCGATAAACACCACTGCAGGCACATTCAAAGATTTTCTAAAAGAACTAACTTTATTAAAAGGTACAATTGTTCCCAAGAAATCAGAAAAGCTACAGTAAGAACTTTTCTTCCTCTGGGATCACAGCTTAGTCTAAAGCCGCGTACACACGGCAGAGAACCTCGACGGGCAGAACACATCGTTCCACCCGTCGAGGTTCTCTGCCGGCCGTCGAAATCGGCGACCCGCCCGTCGGGAATGGCAACCAGCCATTCATCCAGGCGGGCCGTCGAGCAAAAAGAGAGCGTGCTCTCTTTTCGCTCGACGGGATTCCCGAAGGGCGGGGCGAGCCAGGAGCGTACACACGGCCGAGGTCCTCGCTGGAATGCAGCTTCCAGCGAGGTTCTCGCTGGTTTCCAGCGAGAACCTCGGTCGTGTGTACGCCGCCTGAATGGTACATAAGATAGTCTAAGATAATAGAGCTACTAGATGTAGCACACATGTCATGATGGTGACTCTAAGTAACACATTTCCATGTATAATAAAAGGTTCCTAACTACTGCCCTGGCCTTGGCCTTGCGTAAAAAATGGAACTTCCGCTCTTGGGAACCCTCCCCCCTCCGTGTCACATTTGGAACCTTTCAGGGGGGGGGGGGGTGCAGATACCTGTATAATACAGGTATTTTTACCCACTTCTGGGGAGAGACCTTATGGACGGGATGGCTTTGGTTTCTTGTGCAGTCCTGTACAACACTCTACAAGCAAGGTTTGCCTATTCATCAAGGGCCCTCCATATTAATCAGGTGCACGGGAATGTAAAAAAAAAAATACAATTTACAGAAGGAAAGGGGGTAATATACCTTTTACTGACATGTGAAATGCAGGGTGGTGGTCTTGGGGTGACATCTGATGAGACCCAAGAGAATGCCCATCTCCCCAAATCTCATGTGATGCGTAGTATCTTCATGCAAGGTTTTGGGTTACTCAGAATTCCTCAAGATTTTACCAGAGGGATGGAGACATTACCCTCACCCATGTGCCATGGGTGGGTGCAGAGATACAGTTCCAGAGATACAGTATACGAATCCAGAGGCACTGTAGAAAATCCAGAGAGTTTAGCAGTCTGACACCATGTACATAAGACGATCGTGTCTGTTTTGGGTGGATTAAACCTTTAACTGTGGGTTGATTGATTACAGTTGAGGGGCCGAAACCACGTGTAAATTTTGTGTTCTAGTTCATATTTCTATACCAGCATTACAGTAATAGTATCAGGGGTGTCACAACTACTTTGTTACACTTTGTTCATTTTTCTGCTGATGCACCTTATTATTTCAGTTGCTGACTTTTGAATCTGATACAGTGTAGAGAGCCAATAAGCAATTTAGCAAAGATCAAAAAGTGGTCATATAGTTATTGCAAGACTCTACTTTAATCAAGTGCGGCTATGAGGAACCCTCTGGCAACAAGGAATGGGAAGCGATCTCACACATTGCCACTATTTCAGAAAGTAATTACTCTGGAATGGCAAGCTTCTTACATTGGTAATAATTCTTTTTCAACCTTGGCTCTTTTCATTGTCTTAAAGAAGAAATCAGCTAAGCTCCATTTACATGTAATCTGGCCACATAATTATGGAAGAGCCCTGGGGCCACCAAAACATTTTTTTTTACAGAATTCTGAGTTTGAAAAAAATAAATAAAAAATTTCAGTCATCATAAACGTTTTTTTTTATTTTTTTTATTAGAGAACTTGGAGTTTGAAAGTCATAATTCTGAGTTTTAATATTTTTTTTTCCACAGAATTCTGAGTTTTTACTTTTAATCTCTGAATTCTGACTTTAAAACTCAGAATTCTGTAAAAAAAAAAAATGTTTTCAAACTCAGAATATTTTTTTTTATGATGGCCCCAGGGCCCCTTCATACATAATACAATTAAGACCAAATAAAAAAATCATTGCCCAATGTGCTAAAAAAAAAAGCAGCTGTACTACAGTTGAATGGTGTGGTACTATCTGTAAGCCCGTGGGGGTGCCTCACTACATCGGCCTGGGCTTCCAGTACAATAGAACAGAGAGTGATGCTATCATAACATTACATGATAGGGATGAGGGTCAGTTTAGGGGGATGCTAACTGACAAGACTTGAGGTTTAAGAATAAGAAAAAAATAAAAGAAAAAAAATAACAAGATAATACATTAAACTTTATCCTTTTGACCTTAGGAAGATCTAGCCCCTTTATGACCAGTCCATCTTTTGTGATATGCCACTGCGTTATTTTAACTAACAATTGCACAGTCGTGCGACACTGTGCCCAAATAAAATGTATGTCCCACCTTTCCTACAAATAGAGCTTTCTTTTGGTGATATTTGATCACCTCTGCGGTTTTTATATTTTGCGCTTTAAACAATTTTTTTTTGAAAAAAACAAAACACATTTTTTTACTTTCTGCTTTAAAAAATATACAATAAAAAAAAATGAAAGAATCAAATTTCTTCAAAAATAATAGGCCAATATGTATTCTGCTACATATTTTTAGTAAAAAGAATCCCACTAAGCGTATATTGATTGGTTTGCGCAAAAGTTATAGCGTCTACAAATTATGGCATATATTTATGGAATTTTTATTTATTTTTTATTTTTTACTGCTGACTTCCTGGGTTTGCTTTTTAAATTCCTCCTAGCGAATATTCATAACTTTAGGAAAATTTTACAAACCTAACAAAAATTTGTATTTCGTACGAATCCAAATTAAATTTCAGACACGAATTGCGAAATTCGAATTTTCAGCCAATACAAAAGGGAGCGGAACGAAACAAAACTAGTTTATTGATGGCGCGCATGGCTAACTCACATACGCCCCCCCCCCCCTGCGGACACCGATTGTTATTGTACACAGCGGGAGCTTTTCAGCAAGTCCCAGCCAATGATTGATGCCCCGGATCTGCTGATCCCCAGGGCCCCAGATGGCTACCCCCTATATATATATATATATATATATATATATATATATATATATATATATTTTTTAAGGGGCCCAAAGGTCCCCAGGGCAACCCCCCCAAATCGTGGCACCCCCCACTTCTCAATTTTCTCAAGAGAATGCTTGACCCCTGGCCCTCTGTCTGGACAGTGCAGGTTGGCCCTCTGCTGATCACATGCACATTCCTCCTCCAAAAAAAACAAAAAACCTCTCTAGCAATACACACCAAACTGAGCATGTACAGAGTGCCCCCAAGGCTCTGTACTATCAACAGTTGGATTTGGGACAGTAAAAGAAGGGGAGGATCAGAGAAGACAGCCTTTTTACACAATGCTGAGGATTATTCCAGTAGATTTCACACTGAGTTTAACAAGCAGGCTTTACTGCATCTACAGACTGATTTTACTATTGTGGATTAAGTAACACTTTAAAGCGTAACTTCAGTAATTTTTTCAACTTTCCATCTATGAAATCTTCTCTCCTTGGTGTTTTAACTTTGGATAGTAAAACATTTTTTTTCTGACAGTAAATACCTTCTACAGCCCACTTACTTATTCTTGTTCTTGGTAAAAAAAAGCCTAGTCTTATGACTTCATGCACAGCTCTCTTTCTTACTCCCGTGGGAGTTTGCCAGGAAGGGAGCAGGGCCAATGAGTGCTGCAGAGCTGGAGGTGTGCCTCTGTGTGTCTGTGTATATCCAGGAAGTGAACTGGCAGCAGCTTCAGCTGCCCACAGTTAAAATGGATGCAGCCAGACTCGGTGGAGGGAGATTTCAGCAGCATATTTGGCAAGTACAGAATCACAGTATAGATAAAATAATATGCAAAGTGGTTGGATGGAGTCTTCAGAATGGCAAAGATGTTTTCATTACAAATTATGTGAGAAGACTACAGTTCCTCTTCAAATGCAAGAGGCCTTTCTTGTTATTGATTGGCTTCTTTTTCAGTATCACACTTTATTACATATTTGTATAACTTTCCTTTCCTTTGTACTTGTGTTTAGTTAAGCTCCATGCACACTGAAGCTGATAAACTGCAGTTTACTGGCGTTTTGGCTTTTTTTTTAAAGCCCATAAACTGAACTCTGTTAGCCTATGTGCCCATGCACACCTGGGCGTTTTTTAGTGTTAATGAGCTTTGGAGTTTATTGGCTTTTTTCTGAACGCCAGAAATTTGCGTTCAAAGTGCCGTTTTGGCAGTAAAAAAACTATAAAAAACGCAAAAATGCCGGAAAACTACCAAAAACGCTCTGAAACTTGTTTTTTTGCATTTTTTATCCATAAAAGCTATAAAAAATGGCAGTAGCTTTGCAGGGAGCCTTGCAAAGTTTTTTAGCGTTTTTGCAATAGCTTTAGGCTTCATTTACATGGACGTTTTTACAGCCACTTTTCTGAGCGTTTTTGCAGCTTAAAAACGCCTGTCCATGTTAGTCTATGGCCTCATGCCCACCATGACGTTTTTGAGCTGTAGATGGCTGAGCCGTTTTTAAGCTGCAAAAAAAAACAGGAACCAGTGCGTTCTGAAGCTCTAGCAATAGAGCTGTAAAAACTTCAGACGTTAAAAAACGCTCAAAAACGTGCAAAAATGCTCAAAACGCGCAAAAACGCTCCAAATTGCTACCGCAGCGTTTTTAAGCTCCAGCTTAAAAAAAAGAAAAACATGGACAGGCGTTTTAAGCTGTAAAAAAGGCTAAAAAAAGTGGCTGTAAAAACGTCCATGGAAATGAAGCCTAAATCAGCTTTTTTCAGTGTATCTGCTTTTTTATTTATTTTTTTCCTTTTTATTTTTTTTAATGGATAAAAAAATGCAAAAATACGCTGGCACCGGCGTTTTTCAGCGTTTTTTCACACCAAAAAACTTCACTTTGAACACAAAATTTTGGGCGTTCAGAAAAAAGCCAATAAACTCCAAAGCTCATTAACACTGAAAAACGCCCAGGTGTGCATGGGCACATAGGCTAACATAGAGTTCAGTTTATGGGCTTTAAAAAAAAAAGCCAAAACGCCAATAAACTGCAGTTTATCAGCTTTAGTGTGCATGGAGCCTAACAGTGGAGTAAAGTCATTAATTTTTATCCTCAATAACACCAATTACTTTTTGTGTCTTTTTATCCCTATGCAGTGTTCACATTCATTGATGATTCACTAGTAATGCATTGATGCCTTGTATAAGTGAGTGTAATAATTGTGATGACCCTGTTTGTTTAATATCTGATTTGTATTGCAGGATATTAAACACCACATTGTTTGAAAGCTGGGAAATTGTGGGTCCGTATCCCTCCTGGTGGGTTTTTAATCTTCTGCTTCTAGTCCTGCAGTCTTTGCATCTATTCTGGTCTTACCTAATAATCAAGATCACCTGCAAAGCCATCACAAAAGGCAAGGTGAGGTTTGTGCTCTCCATCCCTATTATAGCCACCGGGCTTTGAACACGGAGTAATGTTTGAGAACGTTCCTGAGCTTTGATAACCCTTCCAAGCAAAACGCAATGTCACTCACAATAATAGATCTATTCAAAACCCTGACTTCTGAAAATCAATAATTTCATTTTCACAATAGTATATTCTTTTCCTTCCCGGCTGAAACACAAACAGACCTTTTCTTTTTTGACCCATTCTTTCAATAGAGCTTTACTAGATAATACAAAATAATAGAAATAACAAAAAGAGGTGGGGATAATAGTTTTTCTCTTTTCTTTCTCAGTGGAAGTTGAAAAGTAAAATGTTTGGAATTATTAAATTACAACTAAACCCCCCAAAAAATACCATATATACTCGAGTATAATGCCGCGTACACACGATCATTTTTCAGGTTGTAAAAAATTACGTTTTTTTTAAAATGTCATTAAAAACGATCGTGTGTGGGCTCCAGAGCATTTTTCGGGTTCTGAAAAACGACCAAAAAAAAATAATTCAAACATGCTCTATTTTTTAACAATGTTAACGTTGTCGTTTTTTGGGTTGTAAAAAATGGTCGTGTGTGGGCTTTAACGACACGAAAAATCCGCGCATGCTTAGAAGCAAGTTATGAGACGTGAGCGCTCCGTTCTGGTAAAACTACTGTTCGTAATGGAGTAAGCACATTCATCACGCTGCAACAGACAGAAAAGCGCAAATTGTCTTTTACTAACACAAAATCAGCTAAAGCAGCCCCAAGGGTGGCGTCATCCGAATGAAACTTCCCCTTTATAGTGCCGCTGTACGCGTTGTACGTCACCGCGCTTTGCTAGAGCATTTTTTTTTCACGATCGTGTGTAGGCAAGGCTGTTTTAATGATCAAGTTGAAAAAAACATTGTTTTTTCTAGAGCCTGAAAAACGTTGTTTTTTACAACCCAAAAAATTATCATGTGTACAACCTTTTTTCAGGGCTGAAAATACCCCTCTCGGGTTATACTCGAGTCACTGTACCTTGGGTGTCCATTTTTTCTTTTGTCTCATTCCGTGATAGGTGTTTGACACTGTGTTCAGTGTTTTCCGCCTATCACCTTCTCTTGTTCGAGGTCGAAAGAACGTCTGTGATTGGCGGAAGACTGAACAGTGTCTGCTGGGAAACTGAGTCAGAGGATGAAAGAACGTCCGTGATTGGCGGAAGACTGAACACAGTGGGCCAGATTCTCAAAAGAGATACAACGGTGTATCGCAGGAAACACCGTCGTATCTCTGTTTTTTTTACTGGGTATCTATGCGTGTGATTCCTAGAATCATTTACGCATAGATACAGTGAAGATCCGACAGGTGTAAAACACTTACACCATCAGATCGTAGATGTAATTACTTTTCTGGCCGCTAGGTGGCCTTTACGTTGTTTTTCTCATTTGCCTATGCAAATGAGCCTAATACGCCGATTCCCGAACGTTTTTACGGCGCCCCGTCGTCGTTTACATCGTTTCCGTAAGCGTAAACCTACCCCTGCTATATGAGGGGTAGGTTTACGAAGTTCCGTCGTTGCCATTTTAAGTATGGCGTCGGGTCAGCGTCGTCTTTTTCCGTCGGTTACGTCGTTTTACTAAGTCCTTCGCGAATAGGGCATTGCGTAAGTGACAATCACGTTGTTTTGACGTCGGTTTCAACAACGCTTTCCGACGTGAGCTGGAGCATGCGCACTGGGCTTTTTTCCCGGCCGGCGCATGCGCAGTTCGATCGACGCGGGGGCACGCTTAATTTAAATACAAGCCGCCCCCTTTGAATTACGCGGGGATGCGCAGGGCCATTTACACTACGCCGCCGCAAACTACAGAGCAAGTGCTAAGTTGCGTCAGCATAGTGTAAATGGCTTACGCTATGCCGCCGCAGATTCTATGTGAATCTGGCCCAGTGTCTGCTGGGAAACTGAGTCCGAGGATGAAAGAAGGTCCGTGATAGGTGGAACACTGAACACAGTGTCAAATGCCTATCACAGAACGGGGCGGGACCAGGAGGAAGCCGCAAGTTTTAAAAAATGGACACCTGCAGCGCAGCCTGTCAAGAATTTCAGGTACGCTGCAATGTGCACAGTAAGGTTGTAATGGGCACAGTTAGGTAATGGGCAAAGTGAGGTACTGGGCACAGTGTGGTTGTAATGTGAAATTCTCTATGGGGAAATAAGGTGAAAACGGACCGCCTGTCCGCTTTCATCTCATCATAACTAATTCCATCCGCCAGACAGATGAAAAATAGGACCATCATCCGTCTTGATTTTGCAGACAGGATCGGATATCGGTGGATGTCAGCGGACATGTCACCGCAGACATCTGTCACTCCATAGAAGAGACTGGAGGGTCCAATCAGGTCTGCCTGAAAAACTGACAGGCAGAACTGATCGGACAACCCATGTGAAAGGGGCCGAAGGTTTTAGAACCACTTTAAGATATCGCTGAGTGTTCCAGCAGTTTGTGATCTCCAGTGATTACATGACTCACTGCAGCTTAGGAAGAAGATTGTTTATATATGGAAACAAACAAGTTTGTAGTTTCAGATGCAGAGTGACTAAATGTAACATTGCAACTGACCTGGGCCTGTGATGGCTGCATTAAATCTGCAGGAAAACAAAAGGCGGAATGGTAATAGGTTATAATGGCAAAATTGTTTGGTAACCATGAATTGTGTTATTCATTTTATTCTTCTATTAAAATAACTAATGTGTTTTTTAACAGTACATCTGCACTTTAAAGCCCTGTACACATGATCGGATATCTGATGGAATCTGATCCAATGGATTTTTTCGTCGGATATTCAATGAAGCTGACTTTCATCAGTCTTGCCTACACACTATCAGTCAAAAATCTGATCGTGCCTTGACGTACAACACTACGACGAGTCGAAAAAATATGAAGTTCATTGCTTCCGAGCATGCGTCGACTTGATTCTGAGCATGCGTGGATTTTTGTCCGATGGAGTTCCACACAGACGATCAGATTTTTCTATCGTTATTTATCCATAGGAAATAATTAAAACATGTTCTATTTCTTTCCACCGATAGAAAAAAAAAAACAATGGGACCCACACAGGATAGGTTTGTCCGATGAAAACTGTCCATCGGTCCGTTTTCATCGGGCAAACCGATGCTGTGTACAGGGCTTTACTGTTGAGCTTGGAGGTCTGAGCTATGACTTCAGTATCGTTCTCTTCATATTGTGTTTTATTCACAAGCTTTGTTCTTGAATCCCTGTTACATAAAGATCCAGTGTTGCTTTAATTATACTGATAAATCATAAGGGCCTTGTTTAATTCATGTAATGAAGGGATCATTTACTTGGTGAAGTTGTTTACATATGACACACAATTTTCAAGTATCTTTTAATTATGTTGCTTTATTGGCGTATGTTTTTTTTTTTTTGTGGCTAATTTGTGCACGCTACTCTTGAGAATCTCTATTTACATATCTGCTTTCACGTGTTTTGACAATTACGCTCTTTTCATTCTGCTCTCGCTGAAGACTGGAAAGTGGAATCCTTTGCATGTAAGTTTCAGTTACAGAAAGTCAAATCATTTTACAGCTTAGGTGTTTGTTGCATGGACACCTCCGATTAACCTCCCTGGCGGTATGATAATGTCAGATTTTTGATGCTCAAAGCAGTACAATGTTTTGCATGGAAATTTGACGTATTATATTGTAGGCCTGTAATTTCTAGGAATAACACACTTGGATCAAACAGGATTCTAGTATTCTTTATTCCCTTTTATTCAATTTTTTTTATTTTTTTATTTATTCTAGTATTTAGTATTCTTAAATCAAACAGGAGTCTAGTATTCTTAAGGCCCCTTTCACATTGAGGCGTTTTTCATGCGGTACATCGCTAAAAATAGCGCTGCTATACCGCATGAAAAATCATGCCCTGTAGTGTTCAATGTGAAAGCCCGAAGGCTTTCACACTGAAGCGGTGCGCTAGCAGGAACGCTCCAAAAGTCCTGCTAGCCGCATCTTTACCGCGGTATAGGAGCGGTGTGTTCACCGCTCCAATAGCGCGCCTTCCCATTGGAATCAATGGGAAACCGCTGTAATAGCGCGGTAATACCGCCCGCAACGCGGGCGGTATTAACCCTTTTTCGGCCGCTAGCGGGGGTTAAAACATCACCGCTAGCGCCCGAATATCGCGGTAAACACGACGGTATAGCGGCGCTACAAATATCGCGGCTATACCGTCACCGCGGCTCCACGCCTCAATGTGAAAGGGGCCTTATTCTCTTTTATTTTATTTATTTATTTTATTTATTCTAGTATTTAGTATTCTTAAATCAAACAGGAGTCTAGTATTCTTTATTCTCTTTTATTTTATTTATTCTTATTTTATTTATTCTAGTATTTAGTATTCTTAAATCAAACAGGAGTCTAGTATTCTTTATTCTCTTTTATTTTATTTATTCTTATTTTATTTTTTCTAGTATTTCGTATTCTAGGATTCTTAAATCAAACAAGAGTCTAGTAGACATCCCGGGTATGATAAAGTCTGAAACACTAAATCATAAATTATATGATAATAAATAACTATAAATAATTATAACAAATAATAATATAATAATAATAATAATACAATTTATTCAATAATGTAATCAAATCAAAAACACTGAAATTTGCTCAGTTGCAGAATTGTCGCTGTCATTACTCTCATGCCGCGTACACACGGTCGTTTTTTGCGATTAAAAAAAAACGACGTTTTCTGTGAAGTAAAAAGCGACGTTTTTGAAACGTCACTTTTCAAAGGCAATTTTGCATACACACCATTGTTTTTTCACAAAAAGCAAGGTTACGTTCACCACTCTTTTTCCATTGAAGCTCGCTTCATAACTAGCTTCTGGGCATACGCGGGTTGAAAAACGTCGTTTTGAACGACGTTTTTGCGACACACGGTGACTTTTTGTGAAACAAAAAACGACGTTTTGAAAAACGACACAAAAAATTCAATCATGTTGGAATTTTTTTTTGGTCGTTTTTTTTAAGACAAAAAACGACGTTTTGCCCACACACGATCAATTTAAATGACGTTTTAAAAAACTTTATTTTTTCTTCGCAAAAAACGACCGTGTGTACGCGGCATTAGTAATGATGATGAAGAAAAGAGGGAAGGACGGCCGCACTCCAAGGATTTTCAAACGAAAAAAGTTGTCTTTATTGTAAATCCAAAAACATGTACAGTCACAGCAATCACAGAAAACAGGACAGCCGACGCGTTTCGCACTCGATCAGTGCTTAGTACGCGGCATTAGTGTTTGATGACGAGTTTCCCCACAAATCACTATCGCTCAATTCTGAAAGTGATTCTAATTTATTATCGCTGTTTTCTAGCTGCTCTGAAACCACTTTTAACGTAAAGGGAAACTTTTTGGTTGCTATGGATAATCTCAAGTTTCCAGGCAGAAAGAACAGTTTTTTTTATATAAAAGTGCATGTAGGGCACTGGACAGACCACTAGGGACAAAAGGGATGTGAAAAAATTTGATACAGTAATGTAATCTGTAAGATTACAATGTACTGTATGAGCCGGTTCACAGAAGGGCAACGCGACTCTTTGCGAGGTTACCTGGACGCGACCGGTGCGCGCACCACAGTGCGATATGGGGCGACTTACAATGCGACTTCAAGCCACCTCCAGGACAGGCGACTTTCCAGTGGCCAATCAAAAAACAATCAGCTCTGTGGGAGGGAGGGGTTTGCCTGAGAATTTTTTTTATCTTCCTGTATTGTTGCTTCAGTTAAGATAGGGGATCTGACTTGGAGGCGACTTCCATTGAAAGTCGCCCAGAAGTCGGATTGAAGTAGTACAGGAACCTTTTCTGAAGTCGGAGCGACTTCAATAGTGTACATTAAGAGGGCTCCATTCACTTACATTTATTTTCTGAACCGCCCGACTGACTTGGAGAGACTTCAAGTCGGATCCCAAGTTGCCCCTGTGTGAACCGGCTTTAAGTGTTATGTGTTTTTAACTTTTTGAATTTGGTGCCAGGCTCCGTCCCCATGGGAGGTGGTGCCAGAACCCTTTAAAACCACTTTAAATACAGCTTTAGCGGCCTATAAATATGGATACCACCTAACTACTTATATTTTGACTTGGAGTTAGACTAGGGATGAGCCGAACACCCCCCCGTTCGGTTCGCATTTCATTGGAAATATTTTTTTTTAAAACTGCCGTTTTATTGGGACTCCTGAAAAATCGATCGTTTTTAAAACTTTTTTTCAACTAATACATGTTCCCTCGGGCAAGACCCAGGTTCTCAAAGACGTTTTCACAGGCATACTATAGACACCCAGCAGGTACAATATTTAAAGTAATTTTTCCTTTTTTTTTTATTTAAGGATCATTAAAATCACTGCTCCGAGCAGTGATTTTAATAATGCTTAAATAAAAAAAAAAAAATAATTACTTTAACCACTTAAGGACCGCCGCATGTACATTTACGTCGGCACAATGGCACCGACAGGCACATCAACGTATAGGTGGGTCGGGTGTCCGATCGGGACCCCCCCCCCCGGTACATGCGGCGGTCTGCGCGGCTGTACGAGCGATCCGGGATGAGGGGGCGGCTATTCGTTTTTGTCCGCCCCCTCCGGATCGCTCTCAGCCAATGCGCGCGCCCGCCTGTGTCTCACTTCCTCCTCCTGTGTAAACACAGGAAGGAGGAAGCGATGTGATCTCTCCCTCGGCGGTTTTTTCAACCACCGCTGAGGAGAGATCACAACACAAGTAAGTCTGCACTAACACTACACTGCACTAACACTACATATAGGCACATTTGACCCCCCCGATCGCCCCCCCCTTCCCCCTGTCACAGTGTCACTGAATGCAGTAATCATACATGTATGATTACTGTATTTAGTGTCAGTGTGACAGTCAGTTAGTGTTAGGTCCTGGGTAGCCCCCGTACCCCCCCTAATAAAGTTTTAACCCCTTGATCACCACCCTAGTTAACTCTTTCACTCCCTATTGCCAGCCCTATTACTAAGCGATCATTTTTCTGATCGCTGTATTAGTGTCGCTGTTCCCGCTAGGTAGCTAATTTTTTTTTTATTGTGATTTTTTTTTACTAAAGACATGTGGCTGAATTAAGTTTGGCCTAAATGTTTGACTAAAATTTAGTTTATTGATTTTTCTTATAACAAAAAGTAAAAAATATTGATTTTTTTTCCAAAATGTCGCTCTATTTTTGTATATAGCGCAAAAAATAAAAATTGCAGAGGCGATCAAATACCATCAAAAGAAAGCTCTATTTGTGGGAAGAAAAGGACGCAAATTTTGTTTGGGAGCCATGTCGCACGACCGCGCAATTGTCTGTTAAAGCGACGCAGTGCTGAATCGCAAAAACCCCTTGGGTCATTTGGCAACATATTGGTCCGGTCCTTAAGTGGTTACATATTGTACCTGCTGGGTGTCTATAGTATGCCTGTGAAAACGTCTTTAAATAGCACAATCACCTGCCTGCCAGTAAATTAGGAAGAACTGATCTAGCTAAACTATACAGTGTATAAATATATGTACAACACCTGGGATGTATATTTATCCTCTACACTCCTGTAACATTAACTGACTAGCCTGCAAAAAATGACACTCTCTGGCCTCGTACACACGATCAAATCTGTCTGCTGGAAACGGTCTGCTAGACCATTTCAGCAGACAGATTCGATCGTGTGTACGGGCTAACAGACGGATTTGGCCACCCGACAGATTTCAAAGCATGCTTTGAAATCTGTCGGCTGGGAACCCGTCCGCCCGACATGTCTGCTGGTTAGTATGCTAACCAGCAGACATGTCTTCTCGCACACGCGCCGAATGGTTTCGACGCATGCGCGGAAGTGTTTTACTTCCTGGTGCGGTGACGTGGCGGCGTCAACGTCAGCGCGCTGTCTGCTGGTGGGGATTTTGGTTTGCTCGTGTGTACACGCGAGCAAACCAAAATCCCAGCAGACAGATTTGTTCAAATCTGTTTGCTCGTGTGTATAAGGCCTCTCTGTCTCTCTCTGTTCTCTCTAACCACCGCCACAACACACTACACAAGGCCGACCTGCAGGGCTGCAGACCTGCACCCCCTGAGCCATAATTGGCCAAAGCAAGTTTTTTGCAAGCAGTGATTGGCCAAGCATGCGGGTCATAGTGCATGCTTGGCCAATCATCAGCCAGCGATGCCGCAGTGAATTATGGTCTGTGAAACGTAACTCGAATTTGGCGCGAACGACCCGTTTTGTTTGTATTTCGATGAACGATCAAACATACGATGTTTGTGTCGAACATGAGTTCGACTCGAATACGAAGCTCATCTCTCATTGTGACATCAAAAAAATAAAAATAACATTTCGGGTTTACATCCACTTTATTAAAGTAGTAAAAAGAAACAGTTAAGAAGAGAAATCCGCTGTGCTGAGTTGTTTGATCCACCTCTCCTTACATCACTATGCTGCCCTGTCGTGATGTAAGCACTGGTGGGATGAACCAGTGACAGCAGTGGGGGACCAACAATCCCAGAAGTATCAAATTGTCTATGAAGGCAATAGGTGAGTATTAAGGTGGGAGTAAACTCCCATACATGAATGTTACCTATAGGTAAGCCTATATATTTTCCTAAACGTGCACCATTTAGAAGATATTTACTGTAGATGCAGCCGGTGACATCACCAGCACATGTGCTCTGAAGGAATGGCCACCCTTCAGAATCCTATGCCTTAAACGACGGCTCCTGCGCGCATGCTCAGGAGTGACGTCATTGCGGCTCTGGCCACTCACACAGCCGTAGTCTGCAAACCCAGAAGGAAGACAGTTGAAGATGGAAGTGGTGACAGCTCGCCGCTATAATGTGCTAGTATGCAATGCATATAACTTTGCCTTGCAGGTTAAAAAAAAAATATTGACGGCAATTTACTATCGCTTTAAATGTCCTTTATTTTAAGCATATATTTTGATGACAAAAACACTTTCATTTCAAACAGTTTTGATTATCTTTTCTACAGGTGTCAAAAGATGACAGAAGTGATATTGAATCCAGTTCAGAAGACGAAGACTCGCCACCCCGTGTACAAAAACCTCATAACTCCAGCACTAACGGGGTGAACGGTACTAACGGAATTAATGGTTATCTGACGGCTGGAACCTCTTCGGATGAACATTAAACTATCTTCAATGGAACAATAAACTGTTTGCTACTGGAACCATTTAGTCAATTGTAAATGACATTGCTCCGTAATATCTCTGCAACAGAATCCAGTATAGGAATATCAAGCATTTGAATAGCGCACTAACATTTTTTTTTTCTTTTTTTTTTTCTATATTTTTACGTTTGTGACTGATAGAAAAAGCACTAGTCTATGTGCGTGTGAGCATGCTTCATGTTTTGGTAACTGCTGCAAATGAGTCAGTATTTTCATATGCTTGAATGTTATTTATTTTTTGGTATTTGCTTTAAATTTCAGAGTGAAATGTTTTATTATTATTATTATTTTTTATTTTTAGTGATGACTGTGATCAAGCTCTATGATATTTTTTTTGATTAAGACAGTGTTTATGATCATTGATATAATATGTGCACATAGCCAAACCTACTTTACTGTGGAATGAACAGTCCTCTCATTCTCACAGTGGTGGACACACGGCACCCATACACAACGCACATACACACACGGCACCCATACACATCACATACACACGGCACCCATACACAACACACATACACACACGGCACCCATACACAACACACATACACACACGGCACCCATACACAACACACATACACACACGGTACCCATACACAACACACACGGTACCCATACACAACACACATACACACGGCACCCATACACATACACACACGGCACCCATACACATACACACACGGTACCCATACACAACACACATACACACACGGCACCCATACACATACACACACGGTACCCATACACAACACACATACACACGGAACCCATACACAACACATACACACGGTACCCATACACAACACACATATGCACACGGTACCAATACAAACACACGTATACACACGGTACCCATACACAACACACATATACACTCGGTACCCATACACAACACACACACACACGGTACCCATACACAACACACATACACACACAATACCCATACACAACACACATACACACACCGTACCCATACACAACACACATACACACACGATACCCATACACAACACACATACACTCGGTACCCATACACAACACACAAATACACGGTATCCATACACAACACACATACACACACACAATACTCATACACAACACACATACACACGGTACCCATACACAACACACATACACACGGTACCCATGCACAACACACATACACACGGTACCCATGCACAACACACATACACACACGGTACACATACACAACACACATACACACACGGTACCCATACACTACACACACGTACCCATACACAACACACATACCCACACAGTACCTATACACAAAGGGAAACAATTATAGATCATTAAGTGCTGAACAAAAGTTTGTGACGTTTCTTTCAATCGATATATCCGTTGCTGGCGACAGGGGTGGCTTGCCATATTTATCATCCAAACTAAATTTACAGGTACTGCTCAAGGCTTCACCAGGTTCTCTTGTATAGCAACCGCTTGTGGTGCAGACAAGGATAAAGCTCATCACAGCTCTAGACATCTAATGGAAAAGGGAAAAGACCTGGAAGTTGCCCATCTCTGCAAAACCCTGCAAGAAGATATATGACAGCCTAAGCAAGGGAAACTCCCCCAACATATTTACTGTAACTCCACCAACAGAGCTTAGTGATGACTAAGCTCAGTGGGTAGAGAAAAAACTGATTGGGGGCGTTGTCTGGTTGGAGCCCAGGTTGAGACTGTCATACACCGTCTTACAGGGGTTTGCAGAGATGTGCGACTTCCAGGACTTTTCCCTTTTACATTACCTATTTATTATCAGTTACAAAAGAGCATCATCTTTGAAAAAAATATTTCCTTCATCACTGCCACTTGTACATTTTAAATAGTAGTCAGAGATTATAAAATAGTCCTTAACTGGCCATAAACAAGCTCATCCAAGTTGTTCCATGAGATGTACTGATTGTCATGCTACTTTTTGATTACTAAATTTACCATTTTAAATAGTAGAACATATAAGCTACATTGTCTGTAGAAAAAAGTATTGATTTGAACTGCTTTAAAGGGGTTGTAAAGGTACAAGTTTTTTTACCTTCATGCATCCTATGCATGAAGGTAAAAAAACATCTAGCAGCACCGGCCCCCCCCGAGCCCCCGTTGTACTTACCTGACCGTTCGAATCTCCCGGGCGCGTCCACGTCGTCCTCTTCGGTTCCCAGCCTGGCCGTTGATTGGCTAGGCTGGGCGGATTGATAGCAGCGCAGCCATTGGCTAGCGCTGCTGTCAATCAGGGCGGATGACGCGGCGCGCTGGGGGGCGGAGCCGAGTGATACAGTCGGCGGCTATGGCCGCCGCTTTATCACGGGAGCGCGCTCGCAAAAGCTTTCCTCCATTCGAGCGCCCTCGCATGAAGAGGGAAAGCTTTTGCGAGGAGGAGCCCAGACAGCCGCCGAGGGACCCCAGAAGACAGGTTTCCGGGCCACTCTGTGCAAAACGAACTGCACAGTGGAGGTAAGTATCACATGTTTGTTATTTTTTTTTTTAAATCCCTGACTTTAGTGTCCCTTTAAAGGGACTTTGTCACCCTGCCCTACCTTGGTCACACCCCTTGACCCACTTCTACGTCATGGGTGCTCAACCTGTGGCCCTCCAACTGTTGCAGAACTACAAGTCCAATGAGACATTGCAAGTTGCTGACAGTTATAATCATGACTCCCATAGGCAGAAACATGGTGGGACTTGTAGTTCCGCAACAGCAGGAAGGCCACAGGTTGAACACCTATGTTCTACGTGGACTCCAGCCTTGATACTCTGTGGGTGCTCAAGGGTATAAGGGAAGCATGTAACCTCAGCCCAGAATGCGGCCATTTATGTCCAACAAATATCATGTTAGGCCGCGTACACACGAGGAGACATGTCTGATGAAAACGGTCCGCGGACCGTTTTCATCGGACATGTCTCCTGGGATATTTTGGTCTGATGTGTGTACACACCATCAGACCAAAATCCCTGCGGACAGAGAACGCGGTGACGTAGAAGACACCGACGTCCTCAAACCAGGAAGTTCAATGCTTCCACGCACGCGTCGAATCAATTCGACGCATGCGGGGGATTTCGGTCCGCTGGTTAGGCGTACTAACCAGCAGACATGTCCGACGGACAGGTTTCCAGCGGACCAGTTTCAGCGGACATGTCTCCTCGTGTGTACGCGGCCTAAGAAAGGAGGATGTCACAAACCCTATATAAGCTCTGAAAATATTCAACAGTATGCTTACACAGGGCTTGACTCCTGGCTGGGACCAGAGTGTAAAGTTTGGGGAGCATGGTGAAGGCACATAGTGTAAGCTATTAGGGGGCTTTCAAGGGAAGCAAAAGGGGAAAAGTGACAGAGCCTTTTTAAAGCTGATATCCAGCTTTTAGTGAAGTTTAAATACACTATATTGTAAAAAGTATTGGGACACCTGTCTTTACACGCACCAGAACTTTAATGACAGTCCAGTCTTAGACCATAGGGTTCAATATTGAGTTGGCACACCATTTGCAGCTATAACATCTTCAAGTCTTCTGGGAAACCTGTCCACGAAGTTTAGGAGTGGTTGACCATTTTTCCAGAAACACATTTGTAAGGTCAGGCACCGATGTTCATCGAGAAAGCCTGGCTCGTAGTCTGCGCACTAATTCATCCCAAAGGTGTTCTATCAGGTTGGGGTCAGGACTCTGTGCAGGCCAGTCATGTTCCTCTACCCCAAACTCGCTCACCCATATCTTTATGGACCTTGCTTTGTGCACTGGTGTTGGAACAGGAAGGGGCCATCCCCAAACTGTTTCCACAAAGTTGGGAGCATGAAATTGTCCAAAATGTCTTTGTATGCTGACTCCTTAAGAGTTCCCTTTACTGGAACTAAGGGGCCAAGCTCAACCCCTGAAAAAGAACCCCACAACATAATCCACCCTCTACCAAATGATTTGGACCAGTGCACAAAGTAAAGCCCATAAAGACATGGATGAGCGATGTTTGGGGTGGAGGAACTTGAGTCTTGACCTCAACCCAATAGAACACCTTTGGGATGAATTAGAACAGAGACTGCTAGCCAGGCCTTCTCTTCCAGTTCCAACATCAGTGCCTGATCTCACAAATGCCCTTCTAGAAGAATGGTAAAACATTCCCACAGATACCTCGTGGACAGCCTTCCCAAGAGAGTTGAAGCTTGTATAGCTGCAAAGAGCGGGCCAACTCAATATTGGAACCCTACAGACTAAGACTGAGATGCCATTAAAGTTCATGTGTGTGTGTAAAGGCAGGTGTCCCAATACTTTTGACAAGATAGTATAGTTAGTTTGGCCCAAGCTGGTACAATCACTAAAAGCTGGAGTTTAGCTTTAATGCTCCTTATCGATCTGGCCAGAGATACTCCTGGTTGTCTTATCCACATAGGGGACCTTACTATTCCTCTTTAAAGTGGATGTAAACCCAATTTTTTTTTTATGTCACAATGTAGAGTATAACATTTCCTATCATCTGCGCCCAGTCTTGCCACACAGAGTTAATCCAGCGCTGAGTAATCCTCTTTTAAAGTTCAGTGCAAATTAACAGAATTCCAGATAAAAACTTGCCAAATTATAAAGTCTGTTTCTCTGTTATTGCTTTCAGTAACAGGTTATTTACATATCTAGCTTGGACATGTTTATCATAACAAGAGGTGATCCAAAGTTCATTGTATATTACTAGAATGTGTTATGATGTTGTTATATCACCTCATGTTATGATAAACAAAACATAACATATGATAAACATGTCCTAGCTAGATATGTAAATAACCTGTCACTCAAAGCAAGAAGAGAGAAAACTGACTTTTTATCTAGGCAGGGTTTTATCTGGAAGGCTGTTCATTTTCACTGAACATAAAAGAGGATTTCTCAGATCTGGATTAACTCTGTGTGGCAAGACTGGGCACAGATGATAGGAAATCTTATACTCTACATTGTGACATAAAAAAAAAAAAAAATTGGGGGTTTACATCCACTTTAATACTTCAAGAATTTTCTTTGATTTCTCTGCTTTTATCACTCTACCTTGCCTGTTCATTATACCACACACTGCCACTTTTTATACATTAGACAGTATTATGGCAGCAGTAGGACACCTTGGCAATGATCTGGGCCATCAATGGAACAGCTAGGTGATGTAAAATAGAGGGGAGTCATGACCCCATCAGTCTTTTCCAGGTAGAGGTGTAGAGGCTGAGATTTCCCTTCTGTATTAGAACATCAAAGACAAACAACTACACAAAGTTCTGATAGTCAATAGTGTTTTATGGCAGCATTCATGAACATAACACTGCTCTAGGCTAGTGTGCTATACACAGGTCTGTATTGTGGCTGCATGGTACAATAAAGCAACATTGAGGATCAGAGCTTAGTTTGTGTTCAAACTTTTATGACAACTTATTTTATATACAAGATGTATTAATAAAAGTGTTGCATATACAGTATATGTGAATGTTCCAGGAGCTTTGCTGAAATTCATGAGATTTTGCATGGTTTACTCTTTTTGGTAAACCCATTGCAGGGCACAGTCAGAGCCTGTACACTGAGAACAAAGGCTTCTTGTATAAAAATTGGAGGAAAAGTTGGTGGTGTTGCTTATAGCAACTAATCAGGTTCCAAGTGTTATTTTATAATGCAGGGCAATAAGTCAAAGCACATAATGGAAAAGCCACATGGGCACAGAACAAGGGTGGCAGAATTCTGGGGATGGAGGGGACTGCCATCTACATTTTTACCTACTAAACAAATTTTATTTAAGGTGGTAAACATTAAACAGGGACAGTACACATTATACAGTACATGTTAATTTCCACTGAGATAATTGTTTTATATGAGAGTTATTGAACCTTGCTGTCACAAAATTATTTGCCCATTAGGTGGACCAATGAAAGTTATCCATGGTGGTATATTATGAAATCCAGCTATGAACAACTCTTGCATCATCAGAAGCTATTTAGCAGATAAAAAAAATCAGAATCATATTAGCCTAGGTGGATGGAGCATTGTTACGATGCTGTATCTGTTCCCCACCAGCTCTAAGAGAGAACTGAGCAATCAAACACTGCTGATCGCTCAGCTCTCAGGGCAGATAGCTGTTGACTGTCAGTCACCTCTCTCTGCTCTGCCCCCCCCCCACACTTACTGGAGCTCTGAGCTGTGGAGGGGGTGGGAGCAGCCGTTTCAGGCTCTCAGCAACTCACTGAGGCTGAGCCTGGTGCCGGTCCAGGCATGTGAGCGAATTCCGAGCCAGTCTGGACCAGCTCTGTGACCTCAGCCAATGGTGGGCTTTAGCCTGCTGTCGGCTGAAAACGGGGTACTCTTGTGATCCACAGGAGAAGTACAGCCAAACAAGCTTTGGCTGTATTTCTCCTTTAAACATAAATGTGAGTTCTATGCAGGTATTCTCATTAGTAATTAATATTTTTTTTAATATGTGATGTGAATTTTTGTTTTAATGCCAATTTGCGCCTTGGCCGTGCAAGACAAAACAAGCTGCTAGCCCCACCAATAGCCGATACTCTCCTTTCCTTTGCTCCCCCCGCTGCTTTATTCAGGGAATAAAAAAAAAATCAAGTACTTACAGGTATAAAGAAGCATGCGATTCACTCCCATTCCTCTCGTGTGACAGCATCAGAGCTTAGTAAGTATCCATTCAGGCACCCAGCACTGCCACATGTGGATGGGATAGGGAAAGAGTCCATAGCCCTGTGTAAGCTCCAATTTTCTTATGGAAGTATACACATGGCTAGCTCTACTAAAAGGGGCAGAAGAAGTGCAAATGGATAAAAAAGGCACAGGTACACCTGTGGGCTGGATTATTTATGTAAACTAACCACAAGATGGTAATACATGTAACTCCAGTTTCCTGCACATGTTTTTTTCCCCAGTGGCTTTAGACCCGCTAAACCCAGGGTGAACGGGCATGCAACGCAACAGTGAGTTACAACAAGTTGAAACTTTAAACATTTGTTTGCCTTCTCCCATACTCATTACTTCTCAATTGGCCCATGGCTTACTTAGTAGACAAGTAGAGGAAGTGAACCACAGCATATTCACGCTGGTCACTATTTAATTGGGGGCCCTGTTGCACTCTTGAAAGAAAAGTATGCAGGCGCTAAAGCCACGTACACACGATCGGTCAAACCGATGAGAACGGTCTGAAGGACCGTTGTCTTAGGTTAACCGATGAAGCTGACTGATGGTCTGATGTGCCTACACACCATCAGTTAAAAAAAAAAACGATTGTATCAGAACGCGGTGACGTAAAACACAACGACGTGCTGAAAAAATGAAGTTCAATGCTTCCAAGCATGCGTCGACTTGATTCTGAGCATGCACAGGTTTTTAACCGATGGTCGTGCCTACTAATGATCGGTTTTGACCTATTGGTTATCAATCCATCGGTTAAATTTTAAAGCAAGTTTGCTTTTTTTTAACCTATGGGCCCCACACACGATCGTTTTTGATCGATGAAAACGGTCCTTCAGACCGTTGTCTTCTGGTTAACCTATCGTGTGTACGCGGCTTTAGAGACAACTTAAGTATGTATCATCCGGCATCCAGGTCCCATCTTGCTTAAAATGCCCTTCAGTGTGCATTTGTCCATTGTGCCAAATTTGACTTTTAATTAATTCAGCTCAATGTGTAGTGCCTTGTAGCAACCAATCGGATTTGAATTTACTTTGGGCAGGTCAGTTGGGATTTTGGCATGATTTGGATTACTGAATTTCGAAAATCATAAATTCTATTATACATGATCATCACTACTGAACAAGACTGAATATAATAGTAATTTGATTTCCTAAATAACTGTTAACAAACCTTAAGGCCCATACACACGATCAGATATTCCGCCAACAATTGTGTGATGGACGTGTTTTGTCGGACAATCCGACCCTCTGTATAATGCTCCATCGGACAATTGTTGTCGGAATTTCCGACAACAAATGTGGGATAGCATGCTCTCAAATTGTCCGACAACAAATGTGTTCCAGCGGATTAAGCGATCGTGTGTACCCAAAGTACAAACACGCATGCTCCTAACCAATGTTAATCATCAGACAACATTAGCAGAAGTTGCCTGAAGGGTGGCGCTAAAGAGCTGAAAAACAACGTAGCTTTGTGTATGTTGGCTGAAAAAGTTCTGCCATCTGTATGCCGAACAAGTTTACGGCCAACGCCCTTTGGACAAAATTCCACGGAAGTCCGATTGTGTGTACGAGGCTTAATAGTCTATTGCTATGCAGATAATTCTAACAAACAGAACAGGCCACAGGTATTTGATGCACAATTACAACTCTGCATGAGCATTTTAGGTGGAATGTGACATGGTTCTTAGCCAGATCTTAACCATTGCGTAGAGCCCCTTGGAGACATCTCCCCTGTTATAAAAGAGCCGAGCTCTGATTTTTTTCAACCAAGCTACTCTGGTCCATGTGATTAGGTGAATTTTCCATATATCCTTATGGGGAACCAACTAAAGGGTGCAGCACTTAGAAATAATAATGAAAGACTCAGAAAGGAACATACAATGCCCCACTGTACTGAAAACTGCTCTACAGCAAGTCCACTAACCTATAGCAACTGATCAGAACACAAACTTTAAAAATAAAGTTTAAGTTGAAATCTGCTTGGTTGTTAGGGGTAACTGCACACCATTGTTTGGTATTAAAATAGAAGTTATTGCGTGTACTTGTTTGGTTCAGCACTTGTTTTAAAAGCAGTATTCGGTTAAACTTCCTCTCCCCAACAAATGCTTCTGTTTGATGCTGTTAATGATAATTTTAGTGCAAATGCTGCTTGCAAGAGAAATCAAAAATCAGTTCTGTATGTTCCAGTAATTTACACATTGGGTATTCAAAGTGTCTGATGTCATTCATTCTTTCTTATAGCAATAAGATATTGTATTATATTGTACCAATAATGTAAAACTCAGGGGGTGTAATAATGGCATTATCTGCTCAAAGATTCCCCTAAGCAGTATGTATAGGAGTGACTAATAAAATAAGTGCTCCTGTTTAAGGCTTCTCTGTTCTTTTTATTTCCATCTATATTATAACAACGCTGACGTTTGCAAAATAATCAAATGGGATTAGGTTCTTGCAGCATTCTCAGTACTTTTACAGTGAATTTCCAGTTTTAGAATTCAATTTTTTTTGTTTTAAATGGACATGGGACAGTAAGTTTCCAACAAAAGTATTACTTTAAGGCCCCTTTTACACGGACGGCTGTTTTGCTGCAGTTAAAAGCATGTAAAATTCAAGGGGGTCGGGACCCCCACGGGGGTCAAATGACGATTTGTCAGGGGTCACCAAGTCCTGAGCTGTTCCTGAAGCCCACCTGGGATGTCCCTGGAAGCCTGTGGAAGCCCACCTGGGCTGTAACTGGAAGCCTGTGGAAGCCCACCTGGACTGTCCCTGGAAGCCTGTGGAAGCCCACCTGGGCTATCTCTGGAGCCAGAAGCCGCCCACTCGGCCTCTTCCCAGCCACCCATTTAGATCACGGCATGGCTGGGGGGCAGAGACTAGAGGTCAGCTGACTGTTGAGGAATGTGAAGTGGGAGGGGCTGGAGGAGACCCTATCTCCTGAGAGAGCTAGAAAGAGAAAGAGTGGTATCCTAAAATGTACCACAAGGGGTTTTAATACTGTACGTGTGGAAAGGACTCAGGGAGCGCTAAATGTTCATGGGTTAGGGGTGCAAATTACTTGTCTAGCCTTGGATGCTGACAACCCACGCTACAAAAATAATTTTACTGTTAGTGGATCCCCACAACTTGGGAAATTTTATTAAGGGGTCACGGCATTAGTAAGCTTGAGAACCACTGCTCTAGAGGATAGCCCAAGAAATTAATAGCCTTATCAGATAAATTTGGTGTCGCCCTCCTGTAGAATCAAAGTGTCAGGTGCGACCAGTGAGCTACTGTCGTATTTGAATCACTACAGCTGGTATTTCAAGTTGGATAAGAAAACTGCAAGAAGAGTAGCAAAGAGAAAGAGGAGTTAAGGAGGGAAGCGGGGACGTTCCAGATGCTACATCATGGCTCACAAGATGTTGTGGAAACGTCCTCTGTAATCCAAGCCTGAAATGCTGCGGAGAACCAAAAACCACGAGATCCAAGTTTGTTTAAAACGTTCCTCCCTATTTATTTCCTGCGACAGCAGCCGTTCAAGGTCCCTAATGGAGTGCAGCTCACTATTGGTGGTGTCGTGGTTATTTTCCAATATGACTGCCTAGAGAACCATTTTTTTTTTAAATATATTTTGAAATTCCCCTTAATTACATTCCTTTATTTAATAACAGTCGGATCGCTCGGTTCTCATTTGAACAGCAGTAATTCCCATGACATCCTGAAAGATGGGCAGTTAATTGTATTATGTAACATTTAACTCTGACACATTCATAACCCTGAAATCTAATGATGTCTCCTGGCTTGAAGTTCACGCATACATATTTGATATTTCAAGTCAAATTCTTCTCAGGCCATTATAAGATATGATTTTGAAATTGAACAATGTCATGTAAATCTGTTTCATTTACAGTTCTCTAGTTTGTGTTGTCCTTGTGAGGACAGAACAGCAAGATTTATTAACTGCGGCACAGAAATTAATCCAAACAGCTGATGAGGTCCACCACTAATAAGCACATTAGTCAACATTCACAGAAAGAAGGGACAAGTGTATAGAATTTCCTGGACATGGGGGGTTTGATTTACTAAAGGAGAAAAGACATCCCTTTGCCCCAGAGATTAGTGAATAAGGCCGCATACACACGACCGAGAAACTCGACGGGCGAAAAACACATCGTTTTCCCCATCGAGTTCCTTGCTCGGCTGTCAAAAAACTCGTCGAGCCAAATTTTCCCATTGCCCGTCGAGGAAATAGAGAACATGCTCTCTTTTTGGCTCGACGAGTTCCTCGACAGTTTTCTCGGCGAAAAGTGTACACATGACCGGTTTCCTCGGCAGAAAACGTCTCCCATTGAGTTTTTTGCTGAATTCTGCCGAGGAAACCGGTCGTGTGTACGCGGCTTAAGGGAGACTGCTGACTTCCATCATTCAAACATGGACAAGCACAATGCTGTTTTTTTTTTTTCTTTGCACATGGGAGTTAAAGCTATAATAGCTGAAAAGGGTGGGCCACTCGTTATTGGGCTGGCATTAAAGTTCATGAGCGTGTAAAGACAGGTGTCCCAATACTTTTGACAATACAGTGTGTTCTCAAGAATGTGCCAATCACACGTTAACAGAGTCTATGGAGAAGCTTCCCTCCTCTCCTGGAACCTTTTCCGTACACTAGACACACTAGATTCAGTAGGAGATCCTATCTTTAATTTGGCGTAACGTATCTCATTTACGTTAGGCCGCCGCAACTTTTCCAGGCAAGTGCTTTATTCACGGCGGCGTAGCGTAAATCACCAGGCGGAATTTAAATTTGGCGGGTAGGGGCGTGTGTCATTTAAATGAAGCGCGTCCCCGTGCCGAACGAACTGCTCATATGCCGGCCGTGAATTTATCCCAGTGCGCATGCTCCAAATCACAACGTAATTACGATGTGTAAACGATGTGAACGACACTTACGCAAAGCCCTATTTGCGAACGTTTTACGTAAACGACGTGAAAAAAAACGCCGGCACGCCGTCCATACTTAACATTGCCTGCGCCTCATACAGCAGGGTTAACATTATGACGGACCTACGCTAACGCAAACGACGTAAAAAATAGCGCCGGCCGGGCATACGTTCGGGAATCGGCGTACAGGCTCATTTGCATATTTTAGACGGGAACGCCACCTAGCGTCCAGCCTAAAATATGAAAATAAGATTCAACGACGTAAGAGACTTATGCCAGTTGGATCTTATGGAAATCTATGCGTAACTGATTCTATGAATCAGTCGCATAGATAGGAGGGCTCAGACGCAGAAATAAGATGGCTTATCTGGAGATAAGCCGTCTTATTTTTTTCCTGAATCTAGCCCACTCTCTGTAATCAGTGGGTTCCTGTCCCTGACCCAACCACTCACACTAAAGTACACAAACTTTAGTGAGCCAGTGCTTTTTATAAGCACTACCCTCATCAAAAGATGGCTGTGGAGGTCATCTGGGGCAGCAGCATATATTGGACAGCTGTCTACCCAATGACACATACAGAAGCTCTCAGGCCCCGTACACACGATCGAGTTTCTCAGCAGAATCCAGCGAGAACCTTGATGGGAGACGTATTCTGCCGAGAAAACCGGTCGTGTGTACACTTTTCGTCGAGCATCCCGTCGGGAAGCTTGTCGAGCCAAAAAGAGCATGCTCTCTATTTCCTCGTTGTTCAATGGGAAAATTTGGCTCGACAAGCTTTTTGACTGCCGAACTAGGAACGATGAGTTTCGCCCAACGAGTTTCTCGGTCGTGTGTACGCGGCCTAATAGGAACATGAGTTCCTCCTGTCCTCCACTCTCCCTGAATGGTGGCAGTGTACAGCGCCACCTGTGTTGGGAGGTCATCCTACACCTGTCTACAAGTCCAACTCTAAATAAACCATTGTTAACATGCACTGCATTAATAATAGCCAACAAGCCTGAAACAGATATATGCAGTTTTAAATAAATGGCTTATAATATTGGGATGTATCTGTACTAAACACCATCACTATCTATATTATACACCAACAGTTCTGCATGTACAGTTAGCCATTGGGACATAACGGAATAGCTTGCACGGCTTCTCCCACTGTTTTCCAAAATTAGGAATAATCCTCTTATTTTTGGGATATGTGATGGAATGAGACATGTAAATACCTTTTATTCTCAAAAGGTCTCTTCTGTTCTACAGGAAGGAAAAACACAGAGAGACTGAAGACCATTTTAAAAACAACAAACACAGAAAGTGTATACAGGCCTGGGCACACCCTAATGATCTTGTAAGCTGCAGATGCCCCCCTGTTAAGACCCGTGATATTTTACCAAAGCCCCCTGATGGGACTCCTAATTTTTAGGGGAAAAAAACTAATTAAGAAAATAAAATTGTAAATAATAAAATTGTGAATAATAATAAAAATAAAAAAATGATGTCCCCATGTTTAGACCCATGATATTTCACAAAAGCACCCCGAAGCCCTGTACACACGATCGGTTTGTCTGATGAAAACGGACCGATGGACCGCTTTCATTGGACAAACCGATCTTGTGTGGGCCCCATCGGTTTGTTTTCCATCGGTGAAAAAAAATAGAACTTTGTCAAAAAATTTCCAATGGATAAAAAAACGATAGAAAAAAAACGATCTGTGTGGAACTCCATCGGTCAAAAATCTATGCATGCTCAGAATCAAGTCGACGCATGCTCGGAAGCATTGAACTTACTTTTTTAAGTAGCACGTCGTAGTGTTTTACGTCACCACGTTGGACAAGGTCGGATTTTGGACTGATGGTGTGTATGCAAGACTGATGAAAGTGAGCTTCATCGAATATCCGACAATAAAATCCATCGGATTAGATTCCATCAGATATCCAATCATGTGTACAGGGCATAATGGGGCCCCTAAAAAAATTGTAAAAAAATTATAATAAAACATTAAATTGTAAATAATAATAAAAAAAAAAATGTAAAAAAATTAATTGTAAAAAAATAATTAAAAAAATTGTAAAAATAAAAACTACTGACACTGTTCTCTGCCCCACTGACACCAAACTCTGCCCTGCTGACATCGTCCACTGCTCTACTGACACCGGCAGTATATACTGTAAATATGTGTTTGAGCTTTTGGGTGCACACCCTAATACAATAGTCTGTGCACACTTATGATACAGGCATACAAGACGCAAGTGGAAATGTCTATCAATGATTGCAGAATCAAAATAAAAGACAGATTTCCGGGTGAATAGCATATTTATTGTTGAAAAGATTTGAAGGGGTGGAGTGTCACCTTAAGATGAGCCATATACTTTATCAGGTAGAAGAGGATTAAAGTCCATCTATGAGTTGGCTCCATTACAGTTAGTTTATAATAAGTTACTCTTTACTTTACAAAGCACACATTACTTATCCCAAAGCCCAGCTGCCTGACAGCGAGTGATAAAGAACACCTATCACATCCCAGTATGGCTGTTGTAAGGCGACTGCTTATTTGCTGAAATATTTTTATTATACCTCTTTGCTGCGATTATTGACGTTTCTGTAGCCACGTGACCATTATGTAATACCTCCCAGAAACAACTACTCCTTCCTGGCCTCTCCCTAGCAGTCTGGTATCATGGATCAGCTAAACCGTTTCAAAGCTAGGGATCCACTTGCAGGATCTGTAGTAAGTAGACAAATGCTTTTTTATTTTATTTTTCCAGTAGGAAAGGCAAAAGGGACAGAAATGTGTTTACTTTGCTATAATGGCCATGTATTAAATAGTATATTTTCTTTGTTGTGCTGCTGTTGATTAAAATAATCTGTCTTATGCCAATATTCATGTTCATTATCAGTGAATATTGATGATTTTAATTATTAGAGTACTCCACATACTATGCATAATTGAGACCCAGAGATTTACAGAAAATAATTAACTCTTGAAAGTTAATTATGCTGCTCAAATATGTCACAATCCATACATTCAACTCGGGTCTAAATTCATGATTTTCAGCTTCAATTATGTAAAGAGAAGAATTGTAGTTTATATGAAGCATGACAGGTCTGCTTAAATAAGCTTTAATAACATTATCTGAGCTTTGGAATATCTCATACAGGATGCTTTTTTTTTTTCACTTCAAAGACGGAGTGCCTTAAAGGGGTGGTGTGCATAATTCTGCCACTCTTATGCCATGCACACACGACCGTTTCTTATGACGAGAAAAATGCCATTTTTTAAATTGGTCATTAAAAACGATCGTGTGTGGGCTCCAGAGCATTTTTCTCAACGAGAAAAATGGGCATACAAATTTAGAACCTGCTCTATTTTTTCCCGACGTTTTTCACGTGATAAAAAATGGTCGTGTGTAGGCTTTAACAACAGGGAAAAAAACGCACATGCGCAGAAGCAAGTTATGAGATGGGAAATTTGCATAATCACCCCAAAGGGTGGTGCCATTCAAATTGAACTTCCCCTTTATAGTGCCATCGTATGTGTTGTACGTCATCACGCTTTGCTCAAGCATTTTTTATCACGATCGTGTGTATACAAGGCTGGCTTGAGAGGATTCACGTTGGGTTTACCTTTACTGACCTCCATTGAAAATGTTAACTGACCTGCTCTGATGCTGACCTACCACTGACCATACTTTCTGAGTTAGTGACCCAGGAAAAATCCGCAGATCACTCCATCATAAATTACTACACATTGGGTGGGAAGAAAATAGCATTTGAGTGTTAATGAACAATCTGACAATAAAAATTACTGTTGTTGCATCTTAGAAGTACCCCTAAATAACCTGATCAATCCCCACCCCCCCCCCCCGAGTATCTCATTGGTCTCTTCAGGGGAGGGATTTGAAACTAAAACGACACAAAACAATATCTGTATTCTCCAAAAATAATCCATACACATCCACTACTTAAAGTGATTGTCAAACCATATTTAAAAAAAAAAATAAAAAATCTTACATGTTATACTTACCTGCTCTGTGCAGTGGTTTTGCACAAAACAGCCCCGATCCTGCTCTTCTCAGGTTCCCTGTCGAGTGCCCACTATAGCAAGCTACTTGCTATAGGAGTATAGGGGGTATCTCAGCCAATGGGTAAGGATTTTCTTAAATCCCTTGACTTGTGTGTCAAGCCAGGGACCGAGCAGGTCAGTGGGGTAAGGGTCCTTTCACACGTCCGCCTCCATTCGTCCGTTTTTACAAGTCTGTAAATGGACTTGTAATGCATCCCTATGGGATTGCGTCCGTTAGTGGATGATGCATCGGCTAACGTCCGCAAAGATTCGCGTCCATAAAGATCCGGTTTTTCGGACGGAAGAAAACCCTATTTTTCTTCCGTCCGGCGGATCGGATCGGATGAATACTGACACACGGTCCGTATTCATCCGATTCCCCATAGGGGAGAGCAGAGGAGAGACAGGGCGATCCCTGCTCCGTGTGAAAGGACCCTGAAGCTTTAGAAATATCTGGAGTGCCAAGCTAGGGACCCAGCAGAGAAGTGGGAATGATGCTCCAGGGCTCCAGGAAGATACTTAAGTGAAGATTGGAAGAGCTAAAGCGATTCGATGGCAGTGAATCACCAAGTTTAGTGAGAGAGATTGGGAGCTCAGTGGGTTGAGAACCTACACAAAGTGATTGTAGAGAGAGTGAAGGAGTTCATTACAACTTGTGTTAGGAACTGTTCTAAGACTGTTGCCATAGGAGACCGCATTCCTACACATGCAGATGTTGGCCCGGATTCAGAAAGAATGGCGTAATTTTAGGCAGGCGTACCGCATCTCATTTGCGCTACGCCCCCGCAACTTAGAGAGGCGAGTACCGTATTCAGAAACAACTTTTGCCTTAAGTTACGGCGGTGTAGCGTATATGGGCCGGCGTAAGCCCGCGTAATTCAAAGTAGGCAGGTAGGGGGCGTGTTGTATGTTAATTAAGCGCGACCCCATGTAGATGCATGGCCGAACGAATGGCGCATGCGCCGTCCGTGGACGTAACCCAGTGCGCATGCTCAAAAATTCACGTCGGATAGAATGCCTAAGATACGTCAAACACTGCATACGACGTGAACGTAACTTACGCCCAGCCTCATTCACGTACAACTTACGCAAACGACGTAAACGATGTAAAATTTGACGGCTGTTCCGACGTCTATACTTATACTTATCATTGGCTGCGCCTCATATAGCAGGGGTAACTTTTCGCCGGTCGTACGCCTTACGTAAATGACGTATATCAATGCGCCGGGCGCAAGTATGTTCGTGAATAGGCGTATCTAGCTCATTTGCATATTCAACGCGTAAATCTACGGAAGCGCCCCTAGTGGCCAGCGTAAATATGCACCCTAGATACGACCGCATACTAAGACTTACGTCGGTCGGATCAAGCCCACATTCAGGCGTACATTGCTTTCTGAATACGGAACACAGATACGACGGCGAATCCTAAAACTTTTGCGGCGTATCAATAGATACGCCGGCGTAAGTTGTTTCTGAATCCAGGCCGTGGTGTCTTGCTGGATGTCTTTGCCTGCATGGCTGCCTACCTGTAAGGCCTCGTACACACGAGGGGCAGGGCCGTCTCTACCATAGGGCAAACAGGGGCAGCTGCCCAGGGCCCTGTCACTGTTGGGGGCCCAAAGCAACCCCCTTTGGAAAAAAATAAAAAAAAATTTTTTTTTTTTTGTTAGGGGCCCGGAGGCCCCCAGGGCCCAAGATGGCAACCCCCCTTTTTTTATTTATTTTTAAATACAAAAATATATTTATTTTATATATTTTTATTTTTATTAAAGGGCCAATTTTTTTAATATATTTTTATTTTTTATTAAAGGGCCAATTTTTTTAGGGGTCCCCAGGAACCTGGAGGCCCCCAGGGCCCCAGATGACAGCCCCCTTTTATTATTTATTTTTAAATAAAAAAAATATATTTTATATATTTTTATTTTATTTTTTATTAAAGGGACATTTTTTTTTTTAATATATGTTTATTTTTTATTAAAGGGCCAATTTTTTTTAGGGGTCCCCAGGGACCCGGAGGCCCCCAGATGACAACCCCCTTTTTTTATTTATTTTTAAATAAAAAACATATATTTATTTTATATATTTTTATTTAATTTTTTATTAAAGGGACAATTTTTTTTAGAGGTCTGGTGGTCCCCAGGGGCCCGTAGTTCCCCAGGGCCCCAGATGATAACCCCCCTTTTTTTTATAAAAAAACTTGTTTTATAAAAAAAAACTAATAATGTTATTATTATTAAAGGACCCAGAGTTCCCCAGGGCCCTGGATGGCAACCCCCCTTTTTTTATATTTTATTTCTTTTTTTTCTTTTTATTTAATATATATATATATATATATATATATATATATATATATATATATATATATATATATATATTAAAGGGCTCAGAGGTCCCCTGGATGGCAACCCCACTTTTTTTTTTATAAATGTTTATTTTTAATATATTTTTTTCATTTTATTTTTTATTAAAGGGTCCAGAGGTCCCGGATGGCAACCCCCCTTTTTTTGTAATTTATTTTTTATAAAAAAAAAATATTAAAGGGCCCAGAGGTCCCCAGATGGCAACCCCCTTTTTAAAAAAAATATATATATATTTTTTATTTCTTTTTTTCTTTTTATTAAAGGGCCCAGAGGTCCCCAGGGCCCCGGATGGCTACACCCCTTTTTTATATATATTTTTCTTTATTAAATCTTTTTTTTGTAAAGGGCCTCCCGCTTCTAAATTCGCTGCAGCCCCCCCCGCTTTACAATTTAAGGGGGCAGCACCCCCCCGTTCTCTGCTCCAGGGGGCCCATGCCTGAAGCTGTGTAAGGGGCCCCATGATTCCTGATGGTGGCCCTGCCGCCCGTTAAGCCCCTGTGCTGCCCACAAATCAGGCTGAAAATCATCAGCGGCACGCAGCCAGGTGACAGTACTGCTTCCCTTCCCAGTGTTTTAAAATGTACAGCACCCCTGGCTTCCCTTTAGACGTGCACTTCTCCCTTCCTGCCACTGGGTGCTGCTTGTATATAAAAGTGAATTAGAATGTGATTTTATAACATCCCCAGTTTGCTCTTCCCGAGGCTGACTTCTTCATGTCCTGCTCCTCAAGGTATGTCACTGTTTGCTATATTGTAAATACAAGTTTTCTGTAGAGTGTGCCCAAAGTCTTTATAATATTTGATGATTCACTGCAGGTCTGGTCAGTGTTTTAAAAAGTTCCTGTATTTTACACATGGCATGGCATGGGGTCACAGCACCGTCTGTCCATTCTGCTTTAGCACCATGGGACCCCATGCCATGCCATGTGTAAAATAGAGGAACTCTTTAAGTCACAGAGCAGCCCTGCAGTCCAGGCTGAGTGAGGCCTCAGAGCACATGGCATTACTGTCTGTATTTAACTGCTTGATGGGCTTATTTTGGGCCTGACTGGTTCACATGTATGTGTTTTGGCGGCCCACATTTGAATGGGCTGCCATGCCTGCATTTCCTGCAAAGAAAAGCGCATGCCTCATGTAATAGGCTGCACACACGGCACACCTATGCCCATCAAGCACTGAAATACAGCACTGTCTGTCCATTCTGCTGTCTGCTGTGACTTATCTGCAGTTCCCGCACTGTCAAACTTGCTGCATTTTTAGACGTTTAGGTCACGCTTTTAAAAACACAGTGCGTTTGTGTGCAGGTGGTGCAAAAGTAGAATGGATTTCAAGGTAGCTGATTTTTAAAATGCTGAATGAACCTTTTTTCTGCAGGAAACAAAGGCATGGCAGCCGATTCAAATTAATGGGCTGCTGTGCCTGCACAAATGAGGGCCGCCAAAACACATACATGTGAACCAGCCAGGCCCAAAATAAGCTGGAGGGGGGGCCCAAAAAAAAATTTTGCCCAGGGCCCAAACCATATTAAAGACGGCCCTGACGAGGGGATATGTCCGCTGAGAACGGTCCGATGGACCGTTTCAGCAGACATCTCCGCTCGTGTGTATGGGCTAGCGGACAGATTTGTCCACCCGACAGATTTCAAAGCATGCTTTGAAATCTATCCGGTGGGAATCTGTCCGCCCGACATGTCTGCTGGTTAGTACACTTACCAGCAGACATGTCGTCCCCCACCGCCGCCGCCGAATGGATTCGGCGCATGCGCGTAAGTGTTTTACTTCCTGGTGCGGTGACGTAGCGGTGACGTGGCGGCGTCAACGTCACCACCACGTCACCGCGCCGTCCGGCGGCGGGGAATTTGATCCGATGGTGTGTACACGCCATCGGATCAAACTCCCGATCGGACATATCCGATGGAAATGGTCCGCGGACCGTTTTCATCGGATATGTCCGATCGTGTGTACGAGGCCTTAAAGTGTCGGAATCTGCCAATTACCATTGCAACTACGAAAGGGTGTCCTGGCCCTAAACCCTCTCTCCCACAGTTCTGTTCAAGAGAAATTAAATCTCTTTGAATTTAAGAAGTGTCTGGTGCCCATAAATCTACCTTACACTACACCAGGGGTCTCAAACTCCCGGCCCGCGGGCCAGTTGCGGCCCGCAGACCGAGATTTTGCGGCCCGCTGACAAGTCCTCCCCCCGGACAGTGTCATACTTTGCAGCGCAGCACGGTACCCTTTCCCTGCAGCCCCCCCGTACTCATCTTTGTTCCGGCAAAGCAGGGGTGTGCGTCATGTGACGTCAGCAGCGTAGGGCGGCGCTGCCGTCACGCGCCCGTCCGCACTGAAGCGAAGTTGCTCAGAAGCGCTGAGCGCCCTCGCCCTCGTCAGCAGCGTCCTTCAAAGTAAGCTGCTGCTACTGTAATGCCAGATGTGTAATGACAAAAGCTGATGCTAAAAAGGGGTGCTGGGGGGGGGATGGTTAGCAGATGCTATCACAGGGTGGTAGGGGGAATAGGGGGTGCTACTGCTGGGGGGTGCGGTTGTTGTTGGATGATTGGGAGGCTAGCACCCTCATGTTATTACCACAGGGGGGGGGGGTGTTGCTGGTAAATGATTAGGGTGCTACTGTTCATCAACACCCCCCAACCCCCCAGCAGTAGTACCCCCATAATCTTTCAGCTGATGCTATTATCACAGGGTGGTAGGGGGAATGGGGGGTGTTGCTTGTGGATGATGGGGGTGCTACTGCTGGGGGGTTGGGGGGTGTTTATGAACAGTAGCACCCTAATCATTCACCAGCAACACCCCCCCCCTGTGGTAATAACATGAGGGTGCTACTGCCCTTGCAGTAGCATCCCAATCATCCAACACCCCCCCCCCAGCAGTAGCACCCCCATCATCCGTCAGCTCATGCTATTACCACAGGGGGGTAGGGTGATTGGGGGTGTTGCTGGTGGATGGTGGCGGTGCTACTGCCCTGGCAATAGCATCCCAATCATCCAACAACACCCCCCCTACCCCAGCAGTAGTACCCCCATCATCCGTCAGCTCATTCTATTACCACAGGGGGGTAGGGTGGATGGGGGGGTGTTGCTGGTGGATCTCAATCATCCAAACCCCCCTTCAGCAGTAGCACCCCCCCAACATCTGTCAGCTCATGCTATTACCACAGGGGGGTAGGCGGAATGGGAGTGTTGCTGGTGGATGATGGCGGTGCTACTGCTGGTGGGGGGTGTTATTGGTGGATGGTGAGGGGCGCATGATGGGGCATTATATGTGAGGGGCACATGATGGGGGTATTATATGTATGTGAAACCATATTCGCTCAGCCCTGATAGGAAATTTCTGTGGGTGGAACAAGAGCTCAGCCTATCAGGGCTGAGCGAATATTGGCTCACTGCCCTAATAGACTGAGCGCTAATCTATGTGATTGGCTGGCAGTGCCGAAAGAAGAATGGAGAAGAGTATGTGTTTAAAATTTTGGTCCAATACTTGATGCGGCCCAGCCTCCTACTTTTTTTTATGTACTCGCCGATTCCGAATACCGATACTTTTTTTTAAATGCAGCAATGCGCCCCAAATGCAGCCTTGTGTCCCCCCCATATGCAGCCATGTCTCCCCCCAAATGCAGCCATAACTCCCCCCTCATATGCAGTCATGTCTCCCCCCCATATGAAGCCATGTCTCCCCCTCATATGCAGTCATGACTCCCCCCCATATGCAGCCATGACTCCCCCCTCATATGCAGTCATGTCTCCCCCCATATGAAGCCATGTCTCCCCCTCATATGCAGTCCCCCCCCATATGCAGCCATGTCTCCCCCCAAATGCAGCCATAATTCCCCCCTCATATGCAGTCATGTCTGCCCCCCATATGAAGCCATGTCTCCCCTCTCATATGCAGTTATGTCTCCCCCGCCGTCTAGTTGTTCGGCGCTCAGCAGAACATAACAGCTTTCATTTGAATAGCTGCTGTTCCCTGCCGCGCGTCGTCATGGCCCCTCCCCCTTGTCCGGGCACTTTTGATAGACAGATCACCTGTCCAATCCTGGGAAAAGCGCCCGACAAGGGGGAGGGGCCATGACGACGCGCGGCAGGGAACAGCAGCTATTCAAATGAAAGCTGTTATGTTCCCTGGCTTAAGCGCCGAACAGCTAGACGGTAGGCATGTGCAAAAGTGAAAAATTTGTTTCGTTTCGCTTCGTTTCAATTCGTCATTTAATAAATTTCGTTAAGTTAGGTTCGTTACATGTGTTGAATTCGTTTTCGGAATTCGTTCGTTTTCGACCGAATTTCGAAAAATACGATCGAAATCGAAAATATTTCAACCAGATTAGAAAACAAATAGTCTCTTTTCGAATAGAATTTTTTTCGAATTAAATTCGAAAATATTTTTTTTTTTTTTCGAATTCCGATCGAATTTAGTCCGCGGGTATTCGATTCGGAATTCGAAAAAAAAAATTCGATTTTCGACCATTTTTTTTTTTTTTTCGAAATTCGGTCGAAAATGAACGAATTCCGAAAACGGTTGAAATTTTTCGCTATTATAGCAATTCGGAAATTCGTATGCATCCGAATGTCCGAATAATGGAAAATTCGTCCGAATTTCGATTCGGAACGAAACAAAATGCACATGCCTACTAGACGGCGGCGGCAGCGGCAGCAGAAGCAGCTCTCCAATGATCCAGTGTGATTTTATACATACCTGGGGACTGCTCTGCTCTCCGCTTTCTTCTTCGCTTCCTCTCCGCCTCCTCTCCGCCTCCAGTCCGCCTTCCTCGCTGCCCCCTCAGTCTCCTCTGCGATCGGTTCCCGCCCCCTTTCCGCCCACTCTCTGCCCTCTCTCCGCCCCCACTCCGGAAAAAAAAAAAAAAAAGTATCCGGATTAGGCATCGGGGGTATTTGCAGAAGTACAAGTACTCCCGCAAATACTCGGTATCGGACCCGATACCGATACTAGTATCGGTATCGGGACAACCCTACTTACAACCCAAGGAAGGATGTCAGCAGCTCTTGGCTCTGGAGTTTCTCATTAGACTAAAGGAGGCCTGGGGTCTTGCTACACATAGCAAAGCATTTGTGCAGGGTTCATTCTTGTGGTGTGAGTTATTGCTGTGCTAGGAGTTATTATTGTGCTGCAGGTTGTTATCTTGCTTTTTGTGCTGCATGTAATTGGTTGCTCTGACACATGCTGTGATTTATTGTTGGTGATTATCATTGCTGGGCCTGTCACCTTCTGGGTGTTATTGCTGGCCCTGACACCTACTGTAGGTTATTGCTTGGCATTAAAATTGCTGGCCCCTTACACTTGCAGAGAGTTATCATTGCTGGCACTGACACCAATGCTGAGGTAGGTTAAATGTTGTTGCCACAATATCTTCAGTGTGTGCCCAGGCCCTATTTTGTCCAAACCATAGCAAAGTTAAGGGGCTCGCTACAAGCCATACTCTGTGAAGTTATAATTTAGACCAAGACCACTTTTTTGGACTACGCCCACAAGCATGCAGCCGGGGTCACGCTACATGCATCGTACTATGCTCTCCCCCTTTATTGTGGGCAGCAGGCAGCCCAAGTAGAGCATGTCTTATTATTTCCTACAGCCCTGTTATTCATGAGATGTTATTTTTTCCTACAGCACATGTGATGTCTATGCTGTGCAATTTGAGGCATTAATTTTGTATGGCTCAGATCGCATCGGCACCAAAATAGTGCAGGACCCATTTTATTTATTTTTTGCTGCACCCCAATTGCATCGGATGGCAGTTAGCACCCATGTGATCCAATTCTGTCAATCGCACTGCGTTTTGCAAGCTGTTTCAGAGTGTTGTTCATTTAACATTGACACCTGCAGTAGATCACATGGACGCTGTGAGATTTTAAAGCGGTGCAGGAAACGCACAGGATTTGCTTTGTCAGTGTGAACCTAGGCTCAAAGTGTTATGCCACGTACACACGATCGGTGCGTCTGATGAAAACAGACCGTTTTCATCAGATGAACTGATCGTGTGTGGGCCCCATCGGTGAAAAAACGTAGAACCTGTCTTAAAATTATCTGATGGTTAAAAAAACCGACAGAAAAAAACTATCGTCTGTGGGGAAATCCATCGGTTAAAAATCAACGCATACTCAGAATCAAGTCTACGCATACTCGGAAGCATTGAACTTCATTTTTCTCAGCACGTCGTGTTTTACGTCACTGCGTTCTGACACAATAGTTTTTTTAACTGATGGTGTGTAGGCAAGACTGATGAAAGTCAGCTTCATCGGATATCTGATGAAAAAATCCATCAGACCGTTTTCATCGGATGAACCGATCATGTGTACAGGGCATTACTCTTCTTTTCAAATTTTGGCATCTATGGTTTAATTTTTACACTTGTTGATCAGCAACATAAGGGACACTGCTGAATAATTATGGCCATTGAAACTCTGGGAATGGGTTGTGTCTGCATTTCTCATTACATTATGTCTGCTGTTAGAACATGAGATTCAACCACGTGAGGACTTAGCTCCCCCACTTATACTGCCAGCACAACACAGCACCCCAAAATAATGTGTTTGAAGCAGCTCTGGAAATCACTAAAAGACTAAGTATGGTGTCTATTATTGTTGTCTGACACTCTCCTATGTGGCCATAGATCTACTCTGGGGTGCTGCTGGCCCTTTCTCCAAGTCTGGCGGTAAGCCCCATGCAGGAAGGGTCCTACACATTGTATTTCAATTATTTCTAGTGTACTTCTGTTATTTGGATCTATCTATCTCCATGCATTTTCTTGATTCCTATTTCCTATTCCCAGCGAGCAGGCACTGCTGTGTCACACATTTCACAGAGCCTGCCTTCTGAACTACAGAGGTGCTGAAAGGAGGAATTTCAGGAGCAGTGTTGAGCGGAATACGCCATATTCGATTTCGCGATATTTCACAAATATACAGTATAGAAGAATATTCGTGAAATATTCGTTAATATCTAATATTCGTGATATTTTATCAAACAAAAATTTTTTAGCGAAATTTCGCTAATGCGAATGCGAAATTGATTGCGAAATTCTCGTCAACACGTGAAAACGGAGATCATTTCCTGGATTACTAAACTAATATGCACTAAACACTAACTCTACTTACACAAACTTATATGACTAAACTAAAGCTAATTTTTTTTTGTTTTTTGTTTTTTTATACACAAAACACAGAAGGGCAGAGAAAGTATTCGCGAATATTCGTAATATGAATATTCGTAATACGAATATTCGCATTGCAAATATTCGGCAACATAAAAGGATCGCCTCAGCTACTCGGCCCAGGGTCTCTAATCATACCAGCAATGCTTTTAGACGTCGATGGAGATCACTAGGATGTGATCTGTTTTAAAAATAAATTTGAAAAAATACGAATATTCGCAATAGCGAATATTCACCGCGATATTCGATTTATTCGCGAATACTCGAATATGCAATATTCGTAACGAATATTCGCAATGCGAATATTCGTGAGCAACACTATTCAGGAGGTGAAGCCACTACAGGAATTACTTCTTGCACGCAGCAATGTATCATGGGATATGTAGTCTTTAGAAATTGAAAGTAAACTACAGAGGATAAGCTGCAAAGCATGCAGGTAATCCAGGAAGTTGTGGAAAGAGATGGCCACTAGACAGGAAAAACTCACAGCATAAAAGGAGATTTTTCAAGTTAGCTTAAATTGGATTGTCACTAATAGCTATTGTTTGTATTATTACAATGCTGATGTTAGAAAATAAAATGGTATGCTGTGACCAGACAGGGCATCCAGAAATTATTCACAGCACTCCACTTTTTCCACATTTTGTTATGTTATAGCCTTGTTTCAAAATGGATTACATTCATTATTTTTCTCAAAATTCTACAAACAAAAAGAAGTTTGTTTGAAATCTTTTCAAATCTAATAAAAATAAAAAATGAAAACAAAACACATGTACGGGCCCTTTCTCACGTCCGCTCCGCCTGTCCGTTCATTACAAGTCCGTTTACGGACTTGTAATGAACCCCTATGGGAGCGGATCCGTTAGCGGATGATGCATCCGCTAACGTCCGCTAGCTCCGCATCCGTTTTTGCGGATGGAAGAATGCCCTATTTTTCTTCCGTCCAGCCAAACGGATCGGATGCAAACGGACAGGCGGTCCGTTTCCATCCGACTCCCCATAGGGGAGAGCGGAGGAGAGACAGGGCGGTCCCTGCACAGTGTGCGGGGACCGCCCCGTCCGCCCGACAGCTCAGCGGAGACCCCCTGCTGAGCTGACGGACACACGGAGCGGACTGAAAAACGGACCGCTCCGTGTGAAAGAGCCCTACATATGTTTTCTCAGCCTTGGCCATGACACTCAACATTGGGCTCAGCTGCACCCTGTTTTCACTGATCTGTGAAATGTGTGACACAGCAGTGCCTGCTCGCTGGGAATAGGAAATAGGAATCATGAAAATGCATGGAGATAGATAGATCCAAATAACAGGAGTACACTAAAAAAAATTGAAATACAATGTGTAGGACCCTTTCTGCATGGGGCTTACCGCCAGACTTAGAGAAAGGGCCAGCAGCACCCCAGAGTAGATCTATGGCCACATAGGAGAGTGTCACACAACAATAATAGACACCATAATTGGCCATAATTATTCGGCAGTGTCCCTTAGATGTTTCTACAACTTGATTGTAGTCCACCTGTGGTAAATTAAGTTGATAGGACATGATTTGGAAAGAAACACACCTGTCTATATAAGGTCCCACAGTTAAAAGTGCATGTCAAAGCACAAACCAAGCTAAAAAGTCAGAGGAATTGTCTGTAGACCTCCGAGACAGGATTGTATTAAGGCACAGATCTGGGGAAGGGTACATAACAATTTCCAAATGAGCACAGTGGCCTCCATCATCCATAAATGGAAGAAGATTGGAACCACCAGGACTCTTCCTAGAGCGGGGCACCCGGCGAAACTGAGCGATCGGGGAAGAAGGGCCTTAGGTAGGTGACCAAGAACCCAATGGTCACTGACAGAGTTCTAGTGTTTCTCTGTGGAGAGAGGAAAACTTTCCAGAAGAACAATCATCTCTGCAGCACTCCACTAATCAGGCCTGTATGGTAAAGTAGCCAGACGGAAGCCACTCCTTAGTAAAAGGCACATGACAGCTCCCTGGTCTGATGAAACAAAGATTCAACTATTTGGCCTGAATGGCAAGCATCATGTCTGGAGGAAAGCAGGCACCACTCATCACCTGGCCAATACCGTCCCTACAGTGAAGCATGGTGGTGGCAGCATCATGGTGTGGGGATGTTTTTCAGAGGCAGGAACTGGGAGACTAGTCAGGAGTGAGGTAAAGAAAAATGCAGCAATATACAGAGACCTTCTTGATGAACACCTGCTCCAGAGTGCTACAGGATAACGACCCTAAGCATACATCCAAGATAACAAAGAAGTGGCTACGGGACAACTCTGTGAATGTCCTTGAGAGGCCCAGCCAGAGCCCAGACTTGAACCCGATTGAACATCTCTAGGGAGATCTGTAAATGGCTGTGCACAGACGCTCCCCATCCAACATGATGGAGTTTGAGAGGTCCTGCAAAGAAGAATGGGAGAAACTGCCCAAAAATAGGTGTGCCAAGCTTGTAGCATCATACTCAAAAACTTGAGGCTGTAATTGGTGCCAAAGGTGCTTCAACAAAGTATTGAGCAAAGGCAGGGGTTACCTTTGTACATGGGATTTTTTTTGTTTTTTATATATAATACATTTGCAACCAAACTTCTTTCACATTGTCATTATGGGATATTGTTTGTCGAATTTTGAGGAAAATAATGAATTTTCTTGTCTTCTGGTTTGCATTCTTTGTCATTTAAATGGATCCAGCACCCAGTGATAAAACATTGTGACTAAGTACTCTGTAATTTCACTGCTGCTGTTCCCAAATTAGATTTTGCTAAAAAGATTTGTTTGTCTTTGTCAGTATGAAAAAGTATATCAAGACCTCAAGAACATTTCTAAAAATGGAGAAAACTTTTGCAAGACTCTTATGTCTGTTCTTCAACAAAGGTAGGTACGCACTTGTTATTCTTTATAATAAGGCTCAAAAAAATGAGTTTACTGAAAATCAGTGTAAACTCTAAATCCTGGTACACACGGTCAGAATTTCCACCAGCAAAAGTCCGATGTGAGCTTTTCGGCATTAAATTCTGACCGTGTGTATGCTCCATCGACTTTTGCTGAAAGCAGGTTCTCTATTTTTCCAAAAAATTGTGATTGGAAATTCCGATCGCCTGTGGCAATTCTGATGCATGCTCGGAAACAATTTGGCGCATGCTCAGAAGCATTGAATTTAATATTCTCTGCTCGTCGTAGTGTTGTACATCACCGCGCTCTTGACGGTCGTAGGTTCAGAGTGTGTGACCGTGTGTATGCAAGCCAAGCTTGAGCGGAATTCCGTCAGAAAAACCATCCAAGGTTTTTCTGACAGGAAAATCCGATCGTGTGTACGGGGCATAAGACTGCATTCAAACTACAGTGTTTTGAATATCGGGCAGATTTGCAGCCGATCTGCTTGCAATTTGACAGCGCCAAGGTGTGAATGACAAGAAGCTGGACTCATATTCGAGATGCCATTGATTTGACTGATACCTCAAATCTCGGTGGGGATCTGCCTGCGATTGTCGCACAATAAAACACGCTGCAATCGTGGAAATCCACATCGCGAGACACATGTTGCCCAAAAAAAGTCCAGGAACTACTTTTGGGCGACATGCGTCCCGCAATGTGGGTTGCCATCATTGCAGCACAATTTATCGCATGACAATTGCGGCAGACACGGGCCGTGTTTGGTCATTCACACCTCGGCGCTAAGGCCCCGTTCACAGCTGGGCAATTCTGTCAGTGGTCCCAAGACTCTCTGCAAAACTGACAAATCGCACCACACTTGTTCTGGTGCCGTTCATTTTCCCGATAAATCGCGTCAAACTGCATTGCGCAAAGCTTGTTGCTCAAAAAAGAGGCAGTAGCTTATTTTGGGCAACAAAGCAGAGCTCCAACCCCCTACCAAAAAATGTAAAGTCAGCAACTACAAATACTGTAGCTGCTGACTTTTAATATTAGGACACTTACCTGTCCAGGGATCCTGCGATGTCGGCACCCCAGTCTTTTTTTTAATCAGCTCTCAGGTGCTGCCGCCGCCATTCCTTATAAGGGAAACTGGTAGTGAAGCCTTGCGGTTTCACAGCTGGTTCTCTACAGCGTATGTGAGAAGTGCGCTTCACTTTGTGAATGGCCCAGCAGCGGTGAAGGAGGAGGGGGGCTAAACTTATGGGAGACTTTGCTGCTCGATACGCTTTGCTGCGATTGCAGCATAATTTATCGAGTGCCAATCGCGCCAGGATTCCACCTGTGTTTAGGTGCCTAGAAAATGAATGGCCCCTGGACAAGCATGGTGTGATTTGTCAGTTTTGCAGAGCATTTTGGGATCGCGGGTAGACTCATGGAGGTGTGAGCGGGGCCTAACAGTGATCTTCTTTTATTTCATTCCTTTTTGTCATTTTAACCTGTTGTTTGTGTGGTGGTTTTATCGCCCCCGTGCCACACATATGCGTCACGGACAGCCGATGTTTCTGCTCTTAAATCGTTCTCGCTAAGCGCTCCTGGCACAGAGATTGAGCTCTCTGTCCCAAAAAAAATGAGTAGACTGATAGACTGACTCCTGATAAGTAGACATGTGCAGACTGGAATATTTTGTTTTGTTTTTTCGTTTTCGTTTGGAAAATAAATTTATTTAGTTACTCCCGAAAATCGTTTTGATTTATTTTGTTTTCCGTTGGGGAATAGCTTTCGTCCGAAAATCCAATAATACTTGGTTTCTGTCAAATGGTCAAAAGAATATTCGACGGAACGTCGAATATTTACGTCGAATCGTACATTTCCGTTCGAATATTCCGCCTACAAGAATTCTAATGTTGTATGACTAGTAATAATGTTAAATCTATTTTCTCGTAAATCGAAATCTAATCTCTGTAATGTCGAATCTATTATTTCTATAGTGTCAAATCTTTTCTCTATAATGTCGAATCTTTTCCCTATAATGTTGAATCTTTTCCCTATAATGTTGAATCTTTTCCCTATAATGTTGAATCTTTTCCCTATAATGTTGAATCTTTTCCCTATAATGTCGAATCTTTTCCCTATAATGTCGAATCTTTTTCCTATAATGTCGAATCTTTTACCTATAATGTCGAATCTTTTCCCTATAATGTCGAATCTTTTCCCTATAATGTCGAATCTTTTCCCTATAGTGTTGAATCTCTCTATATCAAGTTTTTACCACAACGAAAACTAAAATAAAGCATTTTTTATGTCGGATCTTTCGGTTTTCCTTTCTTGCGCTTTCGTTATCGTTTGTTAAAACGATAAAAAAAATTTTTTGGACGAAAATGCACTCTAAACAAAAACGAATGCACATGTCTAGTGATTAGTGATGGCTGTGACAACCAATCACAGTGGTCAACAATCCTTCCTGCTCCCCGAACATTCAGAACCTTTTAAAAGAGATGCCGGGTGGTAAGGGGTAAAGACCTGAGCCGAGTGCATTTTTGGGCAAATCAACAGATATTTTTCTATATTTTTCTGTTTTTGCAGGATCTTGAAAGAGATAAAATGTGGTAATATGTGTTTATTGCAGAGATGTATGGCATGTTTTTATTTTTGCTGATATACAATTTAAATATATTACCCTTTAAAAAGTCTCTTACATTTCATTTTACAGAGCTTCCCTGGAGTTAAGTTATGCTAAAGGACTTGAAAAGGTTTCCAGCAAACTCACAAAAGCCCTGGATGGTATAAACAAAAAGTAAGTGATTCTGTATAGCACAGATGTCAATCATAAGGCCCGCGGGCCAAATCCGGCCCTCCAGGCCATTCCATGTGGCCCTTGCACCTCTCCTGCAGCTGCAGGAGAGCTCCAGCTCTCCTCTGGTCAGGGCTGTCTTAATGAGAGGGCATACCTGGGCACTGCACTTTCCCCAAAGCAGCTGGTTCTTGAGCCCACGCTGCCCTGATGGCACTGAGAGTGATAAATACGCAGTATGCCTCCTACCTACTTGATGTCTGTTTACCTGCACTGTCATCATTGTAGGGGCCCCAGAGCATTACTTTGTCCAGGGGCCCATAATGCTATTAAGACGGCCCTGCCTCTGGTCCTCCTCCAGACCCCTACTTTCTGCTTTAAAGCAATGCACCTAGCTTTTTCCCAGCAGCAGCATAAGGAAAGTGGGGTGCACTGTGATGTAAGGGAGAGTGGGGGGACTCAATCAACTTCTGATGGTGGGGTGGCTCTTGACATCTAATGTAAGGGGAGGGGATGCGCTGGACATCTAATCTTACAGGTTCAACCAGCCCTTTTGAGAACAATCATAATGCTGATGCGGCCCACAATGAAATTGAGTCTGACAGCCCTGCTGTATAGGTATCAGTTTGTTTTCACAAATTAAGAGAAGAACACCCGATTTACCCAAAAAAGCCCATATACATGTGTGACTGTGCTGTACACGCTGCACATGAGTTTCCCTGACAAACCCAAGAATCAGGATAATTAGTTGTTGGCATTGCCTCATTGTGTTTTTCTGGGTAGGGAAGGAGCTACCTGTATAGGTCCCAGCAGTCCTGCTTCTCCAAAATGTGATATTTTCTAGTTAGTGCTGCAGATTGTGTTTTTACTATATACAGAGCACCATCTAGTGGCTAAAGGAGAAATGTACATGGCAGGGAAGCAGGGGATGCAGGATTCTTCTATTTGTATATGGCCTATGGTCCTCTCACACAGCTTTTCCTGCAGTGCACTTCCTGCACCTAAAAACACACCGAAAATGCACCACAGTTGCATTTTTGGAGTGCTACTTGATTCACACATCCATGTTTTATATGCTGGGAGTCAGGCAACTAGAAAATACACCAAATACCAATACACCAAAAATGTACATAAAACTACACCAATAATGGCATATGCGTTTTTGAAAAAAGCATACCTTGGGCCAGATTCACAGAGAATTAGATTATCGTAGCGTTTCCGAAATACACTACGCCGCCATATTTTACCTGGCTCTACGTGGAATCCAGGTAGATTTTGTCCAGTAAACGACGGCGGCGTAGTGTATTTCTCCCGGCGCAATCCATCTACGCGAGTAGGGGGCGTGAAGCATTTAAAATAGGCGCGTTCCCGCGACGATCGAACTGCGCATGCTCCGTTCCCAAATTTCCCACCGTGCATTGCGCGAAATCACGTCGTTACGTCGTAGTAGCGTCGTTTACGTACATTCCTATTCCCGAACGAGTTACGTATAAAAAAAAAAAAAAAATTAAATTTGACGCGGGAACGACGCCCATACTTAACATGGGTTACGCACTGTTAGACCAGCAAAAAGCTGCTCTAACATTACGTAGCCAAAAAATGACGTAGGCGATTGCGAAGGACACTCGTACCTTCGTGGATCGCCGTAAAAACTCATTTGCATACCCCGACGGTGAAAACGACGCGGACTCCACCCAGCGGCCTCAAAAATATCGCAACGTAGATCCGAAGGCTTACGAAGACGTAAGCCTCTCGGATCGAAGCCCGAAGCCGCCGTATGATGGTTTGAGGATTCAAACTAGTGATACGGCGCGTGAAATTTGAAATTACTCCTGTCTAACACAAGTTAGACAGGCGTAATCACTCTCTGAATCTGGGCCCTTATTTTTAAGTGCATCAGTGTGAAAGGGCCTAAAGCAGAGGTGTATCTAGTGTAAATGGCGCCCATGGCAAGCACCAAAAATGCTCCCCTGTCAAAACATTTATCCCCCACAGTAGTCCTCCTCTGCCCAATTCACCCCCCACAGTATTGTAGTGTCCTAACCTTCTTTATGTGGGGGAGTGCCACTGCCTTAGAGCCGCCGAGACCACCACAGAGTGCCTTGCCTCCATCACACCATCTCTCCTTCCTCCATGATCCATCCTTTCTGTCACCATCACACCATCCATCCTTCCTCCATGATCCATCCCTCCTGTCACTATCACACCATCCATCCTTTCTCCATGATCCATCCTTTCTGTCACCATCACACCATCCATCCTTCCTCCATGATCCATCCCTCCTGTCATTATCACACCATCCATCCTTTCTTCATGATTCATCCCTCCTGTCACCATCACACCATCTCTCCTTCCTCCATGATCCATCCCTTCTGTCACCATCACACCATCCATGCTTCCTCCGTGATCCATCCCTCCTGTCACTATCACACCATCCATCCTTTCTCCATGATTCATCCCTCCTGTCACCATCACACCATCCCTCCTTCCTCCATGATCCATCCCTTCTTTCACCATCACACTATCCATCCTTCCTCCATGATTTATCCCTCCTGTCACTATTACACCATCCATCCTTCCTCCGTGATCCATCCCTCCTGTCACTATCACACCATCCATTCTTCCTCCATGAGCCATCCCTCCTGTCACCATCCCTCTGGCCTCCATGATCCATCCCTCCTCTCAGTCAGTTCTCCACCTCAGCGACTTCACGACGCAACGACAATGACGTCACCAACCCGCTCGCACATAGGGAGAAGATGAGGCTCCACCTCCGCCAGTTACCCTAAACACGGTCTGGGTACTTGCAAGTAAATTGCCATGCCGCCATCGGCACTGGGGCAATAGTGCAAGAGGCGGTCGCAGGAGAATGGGTAGGAATTTTTGTTCATGCAGGGAGAGTTTTTTTGGCGCCCCACTTGCTATGGCTGCCATACCTTGGATACGCCACTGGCCTTAAGACAGGCATACAGTTGTTTGCAGAGTTTGCGGTTAACCCATATGTACCCCCCGAAATAATACATGAATTTACATAGAGATGTTATTGCTTTTCTAAATTATTATTTAATTGATATTAAAGAGAACCAGACACAATTGATCAGATGCAAGAATCTGAATATTTATGTCAAAACTATTATGAATGTGAAGGTGTACCTGTGAAATATTAATATTTTCCCCATTTATAGCTTTGCTTGGTTTGTATGAAGATGCTAAGAGTTAAGAGCCGGTCATAAACGGTGCACCTTTCTTTCCTTATAATTTGTAGAAGGGTTTCACCGAAAACGGCCGAATTGTTGCCAACATCTCGATAACAAGTTGGTTATAAAAAAACAAAGTACTACCCAAAGGTTTGGGACTTTTGAGGTAACTTGATATATGATTCAAAAATGTAAAACTTTAACAAATTGTATTAAATTGTTAGTTAAAAGCCAATAAGTGCATACATCACCGTAATTGACTAATTATTAACATAAGAAACAATACAGTTGCTATGGTATAAACAACATAGACCTACGTCTTTATACCATATCAACTGTATGTTTCTTATTTTAAATATTAGTCAATTACGGTGATGTATGCACTTATTGGCTTTTTAATATATCAAGTTGGCTCAAAAGTCCCAGCCCTTTAGGGGGTATTTTGTTTCTATATAATCAACTTTCTTTCGTTTGACCATGGGTCAATTCCCCTTTCCACGCAGTCAGTGGTGACGGGGGAATCCCTCCCGGAGAGCCATTGTGTTCTCCCGGCAGGGGGGCTGTGATTATTTCCAGCTGTTATAGCGGCTGGCAATAATTGCATGGAAAATCTGACAGACCGGTTGTACCCAAGTTCATCGATCAATCAACTTAGGTACACTCAGCCTGCACATTCTGTACATGGTTAGAGTCTTGCCCGGTTCCTGCTGAACCGGATGAGATTTGAACCATCTATGCTACTGTCTATACTATGCTACTACTAGGACCGGTTTATCTAGTTCCCAGGGCAAGGATGTGGAACTGCACCCCTCCCCCACTGTTAATGCATGCCGTAAAATAGGGTTTTACTGTCCTGTAACCATTCTCTACCATACTTGCTCCGCTGTGCCCAGGCACCTGACCCTCCTGCCCACCCCTTGTCCCAGCCCTGCATCTATGGTTGGCTTTAGTAGGTCTTCTGCGGTCTGACAGTTGCTGCCGTGTCAGTTTCCTGAACTCATGTTCATCACACGCCGCCTTGTTATGCGCATTTAGGAGAGCTTTATTAGCATTTTGGTTGCTATGAGCATAAAGAAATTTTCTTGCACTCACACCCCATTACTCTTTATATATCTGTTGACAGACGCTGTCTAGAGTAGTGTTTCTTCATATAGGAGCCAGTAGTATTGTGACTTCCATTCCCAGCATACTTTGACAGCTTGTGTTTTATAGAGGAATTCCAGTTTATATAATCTTGTTCTCAATCCATACCAATGTGCACAATGTGATATATGTGTTGTTAGTTAAACTACGCTATAGCAAAACATATGATGAACTATATACCACAGGAGGACCATTTATCAGTGTTAACTAGAACACTATAACAGCTTGAGTTGCTCAGAAGCTTTAAAAAAGTCACTCCTAGCTAACACATTGATTAATTACTGATTAAAGATTCAGAATTTTTGTTGTGTCCTTGAAAGCTTCTGTAGATACTGGAAGAGATGGATGAGCAGGGAGTGGCAGAGATGTACATGTGGCTGTGCAATGTATATTAACGCACTTACCCCCAAAAAAGGGCTACCGAGGAAGCACCACAAGGGCAGTTATTGACCTTGTCCATCCCTGCTTATCACCTTGATCTCTGTATGACTAAATGAAAATCAGGCCAGAAATCCAGTAATTCTAGATGCACGGCCTACTGATAACTGATGTCAGTGTCAACTTGTCTTGCTCAATCAGTGCTGGGAAGCAATTTTAATTTATTTTTAGTGCTCAGAATCAAGTAGACGCATGCTCGGAAGCTATGAACTTAATTTTTCTCAGCACGTCGTAGTGTTTTACGTCACCGCGTTTTGGACGGTCAGAATTTAGTCTGATAGTGTGTATGCAAGATTGATGAAAGTCAGCTTCATTGGATTTCCGATGAAAAAATCTATCAGATTTTATCAGATTTCCGATCGTGTGTACAGGGCTTTAGTCTGTTGACTAAAATCCCGTTTTAGTTTTAGTCCCATTTTAGTCATCCGCTATTTTTTAGTTTTAATTTTATTTAGTCGACCAAAGCTTTAGTACAATTTAGTTGACTAAAAATCATTTTAGTAGACTAAAATCAAATGGCTTTAGTTCAATTGTAATGCATTATTTAAGCATTTTTGTAGAGTTTCCAAACTTATTATATACTCTTGAAGTAAAAAATAACAAATATGTTATTATTTATGGTATTAAGGTTTGAACAAATTCACAGATACAGATATAGCCTCTCTAGATGGTCTGCACAGTGCTTTGGATGGTGGTCTGAGGAGGCCTGTAATGCACACAGTGCTCTAGACAGTGGTCTCAGAAGGCCTGTAATGCACAGTGCTCTGGACGGTGGTATGAGAGGCCTGTAATGCTGCACAGTGCTGGATGGTGGTCTGAGGAGGCCTGTAACGCACACAGAGCTCTGGATGGTGGTCTCATGCTGCACAGTGCTGGATGGTGGTCTGAGGGGAAGCCTGTAATGCACAGTGCTCTGGATGCCGGTGGTAAGAGGAGGCCTATAATGCACACAATGCTCAGAATAGTGGTCTGAGAAGAGGCCTGTAATGTACACAGTGCTCTGGATGGTGGTCTGAGGGTAGGCCTGTAATGCAAGTGTTCTGGGATGGTGGTCTGAGGGACCAGTAATGCTGCAGAGTGCTGGATGGTGGTCTGAGGAGAGGACTGTAATGCACAGTGCTCTGGATGCCGGTGGTAAGAGGAGGCCTGTTATGCACACAAGTACTCTGGACGGTGGTCTGTCGAGAGGCCTGTAATGCACTGTGCTGCTCTGGACGGTTGGAAGGACGCATATAAAAGTCATCCTTTTTCACGCTACAAGCTGGAAATGGATTTGGAGTCTATATGGAGTTGCAATGAGTATCTGGAGCCCCAATTCTGTCTCTCTGTGTGTTTGAAGCAAAAAAATCCTGAAAAAAACAGCAATGTTAATAAAGTGCATTAAATTGCAGTCCACTAGTCATGGACTCGGGCCTGGGAGAAATGCTAACCCATCCTGCCAGTAGAAGTTCCATGCATCTGGGGGCCACACCAGTGATGTCAATTTATATAATTTGATAGAAATAACAAGTTCAATTGATGCAGAGCTTGCAGAAAGGGATAGATATTGGCTAGATGGAACCCTGCTAGAAGCAGCTTCTAGGTAACAGAATATAAACTGTAGGATAATTGTATTAGAAACTGAAGAGTGACCAAGAAACATATCAGTTCTTTACAGTCTGGTAATGTAACCCATGATATACGTGGCTCAATCTACCTGCCACCTCTCTTGCAACATAATATAAGCACAACACAAATACGTTCAAAGTCTTAGGCCGCGTACACACGATCGAATATATCTGCTGAAACTGGTCCGCTGACCAGTTTCAGCGGACATATCCGACCGTGTGTACAGGCTAGCAGACAGGTTTCCAGCAGACAAAAGCTTTAAAGCATGCTTTAAAACTTGTCTGCTGGAAACCCGTCTGTCCGACATGTCCGCTGGTTAGTACGCCTAACCAGCAGACCCAAATCTCCCGCATGCGCCGAATGGATTCGACGCATGCGTGGAAGTATTTTACTTCCTGGTTCGGTGACGTGGCAGCGTCAACGTCACCGCCACGTCACCGAACTGTCCATCCGCAGGGATTTTGGTTTGATCGTGTGTACACACATCATACCAAAATCTCCAGGAGACATATCCGATGAAATCGGTCTGTTGGACCGTTTTAATCGGATATGTCTCCTCATGTGTACGCAGCCTTACAGTTCTTTTTTTCTTACAACATAGCCACATAGTAGAAGAGCCTGTCCCCTGCCAGGATATGAAAGAGAAAAAAGCAGTGGGCTATCTGCAGAGAACTGACAAGCCCCCTGCAGATTCAGACCATACATTTCACAATCAGCAAAGCTCATGCCTCTTGCTGAATGCAGAGCTCTAACTCTATATTATTGGGGGAATAGGTGCATGCAGGGGACCCATGCAGAGAGACTTCTGCTTCCACACAATGAGCACGCTGGCAGAGAAAAAGCATTTCTATCTAGGGTGTGTCTGTTTTCTAAAGAAAACTGACTTTAAGACTTTGCACAGGTATTATTCTAAAGCACTTAGAGTGTATTTAACTGATTTTAAAAATATATATATATATCAGCTGGGCTTTAAAGTAAACATGTGCTTTGTCTATACGGGGCAAAGCAACAGGTTCACCTTATTGATTAATGGCAGTTGCACCATTAATTACCTTTGCTTAACTATCGTCCTGTTTAGCCACTAAAGCCAAAGAAATATACCAGGTATTTAATTTCATAAGGAACATGTGACTCATTCCCATTTCTAGGATAAGACAATGCTCAGTGCTAGTGGTTGGTTATTGGTCACTCAGGCACCCCGTGCTATCATACAGTTGTGATGACCGGGGAGGGTGAACCCCACGGCCACATACATGCGCTTGATGGTTAGCTGCTTGGTTCTTGGGCTAGGGGGCCCAGGGTCTGGTGGTGTTAACCCTTAGTGAGGGTCGGATTGTATTAACCCTCTCTGTCACGTGACGCCACTGTAGTCTTGATATACCCCAGGAAACTACAGCTCCGGGGGCCTCCGTATCTACGCTAGCTAGGATGGTAATAACACAGTCCACAACAGGGATCAATATAACGAAGGCTTTACTGGCATGAAGACAGGTGTCAAAATCTTCACAGCGTTCACAAAGAGTGTCGCAAAGGTTCCACAAACAGTCTCTAGAGGACCACACAGCTGACAATGCCTGGGCTTGGCTTTTCATATATCCTTGGCTTTTGCGGCCGGATTAGTAATGCTGGGCCTATGCTTGACTAGACTGAAGAATAAATACACTTACTGAAGTGTCGGTAGACTTGAGGCTTTTCGTCCGAATGACGAATTGATTCGATTATTTCGTTGAAGTACTGATTCTATAGTTTTTTAAAGGTACTCCGCGATTTGCTGTACTTTCCCCTGAACGGGAGGTCTCTGGCCTGCACTGCTTCTTCTCTGACTGAACTCTGCTCTGACCTGTCAGCAACTGTGTGTAGCACTAGTCTGCCCTAAACAGGAACTCCCACCCTTTATATCAATGTGAGGAGACTGAAGCCCATTGGTTGAGAGCTAAGGGAGACTGAAGCCCATTGGTTGAGAGCTGTGGATCATAGTGTAACATCCCTGCTACGCAACTACAGTAAACAGTTGGTTTTAAAACTATAGAGGTCTCTCAGGTACAACCACCACTTCTCACTCAGAGTAATCAGAGAGATTGGGGTTAATTCATCACAACCTCTAGTGAATAACCAACTGAGAGACTGTAGAAGCTTATTCCCCTATAAGCAACTACCTCAGGGGAAAACAGGGTTGTATCTCAGATACACACAAGGTAGTACTGCAAATCTACAAGCAGAGACTATAGATAGTATGTGGTACTTGCGGTTAGGAGAGTAAAGCCTGGTATGCTGGTGGTCCCGGAGGGAGTGTAGAGCGAACTGTGGGGTCCACTGAGGTTCAGAGCGGGTACAGCAAGGTGGCGTGAGAGGGATTCCCAGATGACAGCAGGAGTCCTTGCGCAATAGGGGAAGCAAAAGATAAGTCCGGGTCACAAGCCGTGGTCAGGTGTTGGAGAAGTCACAGGTATCCGAAGTCCAAGCCGGGTCAAGGGTTCAGGCAAACAGCAGTCCAGAAAACAAAGCCAATGGTCAAAAGCCGGGGTCAGTCAAGGAGCTTAATATATAAGCAGTTTGCTTTAGCACAGACAGGGAGATCAAACCAAAATGAACTGACACTGTTCTCAAAGTGAGGCAGGGCTTTATACGCTGGCTAACTGGTTAAGCTGTGTCAGCTGGAGCAAGAATCTCAGGTGTGGAAAGTAATGAAATCCAGCTAATGGTGAACATTCCATTCAGCACCACCATAGCTGGAAAGCAACAAGAATTTCTAATTCAACAGTGGCTGAGAGGTAAGGGTTTGGGCTGGTAACAGAGAGGTCCCGGGTTCAATGCCACCTGGAGCACGGCCACGCCTCGCCGTCTGCCTGTCACGACAGGGATCGTGACACATAGAGACTTATCTGTATTCCCCTTGGAACTTACATTTAAAGTTTGTTACAAGTTAAAGTATAATACAACACCATAAGGTCTTGTCTAGCACTTAGTCCTACTGACTCTCATACACTCTGACTAAACATAAAATGGCGGACTAAACCTCTTAAAGCTATACGCACCTAATAAATGTATTATCAACTATAACAGTATAAATCACATCATAACTAGCTGAGTCCCTGCAGAGGAGGCCCCACAAGCCGTGGGTCTCAATCTGACAGGGCCTACAGCAAATACCTGTACTGGGACACCACACAGTCGTGGGGGGGAAAGCTCTGAGCCATTCTGTTTTTCCTGGAAATAGCCAAATGAAATGTAACTTTAGGCTGCTGGCAAAAACTTTAATCTTTTATTCTTCAAGAGTCTGAGGCAGGATTAAATGAGCAAATAGGAAAATCCCTTTAAAAAGTCAAAGGTTACCTGTGTTTGTTTTCTATCCTGTATGCTTCTATGGGGACAGTCACAGCATGCTGCACTTTGATACCATTACATGGTACGTGGTGGAGCATTATTCAGTTGGTCAGCATTAGTCAGTTGTGATTCAGAGCTGAGGATCCCTATCTCATACCTAGACTTTGATATGTGTGTCTTCAGTGCTGATAGTCTACAAATAGTAACACCACCTACCATTAATATTTATAATAAAAAAATTGCAGCGCTAAATATCGATATTGAATAAACAAGTGTCTAGGGATGAGCTTCGTGTTCGATACAAACGTATGTTCGACTCGAACATTGTCTGTTCGTACGTTAGACGAAATTCGAACAAAAGTGTTCGTTCGCGCCAAATTCGAGTGACGCAAAACGGCCCACAATTCACTGCGGCATTGCGCGCTGATGATTGGCCAAGCATGCTGTATGTCCCGCATGCTTGGCCAATCACAGCGCACAAAAAACGAAGAGCCATAATTGGCCAAAGCCTGAGTGGCTTTGGCCAATTATGGCTCAGGGCTTTAGCACTCGCCCCACACTATATAAGGCCGCCTGCTGGGCGGCCTTGTGTAGTGTGTTCCGGCTTGTTAATGAGAGCAGTCAGAGAGACAGAGAGATTGTCTTTTTATATAGCTAGATAGAGCAGGCAGGCAGGCTAGTCAGTTTAGCTTAATTTACAGTGTGTAGAGCAGGGGTGTCAAACTGGCGGCCCTCCAGCTGTTCCGAAACTACAAGTCCCATCATGCCTCTGCCTGTGGGAGTCATGATTGTAACTGTTAGCCTTGCAATGCCTCATGGGACTTGTAGTTTTGCAACATCTGGAGGGCCGCCTGTTTGACACCCCTGGTGTAGAGAATATATATACATCCCTAGGAGTTGTACATATATTTATACACTGTATAGCTTAGCTAGATCAGCTATTCCTAATTTACTGGCAGGCAGGTGATTATGCTATTTAAAGATGTTATCACAGGTATAGACACCCAGCAGGTACAATATTTAAAGGAATTTTATTTTAATTTTTTTAATTTAAGCATCATTAAAATCACTGCTCCTGGAGCAGTGATTTTAATAAAGTTTAAATAAAAAAAAAGAAAGATTCCTTTAAATATTGTACCTGCTGGGTGTCTATAGTTTGCCTGTGAAAACTTCTTTGAGAACCTGGGTCTTGCCCGAGGGACTGCTGAAAAAACTACTGTTTTTAAAACTTTTTTTTATTGATACATGTTCCCTCGGGCAAGACCCGGGTTCTTAAAGACGTTTTCACAGGCAAACTATAGACACCCAGCACTGCAGATACAATATTTAAAGGAATTTTTCATTTTTTTTTTTTTATTTAAACATTATTAACCACTTTAGCCCCAGACCATATTTGCTGTCCAATGACCAGAGCACTTTTTGTCGCTTTAACTGACAATTGCGCGGTCGTGTGACATAGCTCCCAAACAAAATTGGCGTCCTTTTTTTTCCCACAAATAGAGCTTTCTTTTGGTGGTATTTGATCATCTCTGTGGTTTTTATTTTTTGCGCTATAAACAAAAATAGGGCAACAATTTTGAAAAAAAATCAATATTTTTTACTTTTTGCTATAATAAATATCCCCCAAAAATATATAAAAAAACATTTTTTTTTCCTCAGTTTAGGCCGATACGTATTCTTCTTCATATTTTTCGTAAAAAAAACGCAATAAGCGTAATATGACGGCGGGCGGTCGGCATCTAGTTAAAATCACTGCTCCTGGAGCAGTGATTTTAATGATGCTTAAATAAAAAAAAAAATAATCCTTTAAATATTGTACCTGCTGAGTGTCTATGGCTTGCCTGTGAAAACGTCTTTGAGAACCCGGGTCTTGCCCGAGGGAACATGTATCAATGGAAAAAAGTTTTAAAAATGGTCTCTTTTTCAGTCCTGCTCCTGAAAAAAACAACCGTTTTTTAAACTTTTTTCCATTGATACATGTTCCCTGGGGCAAGACCCGGGTTCTCAAAGACGTTTTCCAACAATAACTTGAATATTGGTCTTTAAAATGAGCGTTTTTGAATTCGAACGTTCGAGTCCCATAGACTTCAATGGGGTTCTAAATGTTTGCGCGAGCGGTCGGTCTGTTCGACGGTTCTGGTGCGAACTGAACGCGGGTATGTTCGGCTCATCCCTACAAGTGTCCACAAAGTGTGGATAACTGGCGCTGTTCTAAATAGTGCAGATGAATTCCTTCATGAACATCCAGTAACAATGAGTATAATTCATGTACGTGTTGATCACCCAAATGCACCTCCACCAGTATACAGGATTGGCGTGCGTGGTGCTTCATGGACATTGACTCCACCCAACGCGTTTTGTTAGAATTACCATCCCCTTGGCTGGGGACGTTAATTCTAACGAAACACGTCGTCTGGAGTCCATGTCCGTGAGGTACCACGCACACACCAATCCTGTATACTGGTCGATCGGCTTGTTTTCACTGGATTTCTCTAAGTGTTTTGCCCTGATTTCTTTTAATATGAATTTTATAGTCTATACCTGCATATCACGGCGGTCTAGGCTCTTATAATTTGGAGTCTAGACCTCTGGGAAGGAGGCATTTTATATCAATATCGGTGGAGGTGCACTTGGGTGATCAAAACGCACATCAATTATACTCATTGTAACTGGATGTTCATCAAGGAATTAATTTGCACTATTTAGAACAGCACCAGTTGTTCACACATTATGGACACTTGTTTATTCAATATCTATGTTTAGCGCGGCAACATTTTTTATAGTTTCACGTTTATCACACTTGGTCGTTGTTGCCAACAACTTGCACTTTTATATTTAGTCTGTATACCTGGGCAATAATTGTTTTTGTTTACATTAATATTTATAATGTGACAGACTGTACTTTGATTTTAAATTTTGGTTTCCTCTAATGCTATATACTTCCGTATTGTTTAGAGCTTTGGATTGAGTATGGAAGGTTTAAAGACCCTATTGGGTTATTTCATGCTGTCTGTGTACTGCTGGGGAGATTTCCCTTCACATACTATCCTGGAGACACAGGAATTGAAAGGAAATTAAACTTGAAGGGTAACTCCACTTTTGTGGTGGAAAAAAAATAGCAAATACAAAAATAATATAGCTTACTGTATACAATTAGGACACAATTTATATTGTAATTGAACGTTAATTAAACATTACCTTTCCTTTTCAATCTGCAACACTGTAATTTTCTATGAATGCAATTCAATATGGCAGAATGTGTACAGAACACCCCCCAGAAACATAATTTCCTGCTTCTATTTCCTGCTTCCAGCAGTATGCACTAAGATATGTCAGGCATCCCCTGCAACAAAAATGTAATTTTTAGTGTGATATGCTCAATAGGAAATCATTCTAAAGGGATGTAGACCCTGCATTTTTCCTCTTTAGAGCCCTGCAGGTGCTGCAGCTGATTGATAATTATGAAAACACTCCTATACAGATTCACTGACCACAGAGACAAACACACAGGGATTTTAGAGCAACAAAAGGTAGGAATCTGCAGCAAAGTTTGTTAAAATCCCATCAATGTACATCGAACACCCTGAGGGGAATGTTTTTTTTCCCCCCAACAATAGTGGAGTTACTCTTTAGGTGAAAAGAATATGAATCTTAGGATTCTTCACATAGTAGATGGTACCACTGTGCTTTTAGCCCACCAAAGGGCTTACATGGAAGTCAGAAATGATCACAGACATACCATGACTAAAAATCTTTGCCTTGTGGCTGCGGCAATTTTACCTCAGCTTGATAAGTCTTACAGGCAGCATGGGTGGTGCTGCCTACCAGACTTAACAAATTGAGGTAAAACATTATTTTTTTGCACAAATATATACAGTGGAACCTTGGATTACAAGCATAATTGGTCCCTGGAGAATGCTTGTAATCCAAAGCACTTGCATATCAAACAAATTTCCCCATAGAAATCAATGAAAAACGAAGATAATTCGTTCCACATTGACTTCTATTGTATGCAGTACCGCATGTGGCCAGAGGTGGGGGGGCGCCGGCGAGACTAGGAAATACTCGGAGACCGCTTGGAGCAGCTTAGATGCACTCGAAAACCCTCGGGTACAAACTCGGGAACATATTTCAGAGTGCATCCGAGTGACTCCGTACGGCTCAGAGTTTCACCTGCGCCCCCGCGCCTCTGGCCAAATGCGGTACTGCACACCACAGAGGCCTGAATCCTGCTCGACAACACTCGCAAACCGAGCCAGGATTTAAAAAAAAAATGCTTGTATTGCAAAACCCTTGTTAACCTTTAGAAAAAGTTTTTCTTTATATACACTTAGGTTTTTAGTTGCCAAGTGTCCCAAATTTTGCAGGACAGTCCCAGAATCTCAGACAGGGCCCTGTAATGTCTGAATTCCCCAGGTGCCAGGACACTTGACTTTAGACAGAGTAGAAGCAGGGCGGCAGCAGTTATTACAATTGGGTGCAGTGATCTCCTGCTCTATATTTACAGCATAGTACAGGTCATTGTTGCCAGCTATAGCTGGCGCCACTGATGATTGTTCGGGAAAAACCGGACAGACTGGTTGTTCAGAAGTTAATTAATAGATCGACTTGTGTACCAGCCAATACATGGATAGACATTCAGCCAGTCTCTGCATGAGCTGGCCAAATTTTGTTTTGTGTATACCTGGCTTAAATCCTTGTCACATAATCCTTGATGACTGTTTATTCCTTCGTTCAGCAGGACAAGCATACAATTATGTCATTGATTAGCCGTTAGATAAGATTAGTGATAAGATTAAAAGGCAGATTCGTCTGAAAAAGACTTTGACTCCTCGGACCTCTATAGGAGTTCAGATTACTAACAAAGGGGCACTTCAATTTATGTGCTATATGTGCGTTTAATATACAATTTTCTTTACTCCACAGTGTTGGGGATAGACATGTAGGACAATCTTGTGTTCAAAGATCCGTGGTTATCAGAAGCCACCGTTTACAAAATGGGATTCAATAAAGTAATGGAAAGCGTCAATGGCGAAACTAGACATTCTTTCACCCGAGGCAAAGACTCAGTGCCCCCCACCCCACCTCGGGGGGAAGTTCTCTACCCACACACTCCCAACCCCCTGCCCAGAGAGGGGAATGTAATGTATACAAAAATAAGCCATATGACGATAATAATATATATACATTTTATTACCAAAAGTATTGGGACACCTGCCTTTATAGGCATATGAACTTTAACCACTTGTCCACCGCCCACCGTCAAATGACGGCGGGTGGAGGACTCCAATCTCCTGACTGCACGTCATATGACGTCCAGTCATTTAAATAGGGAGTGTGCGCAATCGCGTGCGCGCATCCCTGTACTGTCGGTAGCGGCGTGTCACGGAGACACCGCTCGTTACCGACAGGGGTGAACAGCGGCGCGGATGCGCTGTTAAGCACGTGATCGGCCGTGATGAAGTCACGGCTGATCACGCTTTGGAAACACCCCCATAGTGCACGGTGCGTGTTCGCGTTCCCGGGAACACTGCTCGTCACCGACAATGGTACACAGCCATTGGTCAGGGCTGTGTATCACGTGATCAGCTCTGATCACTAGTGTAAACAAAGAGCTGTAACTAACTGTTACCAGCTCTTCTCCCCTCACACATCGTTTCCAGTGTGAGGAGAGAAGAGCTAGAAGCAGTGAGTTACAGTTCTGTGTTACTGTAGTGTCTGCACAAACACCACATCTGTCCCTTTGCCCTCCACCCCCCAATTATCACCAGTCACCCAACAGTCACCCATAAAGTGCACCTGTCACATAAATAGACTGCCATCAGCGGTGCAACCGTCACCCACCAGTGACCGTTCCCTGTCACCGTCACCCACCAGTGACCTGCCCTGTCACCCGTTTATGGAGAAAAAAATACTAATTTGCAAAATTTTTGACAGAAACAAAGAAAAATGCAATTTTTTCACAAAATCTACCGTCTTTTTTTATTTATAGCGCAAAAAATAAAAAACCCACGAGTGATTAAATACCACCAAAAGAAAGCTCTATTTGTGTGGAAAAAAAAGGACGCAATTTTTATTTGGGTACAGTGTTGCATGACTGAGTAATTGTCATTCAAAGTGTGAGAGCACTGAAAGCTGAAAATTGGTCTGGGTAAGAAGAGGGTTTAAGTGCACTGTATTGAAGTGGTTAATGGCATCCCAGTCCTTGTCCGTAGGGTTCAATATTGAACCCTACATTTTTTTTTACTAACTTTCTACAAAAAAAAAGAGTTTCCAATAAACAACAAACACATGGCAACATTATAAGGAAATAAAATCAAAGAATCTGATCAAATCTAAATAAAATATAGATGTTGCATCATATGTATTAGTTTAGGAATCCAGTAATGTAACTGCAGATTTTCAAACAGATCCCTTTTCTCAAGAGGACTTTACAGCTACAGCAGAAAGGATATTTTTAGGATATTTTTTGAAGCTCAGTCTTGCTACTATTATCACCTGCATAGGTGACAGCAATTATTTGTGGCTGATCACACAAGGCTGCAGTATTTTGTGATTTATTGCTGTTACATGCGACTGTGTAGGCTACACCATAGGGAGCCCGTTGTTCAGTCATTTAACAATCAATCACTGGTCTTCTGTTATTAATAAGAGGAGAGTTTAGTAGTGCAATGATGATACTAAAAATCTTCTGTATGGCTTAATTGTTAACCCCTTCGCGCCTAAGGGTAATACAAATTTGAATGCCCAAGCGCAGTTTTGCAACTTTGACAGGTGTTAGTAAAACATATAATATAACTACTTTGTGTATCCAGGTGAATTATATACAGGGCTTTTTGTTCAGCCGGAACGTGGGGGAACGCAGTTCTGGCACCTCCCAAACTGAATGTTTGTAATGGAAAGAGGTGCTGGGGTGTGCTGGAGAGTCTATTGATGATGGCTCCCGGGGGATCCATTTTTGCGAAGGAAGGGAGTTTATTGTTGCTGGGGAGTTCTTCTGTTGCTTGTGGGGGATCTACTGTTACTGGGAGGGGTGGTCAGTCGTTGCTAGGAGGGATGTATTGTTGAGGGAGGGGTCTTTGTTATAAAATAATTTTTTTTTTTTGCAACACATTACAATTAGAAGCTTAAGGTTTAACCCTTTCACGCAGTCACTATGGACACTTTTTGCCACATTTCACAAGGACAGCATCACTTACTATTATCAATTAACTATTATTATTAATTTTTCACTTCATAGTCGGTCCATTTACATAGTCTGTCTATGTTTCTACACAGTTTGGATCAATCTACTGGCCCTCCCAGCACAGTTATTATGGTTCCAATCGTATAAGCGCTGGTTGGGTGTCACATTGAAACACCTGGCAAAGTGAAGAATGGCGCATCACACCTGTCAAGTATATGCTTGCAAATTTTAGACACGTGGATTGTGATTTTATTAAGATTTTATAGGGGTATTTGGATACATACAGGTGTTCCTATATACATTACATGTGTTTATATGTTTTTTACTTGAAAGTGTTAATTTTGAGGGAGGCCCTACCCCCTTTAGCTGGTTTGATTTAGTGTTTAATTACTTAATTAATCTTTTACTGCCATAGGCGGATCTTTTCTCATGTGATTATGTGTTTGAGTATATATGTCATTTTAGTGTGAACCTTTTTTAGCCATGACTAATTACTGATTGTAAGTGCAAAACGCGTCGGCCATACTGTATTTTGTTGGTTGCAGTGACTGTGTGTACAGTTGAAAAATAAAAGACAACTTATTTTAAGTGATTTCGGAGTTCGGCTGTCCAGTTTTCGTCCTTCAATTTGCTATCATTAGCATTGCCAGCACCTTGGTGGTTCAACAACCCTTGATTGCACACGGGGCTCACCTGGAGCGGTGAGAAATTTGTCTGTTGGTCTTTGTTATTTGACGACTGGGGAATCTATTGTTGCTCGGAGGTGGGTAGGGGGCGGAGTCAAAGGTGGCTTGGAAGGGAGGAGTTCCTGTACCTATTCTCTGAGAAAAAAAGCTCTAATTATATATATCTTGGTTTTTTTTTTTTTCAGAATAGACAAATTGGGCTTTCATTTTGTAGTAAATGGTAATGGGTATCTTCCGATTTATATATATTTTTATTATCATCAAAAGAAAAACTGCCCAAAGTAGTAAAACAACATATTTTTTTCAAATGTAGCTGTGTATTTTTTGTTACTAACCATAATCTACCACCAAAGAACAACCCAAAATGAATTCTCTTGCTCCTGACAGTCAGTCGCATCAATACCATATATGCACATGTTATTTGTTGTTTGTACCTGTAGTAAGGCCCAGAAACAATAGTGCACATTTTGCATTTTTTTTTATCGTACCTAAAACAGACACTGACACTAACTAACCCAGATACTAATTAAAAAAAATGCTTTTTTTTTTAAAACAAAATCCTGCTCAAAAAGTTCTGACATGACCTTTGACCATGACTTATGACCCTGACCTTTGGCCCTTACATGACCCAAACACTAACCCTGGCACTGACCTCTTCAATTTGTATTTTTATTATTTATTTATTTATTTACACACAGGTGTTTATGGTGCGTGCTGAGATTTAAGAATAAAAAACACATTGAAAATGCATCAAAATTGTATAATAAATTCAGAAAAGCAGAGTGAAAGGGTCCTTACGTTTTTGATTGCTGATGCAACATACACAGGTATATTGAGCAAAGTGATATAAAGAGCTACAGTATGGTTATAGCAGTGCTGTAACCCATAGCAATTCGAGGACTACATTATTGCTAAAAAATATATTCAAAAAAATTACATAGAAATGCATCCAAATTACTGTAGCCTTACCATAAAAATAACACAGAAACAAATCCGAAAAGGACATACAGTGCCTTGCGAAAGTATTCGGCCCCCTTGAACTTTGTGAACTTTTGCCACATTTTTAGGCTTCAAACATAAAGATATAAAACTGTAATTTTTTGTGAAGAATCCACAATCATGAAGTGGAACGAAATTTATTGGATATTTCAAACTTTTTTAACAAATAAAAAACTGAAAAATTGGGCGTGCAAAATTATTCAGCCCCCTTAAGTTAATACTTTGTAGCGCCACATTTTGCTGTTATTACAGCTGTAAGTCGCTTGGGGTATGTCTCTATCAGTTTTGCACATCGAGAGACTGAAATTTTTGCCCATATATCCCCTTGCAAAACAGTTCAAGCTCAGTGAGGTTGGATGGAGAGCGTTTGTGAACAGCAGTTTTCAGTTCTTTCCACAGATTCTCGATTGGATTCAGGTCTGGACTTTAACTTGGCCATTCTAACACCTGGATATGTTTATTTGTGAACCATTCCATTGTAGATTTTGCTTTATGTTTTGGATCATTGTCTTGTTGGAAGACAAATGTCCTTCCCAGTCTCAGGTCTTTTGCAGACTCCATTAGGTTTTCTTCCAGAATGGTCCTGTATTTGGCTTCATCCATCTTCCCATCAATTTTAACCATCTTCCCTGACCCTGCTGAAGAAAAGCAGGCGCAAACCATGATGCTGCCACCACCATGTTTCACAGTGGGGATGGTGTGTTCAGGGTGATGAGCTGTGTTGCTTTTACGCCAAACATAACGTTTTGCATTGTTGCCAAAAAAATCGATTTTGGTTTCGTCTGACCAGAGCACCTTCTTCCACATGTTTGGTGTGTCTCCCAGGTGGCTTGTGGCAAACTTTAAACACAACTTTTTATGGATATCTTTAAGAAATGGATTTCTTCTTGCCACTCTTCCATAAAGGCCAGATTTGTGCAGTATACGACTGATTGTTGTCTTATGGACAGAGTCTCCCACCTCAGCTGTAGATCTCTGCAGTTCATCCAGAGTGCTCATGGGCCTCTTGGCTGCATCTCTGATCAGTCTTCTCTTTGTATGAGCTGAAAGTTTAGAAGGACGGCCAGGTCTTCGTAGATTTGCAGTGGTCTGATACTCCTTCCATTTCAATATTCTCGCTTGCACAGTGCTCCTTGGAATGTTTAAAGCTTGGGAAATCTTTTTGTATCCAAATCTGGCTTTAAACTTCTCCACAACAGTATCTCGGACCTGCCTGGTGTGTTCCTTGTTCTTCATGATGCTCTCTGCGCTTTAAACGGACCCCTGAGACTATCACAGTGCAGGTGCATTTATACAGAGACTTGATTACACACAGGTGGATTCTATTTATCATCATTAGTCATTTAGGTCAACATTGGATCATTCAGAGATCCTCACTGAACTTCTGGAGAGAGTTTGCTGCACTGAAAGTAAAGGGGCTGAATAATTTTGAACACCCAATTTTTCAGTTTTTTTTTTTGTTAAAAAAGTTTGAAATATCCAATAAATTTCCTTCCACTTTATGATTGTGTTCCACTTGTTGTTGATTCTTTACAAAAAAATTACAGTTTTATATCTTTATGTTTGAAGCCTGAAATGTGGCAAAAGGTCGCAAAGTTCAAGGGGGCCGAATACTTTCGCAAGGCACTGTATCTTTGTCAATTAATGCCATTAAACATAAACAAAATAATCAATATAAATGTTCTGTGGACAGAGAGGAACTTGTCTGGAGGCAAGAGTCTTAGAGGTCAGTTCCAGTGTTCTGACGAGATAAGTCTCCGTCGGATAATGCCCGCACATGTTTTTCTGGAGTGTGTTGCCTCTTACCCTTGTTGTGTTTAATGAATAACCATACATCCGTCCCTTTGAGAAAAGCACTGGCCATCATGTGGCACTGGCCTCTTCTGTATGCATCTGCCCCTTGTTGATTGCAGAGGCGCCGTGTACAGCTGAAGAACAGCTGTTCATCCTCTGAGATTTTCGGCGGCTCTGTTTGCGCCTGCGCAGTATAGCCCAGGGCATTATCCGACAGGGGACCCATATAGACAGGACACCGGCAGTACTTGGGCCTAGACTTTTCAATTTTTTATTCAGTGATCAGTCCTTGGGGAGGTCTCAAATCCCTGAAACTATTTATCTTAATACTTATTTGCAAGGACCCCAAGGAAACTGTGATTTAAGTCTCTCAACATATGAACTAATGAATAACACACACATGCATACAGCATTAAAATAACACTTTAAGAACCTGATAACATTTGAAAGGATACAGATGAGATACAGAAATAGCAGTCTCAGGCCCTTTCCATCCAGTCTATTCACTTAAAGTGATTGTAAACCCTTATAGACTACTTTTACCTACAGGTAAACCTAGATTAAAGCTTACCTGTAGGTACAAGAAATATCTCCTAAACCTGTTCGGTTTAGGAGATATTTGCAGAAAAGACTGCACCAATGTCTACGACATGGCACTGAGCGTGCCGTTAGTGAAAGCAATCGTGCCTTCACTGACGGCTCCTGCACCCATGCATGGGAGTGACGTCATCGCGGCTCCGGGCCAATCACAGCGCCGGAGCCGCGATGCCCGGAAGTCACGGCGGGAGTAATGGCGGTGACGGAGGAGGAAAACGAAGGCTGCTGCAGCTGCTTCGATCTCAGGTAAGTATCTAATAATGAGTTATTATGCTATGCATACCAGCTAATTATGCCTTTGTCTTACAGGGTTTATTTTTTATTTTTTTTCAGGAGGCTTTACTTCTTCTTTAAAATAATGTCATTGATGTCTGTGCCCCCAATGAAGAAATTTCATTCACTTTTTGTCTGATTGATCACACAGGAAGTGAACGAAAAGTTCCAAAATGGGTAGCCATATGTTGGGTTCTAACTCCTTCCTGCTTCATCCAAATCTAAAAATAAAAAAGATTGGGGGAATCTAAAGCTGGTGCTAACGGAATCTAACGCTGCTGTGTATACCAACCCATGAGCTTCTAGGTATTATTATCAAAGCTTAAAGTGGTTGTAAAGGTACAATAACTTTTTCCCTAAATAGCTTCCTTTACCTTAGTGCAGTCCTCCTTCACTTACCTCATCCTTCCATTTTGCTTTTAAATGTCCTTATTTCTTCTGAGAAATGCTCACTTCCTGTTCCTCTGTCTGTAACTCCACACAGTAATGCAAGGCTTTCTCCCTGATGTGGAGTGTCGTGCTCGCCCCCTCCCTTGTACTACAGGAAAGTCAGGACGCCCACTAACACATAACTCCTTTCTCTATCTGCAACGTAGAGAGTGTCCTGACTCTCCAGTAGTCCAAGGGATATGGGGAAGGAAACAAAACTCCACACCAGTGAGAAAGTCTTGCATTACTGTGTGAAGTTACAGACAGAAGAATAATTGTTATTATTATTACATTATTATTTGTTATAATTATTTATAGTTATTTATTATATTATAATATATGATTTTGTTTTTAAAACTTTATCATCCCCCGGGATGTCTACTAGACTCTTGTTTGGACAGATTTTAGTTATTCCTAAGAATTACAGGCCTACAGTATAAAACGCCAAATTTCTATGCAAAATAATTGTACCACGTTCAGCACCTAAAATCTGACATAATCATACCGCCAGGGTGGTTAAGTGAACAAGCTGACATTAGATTGGTTACTAATGCACAGCTGCACTAGATTCTATGTGCACCAGTTTGGGTAAATCTCCTCCAATGTACTTCAATTGCAAGAGGATGATACTGTTGTGCCCATATGATAGAGAGTCATGTTTTCAGAAATAATCGCAGTCAGTTCTGAGATCAGACGCAGGTTAGTGTTTATTGCACGCCAGGGAGGTGTTACCTGAGTCTAATTTATTGATAATAATTCATTGGTGAATGATCTGCAATGTTTTGACAGTTTATCAGTGAGATGGATAGTTCTGTATGTGATCATGTGTCATCTACGTACTTCAAGATACTGAACCATGAACTGTACGCCAGTGACATCTCTGTGCATTACACATGATAATGTCATCTTAATAATGTGAAAAAATTGGTGCGCTTTTCCTTTAAACCTCAAAAGCAAAACCCTAATCCATAAATAAGTGTAAAGGCAAATTATACACCCACACTGAAGATATGCATATAACAGTGCAAAACCAACAAACTCATATCAAAATATGTAACAGCATCTGTGAATAGATTAAAGCATAAGTAACCCATTGATATAACAGTTTAACCACTTCAGCTCTGGAGGGTTTTACACCCTTCAGGACCAGGTCATTTTTTGTCATTATGGTACTGCGTCATTTTAACTGACAATTGCGCGGTCATGTGACGCTGTACCCAAATAATTTTTTTTTCCTTTAAATAGAGCTTTCTTTTGGTGGTATTTGATCACCTCTGCAGTTTTATTTTTTGCGCTATAAACAAAAATAAGAGGGTACATTTTGAAAATAAAACAATATTTTTTAGTTTCTACTTTAAAGACTTAAGCCCCCATTTGGCCAGCCAAAGACCAGGCCACTTTTGCGATTCGGCACTGCGTCGCTTTAACTAACAATTGCGCGATCGTGCGACGTGGCTCCCAAACAAAATTAACGTCCTTTTTTCCCCACAAATAGTGCCTTCTTTTGGTGGTATTTGATCACCTCTGCGGTTTTTATTTTTTGCACTATAAACAAAATAAGAGCGTCAATTTTGAAAAAAAATATATATATGTTTTAGTTTCTGCTTTAAAACACATGCAATAAAAATAAATTCATCATCAGTTTAGGCCAATATATTTTTGTTAAAAAAAAAAAAAAATCCAAATAGGCGTATATTGATTGGTTTGCGCAAAAGTTATAGCATCTACAAAATAGGGGATAGATTTATGGATTTTTTTATTTTGTAATGGCGATGATCAGTGATTTTTAGTGGGATCGCGACATCGCGGCAGACAGATCGGACACCTAACTGACACTTTTGACACTTTTTTGGGAACCAGTGACATTACAGTGATCAGTGCTAAAAATATGCACTGACACTGTATAAATGACACTGGCTGGGAAGGTGTTAACACCAGAGGTGATGAAAAGGTTAAGGCTGCATTCACACCTTTATTTCAATGGCACCTGTTCACATCTAAGGCCGCGTACACACGATCAGGCCGCGTACACACCATCCGACGAGAACGGCCCGAAGGACCGTTTTCATCGGTTAACTGATGAAGCTGACTGACGGTCTAATGTGCCTACACACCATCGGTTAAAAAAACGATCGTGTCAGAACGCAGTGACGTAAAACACACGACGTGCTGAAAAAAAAACGAAGTTCAATGCTTCCAAGCATGCGTCGACTTGATTCTGAGCATGCGTGGCCTTTTGACCGATGCCTTTGCATACTAACGATCGGTTTGGACCCATTGGTCAGGCGTCCATCGGTTCAATTTTAAAGCAAGTCCTCTTTTTTTGGACTGAAGGACAACTGACCGATGGGGCCCACACACGATCGGTTTGGACCGATGAAACTGAACTTCAGTCCGTTTTCATCGGTTTTGACCGATTGTGTGTACGCGGCTTTAGCGTTTTGTCACCTGAAGCAAAACGCATGAAGCTCAAAAAAATCCATGAGCTTATTTTTAGGAGTTTTTCTGATTTTTACATTGGTGACATTTTGACCTGTACAAAATCGCCCAAAAAGCGGCAATTTGTTTTTTTTGGAAACTCAAAGGGAGATATAAAAAGAAACGATGCAGTACCGTATTCATTAATCATTGTATATTCCTTTTATGTGGCTGCTGTACTATATACTTGTATGAGGAAGTATCCTGTTCTCTTAGTATTGCTTCCTGTATGTGATATCCCTGATGTTTCTGCCAGTGCCTCTGATTTCCTATTAAAAACTGACCCACTTAGCAGGGAAGCACAGCGTGTTCAGTTCTCTAGCTGTGCTGGGAACTCAGCCTGCTCTCCTCCAAGGTTCAGACTTGTCCTGGCACTCTTCCCCTGCACAAACTTTCACTATACTGCTGTGTCTCCTCCCCCCAGCTCTTATACAGCTTTAAAACACAGGAAATATAACTTATAAAAAAAGGGGAGAAAGGGTATTTATAATGTTTTTTTAAACCTATACACAAATGTTTTGCCTTTCATTTCTATTTTAAAATGAATGGGTTTTTTTACTTGTTTTACAAGGTGATCGTTTACAAACACTTTAAAGCGAAACTGTACCCAAAAGGGAAAGTTCTGCATTACCTCCTCCTCCCTCCCACCTCTTTATTATTTGGGATGGATTTTCTTTTGGGGGGGGGGGGGGTAGCTATCCAGCCATAAGCCAGCCATAAATGGATCGAAAATGGGCCAGTTCAGCAGCGACCAGCCAAGATTCGATCCATCTATGAGCAGGCTGGTTGTTTTGATCAACTTCAGTACAACTAGCCTGTCTTATTTTTTGTATGCGATTGCTGCCGGTGGCTATAGCTGTTAACAATAATCATTGTGTTCTGCTGACAGGCAGCGCTGTGGGAGGGATTTCCCCATCAACACTGACTTTATTGATGGGGGAATGGAGCAATAATCACATCATCTATGGCTTGCCTAAGTCTCACTGCCTTTCCAAATGATATCATTGTGTTCTCAGGCCAAATATGTTTGAGGAAGCTGACAAATGAAATGCTGTGTGAAGAACTTCAATTAATTATAATTATCTTATTTAGTTGCATTAATAGTGCCTGGGCCTGTGCTGCTGAAGAAATGAAGGCAACAGCTGAAGTACACAAGTAAGTACAAATCTTAATGTATTATTACACCGGCTACACAAAATGATCTGTGCAATGATTACAAATAAATCTTGTGTAAGTACCTGAATGTGATTTGTTATCAGTCCCTTGTACAGCGGAGCTTAGTCTGGGAGCAGGAAAAGCAGCACAAAGAGCCATTCAGTTCTGTGACAGTGCAAAGAGCACGTTGGTAGGAGAGGGTTTTTCACTTTTCAGCTGCTAGTGGGGCGCTTTTAACCCCAAAGAAGGGGTTAAAAACTACCATGTTGCGGCACTTCCGAAGCGCTTTGCAGGCTATTCATTGCAATGGGCAGTGGTGTTGTATACAGCACTCCCAAACCACCCCAAAGATTCTGCTTGCAGGATTTTCCCAATGTCCTGCAAGTGCACCGCCCGGGTGTGAAAGCACTCATTGTAATGAATGGGAGGCGGTTTTAAGGCACTTTACAGGCGCTATTTCTAGCGCTAAAGTGCTTGAAAACTGACTTAGGCCCTGTACACACGAGGAGACATGTCCGATGAAATCGGTCTGCGGACCGTTTTCTTTGGACATGTCTCCTGGGTTATTTTGGTCTGATGTGTGTACACACCATCAGACCAAAATCCCCGCGGACAGAGAACGCGGTGACGTAGACGACACCGACGTGCTCAAACAAGGAAGTTCTATGCTTCCATGCATGCGTCAAATCAATTCAACGCATGCGCAGGATTTCGGTCCGATGGTTGGGCGTACTAACAATCGGACATGTCCGACGGACAGGTTTCCAGCGGACAAGTTTCTAGGCATGCTTAGAAACTTTTGTCTGCTGGAAACCTGTCCGCTAGGCCGTACACACGATTGAACATGTACGTGGAAACTGGTCTGCGGACCAGTTTCAGCGGACATGTCTCCTCGTGTGTACGCGGCCTTAGTGTGAAAGAGGTCTACATGTATTTTATCTGTTTATTTAGCTGTTTGCCTGGAGTTCATCTTTAACCACCTGGTTGTTAAAAATCTGTATTTATTGCAAGAAAATTACTTTGAATATTTATAGTTTTTTTATTTTTTTAACAGAGGCCTTAGAAAATATGACGGCCATTGCAATTTTTATGTCACACATTTTTTTCTCAGCGGTTTTTCAAATTTTTTTCAAATACACTTTAATAAAAAAAGACACAATATATATCCCATTTTTTTATTTTATTTTTGTAAAATATGAAAGCTGATGGTAAGCCAAGTAAATAGACACGTAACATGTTATGCTTTAAAATTGTGCGCACTCGTGGAAGGGTGCGGAACTACGGTACTTAAAAATCTCCATAGGCAACGCTTTCAAATTTTCCACAGGTTTAGGGTTTAGGGTTACAGTTTACAGTTTAGGGTTACAGAGATGATCTCGTGCTAGAATTATTACATAGTTACATAGTTAGTCAGGTTGAAAAAAGACACAAGTCCATCTAGTTTAATCATAAAAAAAAAAAAATGATTGCCCTCACTCTGACATACCTCACATGTGTGGTGCGACCTACGTGTGTTCACCACTGCGCGCGAGCATGCAGCAATGGGGGGCATCTTTAAAAAATATATTTTTACTTATTTTATTACATTCTTTTCATTTTTAACTGTCCCTTTTAAAAAAAAAAAAATGTTGGGTCACTTTTATTGCTATTGCAAGGAATCTGAACATCCCGTGAGATAACAATACAGCATGACATGTCCTCTTAATGGAGAGATGTGGGGTCTAAAAGACCCTTAAAAGTCTTGTTTACATGAGACTGGAAGTGACGTCACCATGTTGCTCAGTCCTCCTAAGCCATAGAGATGAGTGGAGGCCTTCTTTCCTTCGCTTATCTTTCAGCCCAGTGGCCGCCATCGCTGGATCGGTTCCCGGAGCTGCCGATCACCCAGGCAATCCCAGGAACCACCGTAAAGCGACAGGAGTGGGGTGCCTCTTCTACAGGTTCTAAGGGTTTTTTCGCCTTTCTCTGGATCAACTGTGGGTATAGAATTGGGTATATGGGATTGTATGATATTATTTTTTTTTTATTATGGTTAAACTGGATGGACTTGTGTCTTTTTTCAACCTGACTAATGTAACTATGTAAGAGTGATCCAGCGGCGAATGCGCAGCTCGGACTATTTTAATAAGAAAGACCGGCACCTGATGGAAAAAATGGTACCGAGGTTCTGACATCTAGCTGCAGCCATAACCCTGATATTAAACGTCAAAATAATGACGTATTTTAACAGTTAGGTGGTCGGCAAGTGGTTAAAAACTTGGCAAGTGTATATTTAGCAGAACTTTTCCTCTGTATTTAGAAAACTTGGCACAGCTATGCAACAAGATGCCATAAAACCAACAAATCAAATCTTAGAAGAACATGACAAGAGAAGGAAAAAGGTAAGCAACTGTGCTACATTTACAGCCTTGAATTGTATAGTTGTTAAGAAATGTTGTGACTAGCGCTAAAGACATCATTTTTCATTGCAGCCTCTCCCCCTTCTTCCCGCACACTGAGATTCATAGTCAGAGCCGTCTCCTGACATTATAACCGTTCACTCCATAGACAACTTCAAACATATTTCTAACTCGCAAATAAACCAACTTCAAAGAGCCCCATCCATCCACGATTTACTATGGCCGCAAAAATATTTTAGTGACCATTCCATATTAATGACTTTGGTTTGCGAATGCTTTAAATTTGGGGTAATAAAACCTTTACCTTTTCCACAGCCCCCTCCAAACATGTAAAGTCAGCAGCTACACATACTGTAGCTGCTGACTTTTAATATTAGGACACTTACCTGTCCTGGATTCCAGCAATGTCGGCACTGCAACCGATGCTTCCCTTGGCTGACGGTTGCTGCCGCCGCCATTGCCGGTAAGGGAACCCGGCAGTGAAACCTTGTGGCTTCATCGCCAGGTCCCTACTGAACACTCTCTTTGCGCTCTCTTACTCGGCTGTCAGCAGGGGGAGTAGGAGAGGGCCGGACTTCTGATGTACCTCACCGCGGTGAGGCCTGACGGAAATGGGGACAGGGTACCTATCAAAAAAGGTACCCACTCCCCCCCTCCCGAAAGGTGCCAATTGTGGCACCGGAGATGGGGGAATCATATAAGCGGAAGTTTCACTTTTGGCTGGAACTCGGCTTTAACTGGGCTTTCAGTATTACATGACTCCAAGGTGTTAATTTACTAAAACTGGAGCGTGCAATATTCGGTGCGGCTAGAGATGGTAGCCAATCAGCTTCTAACTTGAGTTTGTTCAATTAAGCATTGACAAAAGAAAATCTGGACTCTCCAGTTTCAGTAAATGAATCCCCAAGGGTTGTAGTTATAAAACGATATGCAGAGCTTTTCATCTAGATGCATGTACATTTGTTCTGTGTCCATGGGGGCAAAATCAATTGTTATCAGGCAATTTTTTTCTCCAGGTTATATGTTATTCATTCATACAGAATAGAGTAGATCTGGAAAATACTATTATGGCCACTAGATAGCGCTGATGATCATGAGTAATATATATTTGAAAAAGAGAACAAGAGGCTGGACTTTATATGAGGCACATGGACACAAAGGGATACATTTGATGGAAAGTAGCTTTTAATTGGTTCAAACTGTCATATAATTTAATATTTCAATTCTATGCATTTTGCTGTATATCAATACTTTTTTACATTTCATCTGAACCAAATATTGCACAATGATACATAAATAAATATTCTAACAAAGTAATTTCCTATATTTACAAGTACATGGAGTAAATAATACATATTTTACATACATTGCAGTTGAAGCTAGTTCAAATTAATAACCTACTAAAATATTTCTAAATGGAGATGAAAAAAGGGGGGTTGGAAATATGTTAAAAGGAACGTTCATGAGAAGTTGATGAATATGTACACTTATCGGTAGTTATTAGCTCTACGAGTTTCGGGCCTTTAAGGCCACTCATCAGGAGCAAAACTGTAGTGATCATCTAGGGATGAAAAAAGGCAAACAAGTTTCAATGATATAAAGGATATATAGGAACATGTAGGCAAACACAAAATAGTAGAGACCCTCATTTGTATATCTAACCCACAAACTTACAAAAGCATCTGCACAATGGTGGTATGGCCATTAGAATCGCAAACCAGCCAGAGGACGTCATAACTGGGAGCTGAGGAGACATAGCAAGGCGACAACAGCCCACACAGACAGCAACCCAGGAGGGTGGGAATGTATGAATCAAAAATTATATATGTAGGGGTGACCCCTAATTGGGGGACATATGTGAAAAAAAGGGAGGAAACTAAACATTATAAAAATATGTAAAAAGGTGGTGTGAATAATTATGTTAGGAAAATATATATATATATATATATATATATATATTTATATATATATATATATATATATACACACACAAATGTCAGTGAGAGTCAGTGGAAGTAAACAATGACACAACACCAGTGGTCAGTATGAGGAATAGTGTCCTATTACTGGTGTCAATAAGAGGAATAGTGCCCAGTCCATTGGTGTCAGTGAGAGGAAAGGTACCCCATCATTTGTATTTTTTTGAGGAATAGTGCCTCATTGTTGGTGTCAGTGAGAAGAATTATGCTCAATTGTTAGTGTCCGTGAGAGGTTTTATGTCCAATCGGTATCAGTGGGAGGAATTAGGCCCAATTGTTGGTGTCAGTGGCAGGAATTATGTTCAAACACTGGTGTCAGTGGGAGGAATAGTGCCCCAAGGGTCAGTTAAAGGCCAGCAAACTGCTGCATACGGCCTGCAGGCTATGGTTTGGAGACCTCAGCCTCGTTATTGCTCTCATAAAAATTCACATGACTCTATGGGAGAGATCTTCTAAAACTGGTGCACATAGAATCTGGTGCAGCTGTACACAATAACCAGCTTCTAACTCCAGCTTGTTCAGTTAAGCTTTGACAATAAAACCTGGAATCTGATTGGTCACTATGCACAGCTGCACCAGGCAATCTCCTCCTATGCCTTATAAAGTCCTGAGTGTGCTAGCTTCCTCATGAACAACAATACAGAACCCAGCCTTCTTAATCACATGTTTGTCTTTTGGTCCTGAGCCCTCGTACACACGATTGGTTTTCTCTGCAAAAACCAGCAAGAAAACTGCTTCTTGCCGAGAAATCCGTTCGTGTGTACAAGGCGTTCAGGTTTCTCGTCTGGAAAGAATCTTGACAAGAAAAAAAGAGAACCTTTTTTTCTCATCGAGATTCTCGTTTGCCTGTTCCCAGACGAGAAACCCAAGAGTGTGTATACTTACCTGTCACCGTGGAAACCCACACATGCTCGTAATGACTTTGACGCATGCACGGTAGCTTCCACGGCATAGGTAGGGTGTAGAAAGATGGCGGCGACGGCATTCAAATGTGACGAGCGCATGCTCGTCGTACGCGATGATGTCACCACGTTCTTTCCTTTCAAGAGTTCTTTTGAAATGAAAGTCAGTACACTCGGGCGGCAAGAGTTTCTTGCCAAGAATCTCGTCAGGGAAAAAGACGGGTTTTTCCTGATGAGATTCTCGGTCGTGTGTACGAGGCCTAAGAACCTGATGGGAAATTTTAAAGTTCTGTACTAATGAATCCATTCTTCCCCCCTCCAAGCTAGATAATGATGTTGACAAGGCAGCAAATGCTGTGCTAAACAACTGGAAACAACAGATCAAGGTACGGTATTTCCTGTATTATTTAATGCTGAAGATGCAGAGTAGGCAGTCATTGCATTGTCAGGTAGAAAGCCTTATTGATTTAAATGTCTAAGTAGTAAGTACAATCAATAGGGTGACTGCTATTGCTGACTAGGAAACAATGGGATTATGCTAAAATCAGACTGTCTACTTATTATTATATTATTACTATTATTATTATAATGCAGGATTTATATAGTGCTAACAGTTTGCATGACACTATATAATATAAAGGGGGACAGAGTACAATTACAGTGCAGTACAGTACAGACGGAAGAAGAGGGCCCTGCTAGCAAAGCTTAAAATTTAAAGGCAGCAGGAGGTGCTACACAACTGTGTTATATTTTAATCTGGATGTATAGTAATCTAATGCAGCCCATATTTAGCAGGGTTCTCACACTGCTTCTTGACAATACTGCTGCCTCTTGTTGAAGTATTCTGCGTCATTCCACAGCCCTTATAGCTCAGTGAGCTGAGACAGGGTAACCAGCAGCACAAGGTAAGTGCTAGATGAGAACTAGAGCTGGTTAGCTCAAAGAGACAAATTCTCCTGGTCCATGCAGGGCAAAGTGACAGTATCTCTGCAAAGGGCCCATCCCCACCCATACTAATCTTACCAGCAATCCAATCCTTGCTACTCAACAGCTGGTGAGCATACACACCCTGTTCAGGGGCATAGAGCTATACGGAGGCACTGGTAAGGTGAGCATGGGGTGTAGGGCCAAGAGGTCCCTTTGCATAGACACTGACCTTAAGGGTATAATATATTGTCAGGGAAGATAGGGGTCTTGAGGAGGGGAAGGGGCGAGGGGAATTAGGGGGAAGAAATGGGGAAGGAGGAATTGCAAAGATAGAGAGGGAATTGGGGGAAGAAAGAGGGGGAAGGAAAGAGATGTGTATATGTATGTGTGTTTATGTGTATATATATATACATATGGGTGTGTATATTTAAGTTGTTAAAGATACATTTATATTTCCCTCTGATTTAACATATGAATGGCAATAGAGTTGAAGAGGAGGATGTAAAGTGTATATATATATATATATACTGTGTATATATATATATATATATATATATATATATTAGGGCTGTTACTGATCAAAAATTTTGTGTTCGATTAATCGTTTGTTTTTTTAATCGATTAATCAACTAATTTCGATTAATTATAACGCACATACAGATCCAACTACTTTTAGCTGATCTCCTTGCAGGCCGATTCCCAGTGCAGTTACCAACCACTGGAAAAATGGATAGCAGGATACAAAAAACACACAAAGGCAGCGCTCGATGGGAATAGCATTAAAACTTTTATAGTCTTCAAGTAGGTAACCAAATAAATATTGCACTGGAGATAAAATCGATGTAGCTACATAAACTGTAAAAATGGTGCGAGTAATACCAAACGGTAACAAAAGCTGTCATAAAAACATGTAGCTAAGTATGATACTGGTATAAAAATGTGTACAACGATGCCACTGCTGAATCCAGATGAGGAGGGGTTAACATCAGTCCGTCGGCATGTAGATGTCCCATGAAGGGAACTATCACAACTCCCAGTGGATGGCTGTAGAATCCCAGGTTGATAGAGGGAAGTGATAGAGGGAAGTGATAGAGGGAAGTGATAGAGGGAAGTGTAACAGCCCTTGCATGTGGCAGATAGTAAGGTCCGCCGGCATGCAGATATGAAGGCACAGCAAAGGAGCCCTTCAGATGGCCCCGGCAAGCCCCGTCGGTGTCTGTGACATTACCGGATCTCCGAATGGTACTCCCTGAAGGCCCAGAAGCCGGCGGAGAGGTGAGAATTTTAATCGATCAAAAAGATTTTGATCGATCAAAACAATTAAAGATTAATCGATCAATTAAAAGTTAATTTGCACAGCCCTAATATATATATATATATATATAATGTTTGTATTGTCATTGGACTCTGTATGGTCCTTTTGTCTTTATCTCTGTATACCTCCCTTGTTTAAAAAATAAATAGAAGAAATAGAGAATTGAAAAAAAATATATATTGTCAGATGGGTTATTTTTTCTGCAGCTACGAAGACCTGTAATATCAGTATTGGATAGACTGACTCTTTATTTTCAAAATCAGCTGCAGTGTACCTTTAATTAATTTGTATGTTTTTTAGATTAAAAAGAAGCTTATGGATCATACTAAGAAACATGAAGTTCTTTTTCATCATGTAGAAAATGAAAACACCAAACAGTCCTTATCGGAGAAGGAGAAGCAGAAGGTGAGCCTATGTGGCTACCTATGAAGGGTTCGGTCATTTTTTTCCCTGCTATTTTATTACTTTTTTGGTGAACTGTTGACATATCTATATATTTTGTAGGCCTGGTTCACACTAGTGCGATGGGATTTTGATGCATTTTCAGGTGCAATTATGTAGTGCGAGATTCCTGTACATTTTTTTGATGCGATTTTATGCCTTGAGTGCATACTATTAAAGCTGAGGTTCACCCTAAAAACATTTTTCTAACATTACATTGTGCATACTTCCAACAATTACAGTATGCAGATTTTTTTTTATTTTTTTTTGCTGTACATACCGTCTAAGTGAGAACCCGGAAGCCGGGTAAAAAATAGCTATAAAAAATAGCTACAGCAAAAAAAATTAAAAACTTTGCATACTGTAAATGTTGGAAGTATGCACAATGTAATGTTAGAAAAATGTTTTTAGGGTGAACCTCTGCTTTAATACTACTTATTTTAACCACTTGCCGTCTGCACTATAGCCGAATGACGGCTACAGCACGGACCTGAATTTCCGGGAGGCCGCCAAAAGACGTCCTTCCCTTTTGCACACGCCCCCTGCAGGGCACGCGTGGCACACACTGTGATCACTGAGTCACTGAGACTCGTGTGATCACATATCCGAGCCCGGCACCTTACCACGTGATCAGCTGTCAGCCAATGACAGCTGATCACGTGATGTAAACAATGCTCGGTAATTGTTTTTTTCTCCTCACGCTAGTGTGAGCAGAATAAAAAAGCCCATCACCGGCTTATGTGCAAGGGACATTGGTCCCGAAGAGGAAGGAGGCCAAATCTGCCTCATCTGTGCCCACAATTACCGCCTGCCAGTGCCCACAGTGTCCACAAGTGCCACCGCTCAACGTCCACGAGTGCCACCTATCACTGCCCACCAGTGGTGCCAATCAGTGCCTTATCAGTGCCACCTAGCAGTGCTGCCTATCAGTGTAACCTACCAGTGCTTATCAGTGCCCATCACTGCCACCCATCAATGTCTTTCATTTATCGTCTGAAATCTCCAATTTAACACTTTTGTCATTTAGTTTTGTTTAAGTCGTTTGGATAACTGAAACCTCATTCAGCTCATTTATACTGCAAATGTAGTGAATAAATAAATACAATAAACTCAATGTATAAAAAGAAAGTGGTGATTATCAATTTAGTAAAAAGTAGAGCTGAATATTAAGTGCTTGAGCTTTTCAGGCCTCAACTTTGAAACACTTACTGAAATTTCCAAAGGGGTTGATTTACCAAAAGATGGGTGTTTCGCTTTGCACAGAGTTGGATTTTGCAAGGGAATTTTCCCTAGAGCTTAGTGAATGAGGCAAAGCTCTGCTGACTTCCATCATCCAAATATGTGCAGGGAATAATGCTGTTTTTTTTTTTGCATATGGTTGCATATTCTTTGTAACTGTATTATATGTAATAAGCTCTGGGGGAAATTTCCCTGCAAAGTGAAAAGCCTTTTGGTAAATCAACCCCAGTGTGTCAAGGAGAATAGATACACTATGATAGTCTTTGACTATCCCTGTGGAAGCTGTGGGAAGATTTACATGTATGAAACATCCTAGGATCCTAAATACATACAAATGTTCTGGAGGTGTTCCTGTATTGGAGGACAGGTCATAAGAGACATTTTCACTAATCTTCTCCTGAGAGACTTATAACTCTCTAGCTAGGGATGGACAAGTCCTAATCACCATTCTCTTATGGCAAGTGTAAATAAATGTCTCTTGGTGATCAGAAAGTGCACCTTCATCTTTTTGGCCTATACCTGACATCAAGTAATCCAATAGACCTCCTCCAATAGGAGACAACTTGCACTGATCCTAACATACCGGTATTTCTGTCCATGGTCTGCCTAGAATCAGTCTACTGGTATTTTGTAAATATATCAAACAGAGCAGTGCAGCGCAAACCTAAATAGCATAATATTAATATTAAAACGAATATGCTCATACCAGTGAAGACATAATTGAATTAATAACAGTGAAAAAATAAAATAAAATAAAATAAAAAGAGCCACATTTGCAAAGTGCAAACAAATCCTGTGATCAAAACAGTCAGAGTATCTACACCATGTGACTTGGAAAACCAATATTTCAAATATTTCAAACGTGATCCCTTCACCAGTAAAGATGGGTACTCTCACCTCACACCAAGACCCTTGTTTTACCAAAGGTCTAAAACGCTTAGAACAAATGGCAGGAAATCCAGATGGCTCAAAGATGTGCAATTGTCAGCTGAAGGACCCGGAGATATGCAAGTATCCTCAGTGGCACCAACGAATCAATATGCAAAGAAAAAAGGCCAGATCTAAGAGCTTTCATATAAACCAGGTCTCTTTAATGAGTAAAAAATGTGCAGGGTACTCACATTCAAGTAGAAAATACAGGCATAAAACACCATATCAGGCAGCTCAAATGAAGATGTGGGACATCAAGGAGTGACATGGGATGGTTCCTGACCCCGGACGCGTATCGTAATACTACTTCCTCAGCAGGGCGGAACCTTCTAAATGTCCTCCTCGATATATATAGCCTGCTGTGCAGACAGCTCCAATCCCAGGACACAGATGGCGAAAAACTTTATTATTCGCTATTACAGCGACAAACAAAAAACTCTCTACATCGCCATCTTGTGGACAAAGAACGTCGTAAGCTGGGCTGGCGAAAAACTTTATTATTCGCTATTGCAGCGACAAACATAAAAAATACTCTTCATCGCCATCTTGTGGACAAAAAAGAGAGTCGGAAAATAAACTAACATCACTCTATGAAGTCCCACAAGTTCTTACAAAAAAATATTGACACAATGATAATTACATAATATTACATATAATATACCACTGCTTGATTAAAATTACTAATTAGTCCTCAAACTAAACGTATGCTATAAAAAATAAAAAATTATTGGTTAATAATCGAAATATTAAAAATATAAAATAAAATATAAAAAACATTAATATTAAAATAATCTGAAAATTAATATTTCTTATATGATCCCGTGAGTGATGCCAAAGTCCCATCACAGAAACAACACATATAGGACCCCCACTAATATACCATTAGAATAATCACAAAATCAATCTAAGGTAATACCAATCTAAAAAAACACCTATAGTAAGAAAAAAAGGGGGGGGGGGCCTGAATTATATGTAACTAATTATTAGCAATAAAACAATTCAAATCAAAATCAACATTGAGGCCCTCCGGAGAAAGTACACGAGCCTCGTATATCCAGAAGGATTCCCTCTGGCTGATTCGTCTAATATAATTCCCTCCTCTCCAGTGCTTATCCACTCTTTCTAAACCCCAGAATTTGAGACATTTAGGATCCTTGTTATGGTATTTCCTAAAATGTCTAGATACACTGTGAGTACGTAGCCCACGTTTGATATTATTGACATGTTCTCCTATCCTGACAGCCATAGTGCGAGAGGTGCGGCCTATATACTGTAATCCACAGTCGCATTCGAGCATGTAGACCACACCCTCAGTGTTACAGGTGATTAAATTCTTGATGTTATACGATTTCTTGGTAGAAAATGAGGTAAAATCTTTCCGTTTTTTAGTGTTATATTTGCACTGTTTACAGGGCTGACAGCGGCCACATGCGTAGAAGCCGGATAGGAACGAGAAAATAGTGTTCTCTTTAAAAATGGGTGGGTCTATGGCTCCTGGCGCCACAATATCCCTCAGTGTAGGCGCCTTCCTATAAATAAAGAGAGGGCGAGGGGGGAGGACAGGTCCTAAGACCTTATCATTCTTTAGCACATCCCAATGTTTTTTAACTATTTTCTCGAATGGGCGATGCTGAATGTTGTAATCCAGGATGATCTTAAACATCGATTGACTATCTTCTTCCGGTTTTTTGGAATCAGCAACAAGTTCTGCTCGATTAAGAGTGCCTACTCGAGACATTTCATTTTCAATGGAATCTTTACTATATCCCTTTTGTTCGAACCTTTTTGCTAAGATTTTAGATTGTTCGAAAAAATCGTTATCAGAGGTACAATTACGTCTTAGACGAATAAACTGACCCCTGGGGATGTTGCAAAGCCAGTTGCGATGGTGGCAACTATCTAGAGGGATATAACCATTCCTGTCAGAAGGTTTAAAATGATTGCGAGTATGTAAGAAAGTGCCTTGTTTATAGATCTCTAAATCGAGGAACACAATCTTTTCAGTGTGAATATTCCACGTTAAGGAGATATTTTTGATGTTGTTATTCAGCTTGGACATAAATGTCTCTAGGCTGGACAAATCACCCTCCCAAATCATGACGAGATCGTCAATATAACGTTTATAGCATCTTAACTGGTTGGGAGGGTCATTAAAAATGCTCTCCTCCTCCCATAATGCCATGAACAAATTGGCGACGCTGGGGGCAAATTTTGCCCCCATTGCGACGCCAGTTGTTTGAAGAAAAAACCCTTTATTATACCAAAAATAATTTTTGGTCAAACAAAACTCGAGACATTGCAAAATAAATTTCCGATGTTTAGCGGATAGATTGGATTGGGATAAACCCCATTTAACCGCTGCAACAGCGTCGGCATGCCCTATGATAGTGTAAAGGGAGCTGACATCAGCTGTAATAAGTAGACTATCAGGGGTACAAGATAAAGACTCCAAAATCTGTATACATTGTTTTGTATCTCTCAGGTAAGACCTAGTTTGACACACTATAGGTTTTAGAAAGAAATCGATATATTGGCCCAATCTCGATGAAACAGATTCTATCCCGTTAACGATGGGTCTTCCAGGTGGATGGGTTGAATTTTTATGCACTTTAGGCAGGAAGTAAATAATAGGTGTTCTACATGCCCTAGGGTCAAGATAAACAGCCTCTTTTTTGGAGAGGATATTGCGTTTGAGACCCTTTTTAACCAAAGTGGTTAAATCTTTTTTGTACTGAAAGATAGGGTCACTTTTCAAAAGTTTGTAAGTGTTGTTATCACTGAGTAAACGATTCATCTCTTCTTTATAGTATTCCTTAGACATCACCACAAGGCCTCCTCCCTTGTCTGAGGGGCGTATGATGACATCTTTCTTGGATTCCAATGATGCTATACCATTTTTAACCAAGGATGGATCGTTTACTTTTCTAACCTTCAATTGGTCTAGATCATTTAGAACCATATTTTTGAACACATCAATGTGTTTAGTGTCTAAATTAGAAGGATTAAACACACTCTTGGTTCTAAGGTTAGAGTGGGATCCAATGGGTATAAGAGAAGACCTTTCGGCCGGTTTGGACAAAAAGTATTTCTTGATATTAAGGGTCCTGACGAACTTGGAGATGTTGACATACGTTTGAAACTTATTAAAGTTCCTAACGGGGGCAAATTTGAGGCCCTTGTCAAGAATGCGTAATTCATCATCATTGAGGATAGTCCCACTGATATTAAATATACCAGTGCCTAGTGGGACTTGATCCTTTTTGATTGTTCGTCTACCGGCCCGTTTCCCTCTCTTTCCCTTCTTTTGGCCCCCTTGTTTCCAGTTGGGGTACCTGAGTGTGGGCCCCACCAAGGGGGCGGGTTCCCTAAAAAACCTCCCTCAGATTCATCTCGGTTTGATAAGGGGGCGAAACGATTATTGGTTGGTACCGGATTACCATATTGGTAGTTATCCCCCCAACCAAAGTTTTGAGGGTGTCCTCCTCTAGAGTTAGGATGAAAGTTAGGGTTGCCCCTAAAATTAGTATTATGTGAAAAATTCCCATAAGGTTGAGCTGAATACTGGGGTGTGGGAAAATTCCCTCTGCCTTTCCCCCCTCGGCCCCTACCCCCTCTCCCTCTTGGGGGGTTTGAGGGGCGACTCAATTGTTGGTCATACTGGGGGGTGTTTATTCTGGGGGTATTAATCGTGGTATTGGGAGTTACAGGTGTCAAATCATTGGAAGTGGATAATAAAGTTGGATCAGAGCGACCTGCGTTTGCCTACCACTTGAACACTTCCTTCCGTGAAAAGTCCACTGAATCCCTAATATATTTTCCTTTCTTTTTATTTTGAGTGTCGTGATCCCATTTGATCAGTTTGTTTTTTAATTCACCTGATAATTTGGGAAATTCAGAGTGGTTTTTGTGTAACTCCATTTTAGATTTTATATCAGAGATTTGATGCTCAATGGTTTTCATTTTTCTCTGTTTCCTTCGAAGAAGGAATTCCATAAGTTCTAAGCCCTTCTTATTAAAGAAATCATACCATTCCTGTAGAGACTCATCATCATTAAGGCCATCACTAGGTGGGACGTCCCATCTTAGACGTCTCGGAACAAATCCATCACGGATATATTGCTCAAAAGTCGTGACGTCCCACCAAGCTTTGATCTTCTTCTCAAAAAGAAAGCCTAGTTTCTTAAAGAGAGATGAAATATCGTCTGGACAGGCTGTAGGAGCAGAGTTAGAAAAAACCTCACTGAGTTTGATCTCTCGGGTTTCCAAAAATTGGAATACCTCCATTAATGCTGCTAAAAGCGATAAGCGAAAAGAGTGCAAAATATGTAAAACAGGGGGGGTGCAATCAGCGCAAAAATATAAAGATCAGAAAAAAATAAAAATAATAAGTGTAAAAATGAAAAATACTCAAAGAGTGAATTTCATATGGATGCAAGCTGAACACCAAAAGAACAATCACAAAATTCCTGAAGTAAATATATCAAACAGAGCAGTGCAGCGCAAACCTAAATAGCATAATATTAATATTAAAATGAATATGCTCATACCAGTGAAGACATAATTGAATTAATAACAGTGAAAAAATAAAATAAAATAAAATAAAAAGAAAGTCCACATTTAAAATGTGGACTTTCTTTTTATTTTATTTTATTTTATTTTTTCACTGTTATTAATTCAATTATGTCTTCACTGGTATGAGCATATTCGTTTTAATATTAATATTATGCTATTTAGGTTTGCGCTGCACTGCTCTGTTTGATATATTTACTTCAGGAATTTTGTGATTGTTCTTTTGGTGTTCAGCTTGCATCCATATGAAATTCACTCTTTGAGTATTTTTCATTTTTACACTTATTATTTTTATTTTTTTCTGATCTTTATATTTTTGCGCTGATTGCACCCCCCCTGTTTTACATACTGGTATTTTGTAAATGTATATGCTTGTACTGTAGCTGTAACATGTTATGTTTATGTATCAGTTTTTACTTAATTATTATATATAACTATAGCCATCTCTGCTTTATACTCTTTAAATTGGTTGGGGACCTCTGAAAGGAAACATAAAAAGCATATCACTCTATAGTGTGTACTTGCCTAAATCCAAAACACCAAGTGTGGTTTCTATCTGATTCCTCCTCCCTCTGCTAAATGCACGGGTCACTTCTAATAGTCTAACTGGGCACCATACAACCCCTTCCAGCACACATGTGACAGCCTCAGCTATGCATGTTTACCTATGGGTTTGTGTAGAGGAGGGAGTGTATCACCTGAGGCTAGGCACTTCAGTACCTGTAAAGGTTTAACTGCCACTGGATATCTGATGTGAACCCATCAGAAAATATCAGATGAAGATTGAACAGTGTTATATTGACGTGATGAGTTATATATCTGATTTTTATTTTATTTTGTGTGGTTATATTGTTCCTATTTTCAATTTGCAGCTTCTGAATAAATTGAAAAAATCAACAGAAGTCCTGACCAAAGCAGATGAAGATTATTATCAGGAGAATATTAATGGACAAGCAGTAAGGCTGAAGTGGGAATGTAGTTTGGAGAGTTGTTATCAGGTATGTATCAATCATACTCTTCAATTATACCAAAACAATTTAATTAATATTATTACTAATATTAATATTTAATATCTTACATTTTAATTACTATTACGGAACAATTCAGGCATAGGGATGAGCTTCCCGTTCGATACGAACATATGTTCGACTCGAACATTATTGTTTCGTACGTTCAATGAAAATCGAACAAAAGCGGTCGTTCATGCCAAATTCGAGTGACGCAAAACGGCCCATAATTCACTGCGGCATTGCGCGCTGATGATTGGCCAAGCATGCTGTATGTTCCGCATGCTTGGCCAATCACAGCGCGAAAAAAACGAAGAGCCATAATTGGCCAAAGCCTGGGTGGCTTTGGCCAATTATGGCTCAGGGCTTTAGCACACACCCCACACTATATAAGGCCACCTGCTGGGCGGCCTCGTGTTGTGTGTTCCGGCTTGTTCATGAAAGCAGTCAGAGAGACAGAGAGATTGTCTTTTTATATAGCTAGATAGAGCAGGCAGGCTAGTCAGTTTAGCTTCAATTACAGTGTGTAGAGAATATATATACATCCCTAGGAGTTGTACATATATTTATACACTGTATAGCTTAGCTAGATCAGCTATTCCTAATTTACTGGCAGGCAGGTGATTGTGCTATTTAACCCTCCTCTTATGTTAGCTTTCTGTTACTATCCATGACGTTAACGGGTCGGTTTTGACCCGTGTCTTACATCAGCCATAAAATACCCTCTGAAAATGTATTTATCATCCAATTTGTTTCTTACCTCTTGGTTACCGTGTTAGGCTTCTTTATCCTTGAAAAGATTGGTTTTAATATTTTTGGTGTGACCCCTTAGACCTTTCTTTTGATAGCATACCTCTCATTTTCAAATTAAAAAAATGGTAAAATAAAGTCAGCAACTCTGAAATGTATTGGTCCTATGTTTCTTTACTTTATTTAGAGCAGCAGACAAGCAGGCAAAGAGATAGGCCCCTCCCTAACTACAGCTCACAGGGTCGAGAGGTGATTGGCTGTCAGTGTTACTAAGCAGACAGAGTGTTTATGATTTCATTTTTGGCACTTATTAGTGTCCTATAATCCTATATTATAACTGGGTCAGAATTGACCCCAACACCATAAACGTCTTAATTTTCACCACAGTATTTTATAATTTAGTGAAAATAATTATTTTTCTAATACATTGTTTAATTAGAGGTTCCTGACAAAGTAAAAAAATCTTGATGCAATAAACAAATTTATGTGATACTTATAGACATTCAAAACCTGAAAACGGGTCGGTTCTGACCCTAACACAAGAGGAGGGTTAAAGACGTTATCACAGGCATAGACACCCAGCAGGTACAATATTTAAAGGAATTTTTTTTTTTATTATTTAAGCATCAATAAAATCACGGATTCTGGAGCAGTGATTTTAATGATGCTTAACTTAAAAAAAAAAATTAAAAATTCCTTTAAATATTGTACCTGCTGGGTGTCTATAGTTTGCCTGTAAAAACGTCTTTGAGAACCCGGGTTTTGCAATGGAGAAAAAAGTTTTAAAAACGGTCATTTTTTCAAGAGTCCTGCTCCTGAAAAAATGACAGTTTTTTAAACTTTTTTCCATTGATACATGTTCCCTGGGGCAAGACCCGGGTTCTGAAAGACGTTTTCCAACAGTAGATTGAATATTAGTCTTTAAAATTATCATTTTTGAATTCGAACCTTCGAGTCCCATAGACTTCAATGGGGTTCTAAATGTTCGCGCGAACGGTCGGTCTGTTCGACGGTTCTGGTGCGAACCGAACGCAGGGGGGTGTTCGGCTCATCCCTATTCAGGCAAATTCAGTATAGCAAAATACCATAGCAATGTGTAAAATACAGATGTACTTCAGCAAAAAATGTAAACCCTAAATAACTGTTACGCAATCCATGTATTATTTAATGTTGAAAACAATCTTACATTCACCAATAACATATATGATTATATTAGACAAATAGAAAGACAAGTCTATTTTACTAGCCAACTTGTAAATTGCAAAAAAGGTTATACTCTGAGGCCTCGTACACACGACCGGTTTCCTCGGCAGAATCCATAAAGAAGCTCTGTGGCAGAGCGTTTTAGCCGAGGAAACCGGTCGTGCGTATGTTTTTCATCGAGAAAACTGTCGAGGAACTCGACGAGCAAAAAAGAGAGCAAGTTCTCTTTTTCCTTGACGGGAGTCCAAATTGGCTCGTCGTGTTCCTCGTCGGGCTGCTTTTCGACGAGAAACTCGAGCGCGTGTATGCTAAGAAACCTGTGCACCTTTGCTAAAAGTAGCGTTTGTACTGGAAATAGCACATTTGTCACGCTGTAACAGACTGAAAAGTGCAAATGTCTCTTATTAAACTTTTTCCTAACACGCAGTAACATGAGATTAGCAATAGCAGCCCCTGCTGTTGTATGTGTTAAAGTTACCGCGTTTGAGAACGAGGGATTTGGTCTTTAATGTGTGTACGCAAAGCAAGTTTGTCGAGTTCCTCGACAAGCCTAACAAGAACTCGACGAGGAAAACGATGTGTTTCGCCCGACGTGTTCCTTGGTCCTGTGTATGAGGCCTAAGTGAGACAGCCCATACTATAAAGATTAAAGATCAATCATATCCACTCCTTTATGAATGATACCTGTTCTGTAGATGAGGAATAAACCAATTAATTGGCACTTAATGAAAACAAGTTATTGATACAATGTCACCTCTACACAAGCAGGACGTATATTTGGCAAGGACAAGTGTTGTATAAATAGAGAGTACTGTGTACTTACTGGGGCTAGTACAATGCCATATGGTCAGGGATACAGACAGTATGGGGAAAAAAATATATATTTATGCTATTATATAAAAGTGTTAATACGAAACATAACAAAGTATACTCATAAACTGTATACTAATGTTTGTAACAACAAACAAACCTAAGTTTGTGTTGAGAGCTTTGCACTTAACAAAAAAAAGCATTGAAGCCCAAACACAACCATTCTTGAAAAATGGGATCCTTTAAGTCAGAAAACCTCAGTCCTTAGCAAGAAAGGGGGCAAGGAATAACAAAATGCCTCTAGAGAGTCCAGATAAAATTCATCCATACAGGAGGAAGCTTGGGTTGTAAAAACCATAAAGATAAGAAAGTTTCCAAGTTTCAGGACTCCATTGAAACATACGATACCAATTCAAAATGCAAAAGATAAAATCCTTCTCTGATATATACAGTAAATAGCACATTTGCTTAAAAAAAATAAACACAGAAGCTGATGCTACTGTACAGTTTCATGATCCAAAGTCCACATCCTCAGGAAAACATAAAGTTCTTTATAATATAAACATCACTGTATATAATAGACATGTAAACTTAACATTTCTTTCATGTTCTCCTGAGAAAGTGGACTTTGGTTAACAAAACTCGTCTAGAAGGTTCCACCAGCTTGGTGGATAATAGAGAAAATAAATTCCCACCTTTTTTGGAGGATTCTTCAAAAAGTTTCTGATATTTTTTAATATTAATAGAGTTAAAACAATGGGTGAAAGCTTTTTGAAGAATCCTCATATGTACAAAGTATTTTATACGACATGGTTCTGTGTTGAAATGTTTTTTTAGCAAATGTGCTTATTTATTCTATATGAATAACACAAATGATTTTATCATACACGTTTTGAATTGGTATTGTACTCTATGTGTACAGGCATACCCCACTTTTAAGTACACAATGGGGTTTATTTACTAAATCTTAATTGAACAAGCTGGGGTTAGAAGCTCAATGGTTTCTATGCAGAAGTGAGCCTGATTTTGCACTTTCCAGCTTTAGTAAATAAACCCCATTGTGTACTTAAAAGTGGGGTATGCCTGTACTTACAAAATCCTACTTTGTAATTTTCTTCTCTTTTTGTATATGTAATGGGTTTTTGGTATATGCTGCAAATCAAACTCTGTCTACTGGCTTTGTAAATACCAGTCAACAGTGTAAGAGAACCACCCTATAACTTCACGCCTTATGAAGGCGTCCTGAAACGTTGCTATTTGCTGTTACGTGTAATGATGTGATTGCTGACTAAAGCTTCGGATCCATTTTGGAGATCCATGGTGTGCTGGTGACATCTCTTACTCAGATTTTTCATGGTTCCAGGCCGTGGTCGCTTCAGCACCCACTTTATATACATCCATCCCTACAGGAATGAGTGTGTTGGAAATAGTGCATTGGAATATAAAGGAATACACAGACACAGGCTAGATAAAATACTCAATAAATTAATCTATATATGTTGTACCCTCCTGGGTTGCTAGGCTGTCGGCACATTTAGTTATTTTTGGCTCCTCTGTAAATAATTGAGCAGTTTTCGATTGCTTTTGGCTGTTCTAAATCTCACAGGCTGCAGGTTTGTTTGCTCTCCCCTGTTTTCCAGAGGTTTCTGGAACATAAAGGGGTTGAGCAAGGCAATGGGGTAGCCTAAATATTGGCTTCAGCTAATCCATGGGGAGGTGTGCCCAGAAGGTGGTTGAAGAGGCATATAAATAGTCTGTGATTTAGAGCAGCAAGGTCTTCCCCTTCTCCTTGTTGGAGGGAATCCACTTGTCTGTCTATTCCCACCTGAAGCACATATCCCGATTTTAGCAGCCGCAGAGCTGGGGGGGGGGGGGGGCTATCTTTTAGGATCTCTTTAAGGGACTCCTCACTTGGGAACCTGCTCTGGATAGCTTACTCGGGAGTGTGCAGTGGATACTGGAAGAAGGAGCAATCTGGTGATCCTGTGACATTGTGAGTACTGTCCTGAGCTCCTGGTTCTAATAACTGTGTTCTGTAATCCCTGGGTGATGAGCCAGTAGTATTCCTGCCTTGGATAGCTTCTAAGAACAGGCTCAGTTTCTGCCAACCCTATTTTTTTCTGCATAGAGGCTGCTCAGAGAGATACCTAATGAAGTGAAGTATCCTCATGCCTATATTTGGTCATCCTACATGCCATCTCAAGTTCTTCAGCAATATAAATCTTTAAAGACATCCCCTAGACCAGGGGGGGTCAAACTCAATTTCATTGTGGGCCGCATCAGCATTATGATTGCCCTCAAAAGGGCCAGTTGTATCTGTAAGATTAGATGTCCAGCGCATCCCCTCCCCTTACATTAGATGTCAAGAGCCACCCCACCATCAGAAGTTGAGCCCCCCACTCTCCCCTTCATCACAGTGCATCCCCCCTTCCTTATGCTGCTGCTGGGAAGAAGCTGGATGCATTGATTGAAAGCAGAAAGAGGTGTCTGGAAGAGGACTAGAGGAGGGCTGGAGCTCTCCTGCAGCTGCAGGAGAGGTGTGAGGGCCACATGAAATGGCCTGGAGGGCCGGATTCGGCCTGCGGGCTTTGTGTTTGACATCTGTGCCCTAGACTGTTCATTGAGCCAGAATGAGTGAAATGCTACCATGTGCCTGGCTTTTTATGCATTAACTCTGGGAAAGAACTAGTTAACTTACAGCAGCTCCTTTAGGGGAAGCGCTACATATGAATTAAACAGAAAATGTACAGTTCTGGACACTCATAGTGGGAGAGACCATCGGCCAGAGGTACCCATTGAAGTACAAAACACTGACAAAAGTGTATATCTGACAACAATACAGGGAGTCCCGGGGTTACGAACATCCGACTTGCTACTTACGAACGGGAGGCTGCGTGGCCACTTTTCGACGGCGGACATATTCGACAGGACATTGGAAAACGACGTATCTGCCGTTCTGCGCATGCGAACATATTCTACTTAAAGAGGAGTTACACCCACAATTTCACTTTTTAAGTATAAATACCCCTGTAATACACAAGCTTAATGTATTATAGTAAAGTTAGTCTGTAAACTAAGGTCCGTTTTGTTAGGTTGTTACAGCATTTAGTTTATAATCAAGAAATAGACCGTGGCCATCTTAAGTGTGGGCATTATGTAGCCACACTGTATGACTTCCTGGATTTCAGCTTTGCATATCTCGCACATGTTCAGTGCTGCACAAGCAATGTTATAGGTTTCAGTCAGGTTTGCAAGGACTACTGGGAAACATGATGCCTATCCCAGAAACCCTTGCAAATAGCTTTGTGACTTAATAGCCTATGCTAATAAGGAGGAGGAAGTAATGAAGGACTACAAAATAAAGGTATTTACAAGCAACAAAATAGTTAAATATTGTCCATTCTGAACACTATGAGATTAGGGCATGCAGCACAGACAAACATAAAAAAATGGGTGGAACTCCACTTTAAGAACAAACCTACAGTCTCTAACCCGTTTGTAACACGGGGACTGCCTGTACAAAAAGAAAATAATCTATGGCATTTATGATTGTATCATGGCAATGTAAACGCCTATTGACAGTGCATGTAACCTGCTGTGATTATTAATAAATGACTATGCTTTCTGCATTATTGATTTTGTTATTGCGCACATTTTAATTTATTTTTTATTGTTGGATTTCAGAGTATCCAAGATCTTGAAAAAGAAAGAATACAAGTCCTCTCCCATATACTAACATTATATAACCAGCATGTTTCCAGCTATGGACAGACACTCGGTGTGGTAAGTGATTCTGGACTTTTCAGGTTATATGGTATACTAGAGATGTGTTTTTTCTTTTTTGACTGTTAATTCAGAATTAATACTACATTAAAAAGCAACCACTACCCAACTATGGTACATTGACAGATCGGAGTTGATTTACTAAAACTGGAGAGTGCAAAATCTGGTGCAGCTCTGTAAAGAAACCAATCAGCTTTCAGTTTTTTTTTCCATCAAAGCTTAATTGAACAAGCTGAAGTTACAAGCTGATTGGCTACAATGCAGAGCTGCACCACATTTTACACTCTCCAGTTGCAATAAAACAACCCCAAAGTGCTAAGGCAAAGTGCTAAGGGCAATGCCATAATGGGTGTCCAAGAACGTCATACTGACTGCTGGGGTCCGAGATTTGTGGGGATTTGTGGTCCTGGGAGATGGCACAATATTAGCGGAGTCCAAAGGGAGAACACCGACATTTCTAATCCCAAAGCAATAGATAACTAGAGATTGAGCTGAAGGACAACTCACAATGACTGCAACCTATGGATGCATTCAGCGCATAGCCACAAAGCATTCTAATGACTTTTGCCTGGTTTTACAAATTGATTGTTATTATTATACAGGATTTATATAGGGGCAACAGTGTGCACAGTGCTTTACAATACAAAGGTAGACAATACATAACAAATACAAGAGGGTTAGGAGGGACCTGCTCCTGGGAGCTTTCGATTTAATAGGGAGGGGCTGGTGGAACAAAAGGTAATACTGAGGGATTAACTGATTGGAGAAATAAAAGATTTGGTCATTAGCTGAAGGCAGGATAGGTTTCTCTGAAGAGATGAGTTTTCAGGGATCTCCTAAAAGTGGACAGAGTATGAGATAGCCAGGCAGATTTGGGTAGGGAGTTCTATAGAATGGGAGAGGCTCTGGAGAAGTCATGGAGACAAGCATGGGAGGAGGAGACAAGGCTAGAGAACAGGAGGTCATGGGAAACAAAGTTTACTGAATCCCTCTATCTTATTGTGGAATATTAAGCATTATATACTCACCTAATTGTAAACATTTTATAATCATCACACTACACGTTAAATATGTAATGAGAAAGTTTTTTGGTAATCCTATGTGACACATCCCAAGAAACATTTTGTATCTTATGCTGTATCCTAACTGCAGGCATACAAGTATCATAATACTGTATTAGCTTCCTCTAGTTCCCTGTACAGCAGCCATTTAGGCTGCTTTTACACTGAAAGCGCCTGAGCATCGGAAGTAAAATGACACTATTTTTAGCAGTGCTTTACCATTGTTTTTGCTGCGCTTTTCGGGCCACTAGCAAGGCGCTTTTAACCCCCGCTAGCTGCACAAAAAAGGGTTAAAAATGCATACTTGCCGGCGGTTTGGTGGCGCTGCCCTTTGATTTCAATAGGCAGGGGTGCTTTAGGAGCAGTGAGTTCACCACTCCTAAAGCGCTGCAAAGAATCTGCCGGCAGGACTTTTTCTGACGCCCTGCCAGCGCACCGCTCCAGTGTGAAAGCCCTCAGGCTTTCACACTGGAGTAAATGGGGCTCTCTTTCAGGGCGCTTTGCAGATGTTATTTGTAGCGCTATAGCGCCTGCAAAGTGCCTCAGTGTGAAAGGGGTCTTAGACTCTGACAGTGAACTTGTAGAGAAGCGGAGAAAACAGCAGAGTGATAAGATCACTTCTCTGCTTTTCTTTTGTTATCCAATCAGCAGGCTGTAGGTGGGTTTTTGACCCAATTTCACAGCTGCAGTGGAGGGCAAGGACCTGCCTGTGGTGTCTGGTAGGGGCATCAAGAAAAAAAAACTGCGAAGGATTACATATTCTCTGACAGATAAAACAGCTTTCATACAGTATTCATATTTTAACTGTATATTTAGCTGCTTGTTCAGAGTTCAGCTTTAAAGCCCTGATTGTAATCTTTGGTAATTATCTCTGGCTTTATTGTTTGTTTAACAAGCTTCCTATGTATATGATATATGTTGTATTTTTCATTTTGCGTACTGCTGACCTTTTGCCTATAGTTTCATCCTCATATGATCTAATGCAAACACATTTTTTCCGGTTTCTGAGCTGAAGTACATAAAGTAATACAAATGTTAATAAACTATGTACAGATGTATTTAATAAGGGTGTGGAAAGAATGAGAATAGTAGGTATAATGTAGTTACTGCACTAGTAGGCTGGCTGTTTGTAGCCTTAAAGTATAACTAAAGGCAGGGGAGTAACTAGAACCTTCAGGGAACCAGTTCAAAAGAACATAATGGGCCCCCAGACCCCCCCTTCCATCCGACCCTGGGCTTCTAATTTTGGCAGGGTGTCCATGGATATCCTTCCAGAACTCTGCCTCCTGTATGCCCCCCGGGACATGCATTCAGTGATATCACGGCAGCCGTTTACCATATGATTATCTGATCACATGTAAACAGACTTGCTGGGAATCGGCATCCCTTTCCTCCCACACTATGTCTGTGTAAGGAAAGGAGAGGCTTTAACTGCCAAGAATATCAGAAAAGTGTTTACAACTGTCATACATACATATTTATATATATTTGAAATTAAATCTTTATTACTGTTTGACAATAACATGTTGTGGGAGGATTTCTGCCAGTCACAGGCTGTGTCAAGCCCTTCCAGCTTGTGTCTTAGGATAAGAGGAAGGTGAAGTCTCCATCAATTTACATGTGATATTCTGCCCCCCATTGTGTTTAGCTGGTTAGTGGGCATGAAGGAGGAGGGAGTGGGCTGTCATTTACCACTATGCATACACCTACATGGGTGACTCTATAGGCACATGGGCTGCTCAGATGTGATAGGGAGGAAATGCTCAGGATAGAAACTCACTGAAAACTGAGCATGTGCAGAGCTTCCAACACTGCTCTGCAAAATTTCCAACTGCATTTGGGACATGGACAGGAGGGAGGAACAAAGAACAGCAGGATTAAACTTTTTTTTTTTTGCACAATACAGAAATCAAATTTTATAGTGAGTATGAAAACATGTAATACACACTTTATTGGTAGTTTTTTATGATGTGGGTTTAATGTCACTTCAAGCTTTAGAACTCTGGCTCATTTAGGAGAGGTCAGATTTAAAAAAATGTCTGCGTCCCCATAGAGGAGATTATTCCTGTTCTGTATACCTGTCACCTGCACAGGATAAAGGGGAAATCTCCCTCAAAAGAGGTTCTAGTTTGTCATAATCTTATTCGTTTTTTTATTGATATCTCAGTCCCCTTTAAAGGGACGTCCCATTATCTTTTGTCATGTCTAAAGACAAATATTGTATGGGGTTACCCTTTCTGCACATCCGATTTGGATGTAGTCAGATTATGGCTTACTGCAGTTTACACATCATTGTTATTCTTTAGGGTTGATTTACTAAAAGCAAATAGACTATTCACTTTTTACGGGAAGTTGCAATTGCACTATAATCTTTTCCAGAGCTTAGTAAATGCGATGAACCCTTGCTGACTTGCATCACCCAATCATGTGCAAGCAAAAATACTATTTTTCTTTCTTCTCTTTGCACATGATTGGGTATTCTTTGCAAAGTAACATTTCACTACATTCACTAAGCTCTGAGAAAAATGCCCTTGCAAAGTGCAATGTTCTTTGCCAAGTGAACTTTGCCTTTAGTAAATCAACCTCTTTGTGTTGCACTATGCATTTCATTAAAAATGTAATTTTATTTGTAGGTTATTTACTCCTTGTTTTAAACTGTTCTCCATGCCATATATTTTTCAGTGTCAAAATCAAATAGACCAGGCTATTAAAAACATTGACGTTGAAAAGGATATTCAAGCCTTTATGGAGGAAACCACTATTTTTACAGAGGACAATAAATCAGAATTTCTGCTCTTGGATTACTATGTAAGTTGTTATTCAATAAAAAAAAAAAAAACAGAGAACTATGATTTCACAAGCTTTGTGCCAGTGTATTTCCATTTAATTTTTTTGCCACCCTGTTGCGTCATAGGAGGAAGATGGCTCTGCTTCTATGGATCATGAGAGAAGAATCACTTCGATCAATGGGAAACTTGAACGACTTCAGAATGACATTGATAAAGCTGTTAAAGACAGAGAAGGTAAAAAAGAGAATAAGTCATGCTCCATTACCACATCCTAGTATATACAGTAGATATAAAAAGTCTGCTAAAATGGCAGGTTTCTGTGATGTGAAAAAAAGAGACAAAGATAATTAATTTCAGATTTTTTTCTACCTTTAATGTGACCCATTAAAGAGGCAGTAAACCCTCTTTTTTTTTTCCTGAAAAACCCTGCAAGAGAAAGGCATAATGAGCTAGTAGTGCATAGCATACTAGCATACTAGCTCATTATGAATGACTTACCTGAAGTCGAAGCCCCCCGAAGTGCTTCTCGTTCCCTTCCTCCTCTGCTTCCGCCGCCATGTCCCCTCCAAGCGCCTTCCAGGTATCACCGCTCCGGCGCTTTGACTGGCCGGAGAGTCTATGACGTCACTCCCGTGCATGCTTGAGCGACCGGCGTGATCGACCAGCACGATCCCATTCATAAAACCGGGACGCTCAGTGCGCCTGAGCCGTTGTCTAATACAATGCAAATATTTTTTTAACCGTGCAGGCTTACCTGTAGGTGCAAGTTGTCAGAGTGGGTTTACAACCACTTTAACTGAACAATTCAATCGCAAGACAAACTGAAATCTTTTAGGTGGAGAGAAGTAAAAATAAAAATAATATGGTTGCATAAGTGTGCACACCCTTAAACTAATACTTTGTTGAAGCACTGATTTTATTATAGCACTCAGTCTTTTTGGGTATGAGTCTATCAGCGTGGCACATTTTGACTTGCCCACTCTTCTTCAAAAAAACACTCAAAATCTTTCAGATTGCGAGGGCATCTTCAGATCACCACACAGATTTTCAATGGGATTCAGGCTGGGTTATTCCAAAACGTTAATCTTCTTCTGGTGAGGCCATTCCTTTGTTGATTTGGATGTATGCTTTGGGTCGTTTTCATGCTGAAAGATAAAGTTCCTCTACATTTTCAGCTTTCTAGCAGAAGCCTAAAGGTTTTGTGCCAATATTGATTGGTATTTGGAACTGTTCATAATTCCCTCTTTCTTCGTAAGAAAAGGCTTCCATCTTGCCACTCTACCCCATAACCCAGACAAATAAGGAACACAGGAGATTGTTGTCGCAAGTACCACGCAGCCAATACTTGCCAGATATTCCTGCAGCTGTTGCTGTATGTATAGGCCTCTTGGCAGCCTCCCTTACCAGTTTTCTTCTCGTCTTTTCATCAATTTTGGAGGAACACCCAGTTCTTGATAATGTCACTGTTGTGCCATATTTTCTCCACTTGATGACTGTCTTCACTGTACTCCATGTTCTATCTAATGCCTTGGAAATTCTTTAGTACCCTTCTCCTGAATGATACATTTTAACAATGAGATCCCTCTGATGCTTTGGAAGCTCCATGGCTTTTGCTGTAGGATGTGACTAAGAACATGTCAAGAAAGACCTACTAGAACAGCTGGACTTTATTTGGGGTTAATCAGAGGCACTTTAAATGTAGGTGTGTACTGACTCCTATGTAACATGAGTTTAAATGTGATTGCTTAATTCCGAACACAGCTAGAAGAGGGTGTGCACACTTATGCAACAACATTTTTTTTATTTTTACTTCCCCCCTAAAAGATTTCATTTTTTTTTCAATTGAGTTGTACAGTTAAAGGCAGAGAAAGTTCTGAAATTATTTATCAATTTTTTTTACATCACAGAAACCTCACATTTTACCAGGGGTGTGTAGACTTTTTATATCCACTGTAGCTCATCCTTTCTGAAGTAGGGGTCTGTGGAACTCTAGAGTTCCTGAAGAGGTTGCTAGCGGTTCCTTGAGCAATGAGCAATTTCTGCCACTCATATAAGTAACCACTGATACCAATATTTTCTTTTTAGCTATCTGTAAGAGGGATTCTACATGTGTAGAGAACATTGGGGGAAGATTTACTAAAATCTGGTGCAGCTCTGAATAGAAACCAATCAGCTTTCAGGTTTTATTGTCAAACTTTAATTGAGCAAATTGAAGTTAGAACTCCATCCCTGCATGCTGGCAGTTCCACTGCCTTTTATTCAAATTGTTATACAACACAGCAGTGTAGACATTAACATGTATGGTAGAAGACGTTGAATTTTGATTACTTATGTTTATTACTATGCAAAATATAAAAAAGAACCTCAGGCATAGAAATGTATGTTGTTCCAGGTCTGGAGAAAATGATGAGAGCCTATAAAGAAAATCCATCTTTTTCTGATATGAAGAATGAAGAAGAAACTGCCATTGTTCTAGAAGAGGTATGTATTATTCAAAATGTATGCACACATATAAAAGGAAATGTTAGTTTGTTTAGCAGAGATTTAAGTCCTATTCTATCGTTATTTTTACCCATTTCCCTGCAGTGCTTCTTTGCCAACCTACAAAAAGGATATAGCATACATTGTACTGTTACTTCTTGCTGAAAATGTTCTGTATTTTTAAAAATCATCACTTTGCTTTGATTACTTATAGATACGCTAGATACTAAGACATGTATTCTGTTTTACTTTAAAGGTCCCCATAGACGTAGGTGTGCATTTTCATGTGCCCATTGACATGCATTGCTCATTTATTTCTAATGAGCTTTCAATATGCATCCACAGGCTAAAAAATCATCTGCCTTATTTTTTCCAGTTGCTACAAGATAATTCTTTATAGTGTACACTGCAGTGTTTTGAGGGACAGGTGCATTTTTTTAGTCCCTGTATGCATTTTGAAGGACATTTAAAATTATTTTCAATTGTTGTCCAACTTTCGGCCAACAAATGTTGGATGACATGTTAGTACATTTTTGGCGGGACAACGGTTTGTCATCAGATTTTCTGATGGTCAGTACACAAATCACACAAAAGTCGAAAGCACAAACATGTATGCTCGGAATCAATGCTCACCAAACACAAAATTAGCAAAAGGGGCCCAAAGGGTGGCTCTCAAGAGCTGAAATACCTCGTAGTACGTCACTACGTTCGTGTTTGTGGCACAACAATTGTGTACCATTAGTATGCAAGACAAGATCCTGGCACAAACCTTTCAACAAAAATCAGACACTTGGTTGGCCAACAATTGTACCATGTGCACGAGGCTTAAATGTAGGCATAGGGTTAAAAAGCGATGACAATAAACATAATTGTTAACTAGGAAACATGCCAAAAGATTGCAATGCAGACAAATTGTGTAAATGTTTGCCAGACACGTCAAAAGTCCTGATAATATCACTGTGGTCACAAAATTATATCTTGGTCAAGACATTGGTTGTATAGTGAAGAAACAGCATCTCACCAATGAGGTCATCTCGCTTCCAATCAGCAAGCTCTAAATAATTGCACAGCACTGTGCAATGCAGTGACACCAGATTGGCTTACAGTGCTGCCCCTTGCAGGAACTACCGATTTAGAATGTATTTAATGGATATATAAATGGATTAAGGGAGCAGGAAAGATTTAACGTCATTGTCAGGTTTCTTTTATGGGGGGGGGGGGGTATACTAATTTCCTAAGTGTTATTAAGGTAAAGAAAATATAGAAATGACCACAATGGGGACACAGATGGCACTAATAGAGGTTATAACCATTCCCCACTCTATTCAGTACTAAAAACAATGCTCAACTCTGTCCCAGTCTCGTGTATCAGAGTAATATTTTCAGGGACCCCCAACTATCAGTCTTTGAACCTCCGAAGTTTGTTTCCTTTGGAACAAATATATATATTCCAACAATTAAAGGACCCCAAAAAATGTTGAACCCATTTGAGACCTTGCTTCATAAGCTCTGAATCTTCTAGACTGCTATTCTAAAATGTGCATGTTACATTTCTTATAGACCGGTCTAAAAACAAACCTTCTTGAAGCCAATTACTTCAAACTGTCCTTGGCACTAGCGGAGTTGGAGCAGCAGTCTCTTCCAACACACCCATGCAGTGAACGCATGGTCAAGTGGAGAGAAAAGGTAAATTAAAATGATAACAGAATGCATGTATGAAAATGTGAAGGCTCATATGACTGTAAATTACCTGCAAGGTTGGTGGACAGCATTAACCTCTTTTTAAAATACTGTTATTTAAACAAATATATTCACAGGGACTGACAAATTGCTAATGTAGCATGTGCTTTTTCAGGCAAGGTAGCAGATGTTCAGGATAGAATAGCACCTTTCCCTTTTACAGCTTTTCGTAAAAGAGAGAGAAAGAATGAGGGTCTAATATAAGTAAAGTCTAATGAGAACAGAACAATGAGACACAAGTATGATACAATATATTATAAGTATCCAAATATATATTTTTTGGGGTAGGTGGCTGTTTGACACAATGAAAAAAGAGAATAAAGGGTGTCAGCAAAGGGCCAATCAATTCTCAGAAGAGGGCCCTCTACAATCCATGCCTGCATGCACAATTTTGGTAAATCTCTTCTGTGAGAGAAGTGGTACCTATAAAATGCTCCTGCTATGACTGCATACATCTTAATGGCGAAAATAAATCCTGTGCTATAGTATTATGAAAAAACTCAAGCAGCTGCCAGCGTGCAAATATGTCACCAAAAAATGTTTTTTTTTTATGACACAATGTATAGGAAAGCAAAATGTGGGTGCAGAGCTACAATTAACCTCCCCATTCTTTAAACAGCATCATAAACATCATCAATAAACTTTTTGCAATAAGTGCAAAAAAAGATGCGATGAGCAAAAAAAAAAATCATACAAATAAAGTCGTATGAAGTGCATCATAAAGGTGTCATAAATTGTCTCTTGTGCATCTTATTTCATAAAAAAATCTAAAGTTCAAAAAGTGGCAAAAGATAACATTCAATTTTCACTCCAGTGTCAGTTTCATGATTCCTTCTGCTCACCACACACAATGGCCATCTATGACCCCTTATTTTTGTAAGTGGGACTAATAGCATGTTGCCTCTCCTCCAGGCTCTTCTTTCTCCACACTTGGAGTGCATCCAAATGCTGATAGCTCTCCTCTAGGGACCAATACAGGAGTACATGGAACAAACCAAGAATCATTCCAATAGTGTATTTCTGATTTACTTCTGTTTGTTTTACTGTGTTTCATTTAAAACAATAGTCCACAAGATTAATTTTCCAATACCAGCAAGGATACTTAGTCTAAAGCCTCGTACACACGACCGGTTTTCTCGGCAAAAACCAGCAGGAAAACTGCTTCTTGCCGAGATTACCGTTCGTGTGTACGAGGCTTTCAGGTTTCTCGTCAGGAAATCTGGCCAGAATCCCGACGAGAAAAAAAGAGAACATGCGCTCTTTTTTCTAGTCGAGATTCTTGTCGGCCTGTTTCACGACGAGAAACCTGAGAGTGTGTATACTTACCCGTCGCCCTAGAAACCCGCACATGCTCGAATTGACTTTGACGCATTTGCGGTAGCTTCCACAGCATAGGTAAGGTGAAGGAAGATGGCGGCGATGGCATCGAATGTGACAAGCGCATGCTCGTCATACACGATGACTTCACAGTATTCTTGCCTTTCAAGAGAACCACTGTTCTTTTGAAAAGGTCAGTGTGTACATTCGGGCGGCAAGAGATTCTTGCCAAGAATCTCGTCAGGGAAAACAATGTTTTTTTCCTGACGAGTTTCTGGCCGTGTGTACAGGGCCTTACAGTTTTAATCTAGTGAAAATGCTCAGGAAGCCCTAAAGTTCTAAGTGATTAAGTTTCAGTTGTGCTAGTCAGAAGAGTGTAAAATATCTTCTAATTACTTGCTTTGGGACAAATGGTACAATGTGTTTTCCATTGCTTTAGTGAATAACCTTATAAGGGTTTATATCCAGGGTCATATTTAATTTTTTTCTTAGGGGGGTGCAGCCTTGGGCACCTAGTAGAAAATAATTGGACAGCATAGTGTACTAACAGTGGGAGGGGCTTAAAACTTAAGTGAAATGCGTACATGGTAATATATGGCGCAGTCATTGTATTAAAAGAATACAATATGGTTTCTAACAGTTTGTACAGAAAATGTATGCAAACCGATTGTTGTAGTAGCTGTCTGGGTGGCTGGTCTCAGACGATCTTGGAGGTGAAGATGCTGGGTGTGGAGGTCCTGGGCTGTTGCGGTTACACCTGGTCCGGGGGTTGTGAGGCCGGTTGGATGTACTGCCAAATTCTCTGACACACCTTTTTGAGGAAGCTTATGGTAGATAAATTAACATTTAATTCAAGGGCAACAGCTCTGGTGGACATTCCTGCAGTCAGCCTGCTAATTGCATTCTCCCTCAAAACTTGCAACATCTGTGGCATTGTGCTGCGTGATAAAACTGCACATTTTAGAGTTTATTTTATTGTTACCAGCCTAAGGCACACCTGTGCAATAATCATGCTGTCTAATCAGTATCTTGATATGCCACACCTGTGAGGTGGATGCATTAAGGCCCCTTTCACACGTACGGACCGTATGTCCGCTTTTTCATCCATCTGTTTGAAAAAGGGACATACATTGGTCCCTATGTGATTGTGGGTGTCAGCGGATAAACATCCGCTGACACCCGTAAACGTCCGCCTCCACAAACATCCAATTTTGCAGACGGAAGAAAACCCTATTTTTTTCTTCCGTCTGCAGAGCAGATCGACTAAACACGGACACACGGTCCGTGTTCATCCGATCCCCCATAGGGGAGAGCGGAGAAAAAACAGGGCGGTCCCTGCACAGTGTGCGGAGACCGCCCTGTCATCCGACGGCTCAGTGGGGATTTACGAAGCGATACCCGCTGAGCTTATGGACACACAGAGGCGGATCTTTACTGATCCACCTCGTGTGAAAGGGCCCTATCTTGGCAAAGGAGAGATGCTCACCAACACAGATTTAGACAGATTTGTGAACAGTATTTGAGAGAAATAGACCTTTTGTGTACATAGAAAAAAGTGTTGCGTTTATAATATTGCTTAGTGTATTTTACTGAAATTTCCTCTGTTGTTTATTTCTCACAGGGATGTCAGCTTTGTTCTGTGCAGGTATCCCGATCTATAAATGCCAGCAAGCTAAGGCGTGCTTCCACCAGGAGGATATCGAGCAGGAGTACCGCATACAGTAACTCCTCAACTAATGATTATGTCATAGAACCCGATGAAATGGATTTTCCCAGCAAACCACCAAGAGGCTTAACCAAAAGATCTTCAAAAAATTGGCGTGGCTCAATGAGGGAACATGGAGGTGACTGATAAAATTATACATTTATCAAACCTAAAACCAATATAGTATATACTGTTAAATCGATTTTTTTTTTTAATTTTAGCAAAAGTTGCCCAGGGTTTGTCCCTTTGATCGGTATTTACTACTGTACATATCCCAACAAGAAAATCTCCCCATACTACACACTAGTTTAGTTGCGACAGGATTCTTTAAGCTGAAATTTTTGCTTTATTCAGGAGTGCACACACCATATATTTCAATGGAAAATCCATTAGCCAGCCCCCTTTTTGATCTCACAAGTATATAAGAAAAAAGTACTACAAAGAGAGGGACCAATAGATTCAACTCATGTTCACGGATGAGTAAAGTTGAGATTTTTCAATTGCCTAAAAAATATCAGTGAAAGTAGGGATATTTTAGTGAAATTTCGCCATTTTGACACAATAATTTGTAGTGAAGGAAGGTGGTAGAGAAGGGGATTACAGATAGCAGTAGAGATTCTTCCTCATACTACCCTACATTTTTACAAACTGTAATGTGTAGAAATTACATGTAGAAATGTAATTTAAATTCTCCTTTGTCATATTTCTCATCATCCTAATCAAAAATTCAACAGTTGAATTTTTGACTAGGATGATGAGAAATATATACTGTAAACAAAAGGAGAGAATACATTTCTCAAGTGAGTATATCAAAACACTTTCGATGAATACAAAAATAATTTTTATTAATTACAAAAATGTAATATTACAAAAATTAAAATTATCAAAGAGCAGCAAATAGATTGTGCAAAACTAACTGATTTAAAAACGTTGTCATACAATCTAAATATATAGGCCCGGATTCACAAAGCACTTACGCCGACGTAACTCACCTTTTCCCGGCGTAGCATAAATATGCGCCCAGCGTATGTGTGCGCCAGAGTCACAAACCAAGATAGTCTAAAAATAGGCCATCCTACCCTGACGTATCTTACTTACGCCGGCGTGGAGTGGGAGCAAATATGGTCTGAATGTATGTTTCTTCTCCCATTGATTAGGCATTCAAATATGCAAATGAGGGAAATACGGCAATTCACAAACGTACTTGCGCATGATATACGCGGTTTTGTAAGTTTTACGTCCGGCGTAAAGTTATTCCCCATAGATGAGGCGCAACCCATGCAAAGGTATGGACCAGGGAACACAAGCCTACGTATTGTACGTTGGACGTCTGTGAATACGGGCCGACATGTGTCTGACTGGGCATAGGTTACGTTCACAGCGTACACAGTGATCCGGCATATCTTAGACAGTTGTTCCAACGTGGTTGTGAGCATGCGCACTGGGATACGTCCACGTCTCGACGCATGCACAGTTCGTTTTAAGTACTTGTCTGGCACCCGGCCCATCATTTGAATGGGGTCACGATTCATTAGCATTGATCACGCCCACTTCCAGCCCACTTCCACCTACTTCCACTTACGCTACGCCGGCGCAGAGTTGGGAAATATGCGCCCATCTCTGTGAATCCGGGCCATACTGTACACACAGAAGATATCTCTATTTTATAACACTCCTGAAGTTTTTAAAAGAGTTGTAAAGGCATCCTTTTTTTTATCTTAATGCCTTTTATGCATAAGACATCCTCCCCATGTTGAGGGCATGTGGCCTGGTACGGTTCAGGAGGAGGGGCGCTTTCTTGTCCCCCCCTCTTTTCCTGCGGCCTGCCAGGTTGCGTGCTTAGATAAGGGTCTGGTAAGAATTTTTAGGGGGAACCCCACACCATTTTTTTTTTTTTTTGGCGCAGAGTTCCCCTTAAAATCGATACCAGACCTGAAGCACCTTTTTTTTGGGGGGGGGGGGAACCTCACGCCTTTTTTATTTTTCATTTGGTGCAGGGTTCCGCTTAATATCCATACCAGACATGAAGGGCCTGGTAATGGAATCTGGGGGACCCCCACGTATTTTTTTCAAGGACTTTCAATGACTTTTATTTGTATTGCCAGGACCCGACAATTCATTATAGCCGCGAGTAATTTTAAATTACTTTTTTTCTTTCGAAATTTCATTTTGTGCAGAGACTGTTATAAACACGGGAAACATGCGCTACTTTACAGGCATACTATAGATACCCCTCAGGTACAAAATTTAAAGAAATGTTTTAGTTTTATTGTTTCACTTTAAGCATTATTAAATTCACTGCTCCCGAAAAAACTTCAGTTTTTAAAACTTTTTTTGCATTGATACATGTCCCTTGGGGCAGAACCCAGGTCCCCAAACACTTTTTATGACAATAACTTGCATATTAACCTTTAAAATTAGCACTTTTGATTTTTCATGTTCGTGTCTCATAGACTTCAATGGTGTTCACGTGTTCGAATACATTTTTTGCCTGTTCGTATGTTCTGCTGCAAAACGAAACCGGGGGGTGTTCGGCTCATCCCTACTGAGGCACAGCAGCAGCGCCATTGGCTCCCGCAGCTGTCAAATACAGGCATACCCCACTTTTAAGTACACAATGGGGTTTATTTACTAAAGCTGGAAAGCGCAAAATCAGGCTCACTTCTGCATAGAAACCAATGCTTGTTCATTTAAGCCTGGCAATAAAACCTGGAAGCTCATTGGTTTCTGTGCAGAAGTGAGCCTGATTTTGCTCTTTCCAGCTTTAGTAAATAAAGCCCATTGTGTACTTAAAAGTGGGGTATGCCTGTAAATTAAGTTAGCCAATTGGGGGAGAGAGGGGGTGGAGCCAGATGGGGCTCCGTGTCTGAATGAACACACAAAGCTGTGACTCTGCTCAGGTGCCCCCATAGCAAGCTGCTTGCTGTGGGGGCACTTGACAAAAGGAAGGGGCCAGGGAGAGTGACAAGGCACCCAAGAAAAGGAGGATGCAGGCTGCTCTGTGCAAAACCAACTGCACAGAGGAGGTAAGTATAACATGTTTGTTAGTTTAAAAAAAAAAGACTTTATAATCACTTTAAATTCTTTGAAAATACATATAGGCAGACTTTAGGTGAGACAATAATTTTGTTTACAAAGTTCTTTACATCGGTGGTTCTCAACCTTGTCCTCAAGTACCCCCAATATGCCATGTTTTGGGAATTTCTCTTAGACAACATCCGATTACTCTAATTTAAATCACCTGTGCAAGATAAAGGAAAACCTGCAAACATGGCCTGTTTGGGGTACTTGAGAACAGGGTTGAGAACCATTGCTTTACGTCAAATTTCACAGATGATTGTAGTTGGGTTTTAAAAAGGATCTTTGCTTTTTTATTTAACTATTATAATGAGGTAGGTAGGAGGAGGTTCAACATAAATGTCCATCCCCTTCCCAGAAGTGCACCTTTTACCTTAGTTGTAGGAGCCCACCTTGCCGGTTGACTACAATGATGGATTTTGTGGATCTTGCAAAGGTCAGTTTGGTTGTCAGGGAAGTTGGGATCTCTGCTGTACCTTAGGGTAACAATGACACACTTACTTGAAAGTATACAAATAATGGCAAAAGGCACAGAGCAAAATATATAGAGGAAAACTGCACCCAGTGTACAACAAGTGTCAGCAAACAGGTATTCCCACCGACCATACATATATGAAAAAAGTTGAAGAGAAGCGGCACTTAAAATCGTTTCTTTCTTTTTCAAATATCTTCATAAAGTTTACATACCAAAAAAGTATTTAAGATATTCAGACATGGATGATATCTGTTTCGGGCTTACGCCCTTCATTCGATCAAGGGGGATGACTTTCATGAAATTGTTAGATGTGTTCTGACTTGATCTGAGGAAGGGCGTAAGCATGTAAACCCGAAACGGATACCATCCATGTCTGAATATCTTGAATACTTTTTTGGTATGTAACCTTTATGAAGATATTTGAAAAATAAAGAAACAATTTTAAGTGCAGCAACTCTTGAAATGTCCTTTTATATATATATATATATATATATATATATATATATATATATATATATATATATATATATATATATATATATATATATATATATATATATATATATATATATATATATATATATATATATATATTAGGGCTGTTACTGATTAAAATGTTTGTGTTCGATTAATCCTTTTTTTTAAATCGCTTAATTGACTCATTTTGATTAATTATAACACACATACAGATCAAACTACTTTTAGCTGATCTCCTTGCAGGCTGATTCTCAGTGAAGCTCCCAACAACTGGAAACATGAATAGCAGGATACAAAAAACACACAAAGGCAGAGCTTAATTGGGAATAGCATTAAAACTTTTATAGTCTTCAAGTAGGTAACAAAATAATTATTGCACTGGAGATAAAATCGATGTCGCTACATAAACTGTAAAAATGGTGCGAGTAATACCAAACAGTAACAAAAGCAGTCATAAAACATGTAGCTAAGTATGATACTGGCATAAAAATGTGTACAATGATACCACTGCTGAATCCAGATGAGGAGGGGTTAACATCAGTTTGTCGGCATGTAGATGTCCCATAAAGGAAACTATCGCAACTCCCAGTGGATGGTTGTAGAATCCCAGGTTGGTAGAGGGAAGTGTAACAGCTCTTGCGTGTGGCAGATAGTAAGCTCCCACTGGCATGCAGATATGAAGGCACAGCAAAGGAGCCCTTCACATGGACTCGGCAAGCCCCGCCGGTGTCCATGAGGTCACCGAATCTCAGACGGAAACTCCCTGAAGGAAGCCGGCGGAGAGGTGAGGACCAATCAAAAATGTTGATCAATCAAAAAAATTTAGGATTAATCGATGAATTAATAGTTAATTTCCACGGCCCTAGTATATATATATATATATATATATATATATATATATATATATATATATAGTATCTCACACAAGTGAGTACACCCCTCACATTTTTGGAAGTATTTTATTATAGCTTTTCATATGACTACACTGAAGAAATAAAACTTTGCTACAATGTAAAGTAGTGAGTGTACAGCTTGTATAACAGTGTGCATTTGCTGTCCACTCAAGATAACTCAACACACAGCCATTAATATCTAAACCGCTGGCAGCATAAGTGAGTACACCCCTAAGTGAAAATGTCCAAATTGGGCCCAATTAGCCATTTTCCCTCCCTGGTGTCACGTGACTCGTGTCACAGGTGTGAATGGGGAGCAGGTGTGTTAAATTTGGTTTTATCGCTTTCACTCTCTCATACTGGTCACTAGAAGGTCGACATGGCACCTCATGGCAAAGAACTCTCTGAGGATCTGAAAAAAATAATTGTTGCTCTACATAAAGATGGCCTAGGCTATAAGCAGATTGCCAAGATCCTGAAACTGAGCTGCAGCACGGTGGCCAAGATCATACAGTGGTTTAACCCCTCTGGCGGTATTCCCGAGTCTGACTCAGGGTTACATTTTTGTGCTGTGATTGGTAACCCCGAGTCAGACTCGGGCTCGCCTCGCAGCATCCACAGGCATGGTTTTCTTACCTTGTCTCTGGATCCAGCGATGCCACCACGCTGTGTGAGCGAGCAGGTGCTCGGTTGATTCACACAGTGCCTCTGTGTGCCGCCGATCTCCGTTCCCTGCGACGTTACAACGCAAGGGGGCGGAGAACGGCGCCATATTCAAAAAGGTAAACAAACACATTACATACAGTATACTGTAATCTTATAGATAACAGTACTGTATGTAAAAATCCCCCCCCCCCCCCCCTTGTCCCTAGTGGTCTGCCCAGTGTCCTACATGTTCTTTTATAAAATAAAAACTGTTCTTTTTGCCTGGAAACTGTAGATTGTCCATAGCAACCAAAAGTGTCCCTTTATGTCAAAAATGATTTTAGCTAGAAAACAGCGATAATAAATTATAATCACTTGCAGAATTGAGCGATAGCGATTTGTGGCGAAATTCGTCATTAAAAAAAAATAATGATAGCGACAATTCTGCAACTGGGCAAATTTCAGTGATTTTGAGTTGATTACATTATTGACTAATTTTTATTATAATTATATTAATATTTGTTATAATTATTTATAATTGTTTATTATATTGTAATTTATAAATTTTTTTTAAAACAATGTCATACACTGGATGCCTATTAGACTCTTGTTTGGTCAGATTTAAGTGAGTTATTCCTAAGAATTACAAGCCTACAGTATAAAACGCCAAATTTCCTTGCAAATAATGGTACTCCTTTCAGCACCTAAAATCTGAAAGAATCATACCGCCAGGGAGGTTAACAGGGGTAGACCCACTCCTAAACTTTGTGAACATCCTTCCCAGAAGAGTTGAAGCTTATATAGCTGCAAAGGGTGGGCCAACTTAATACTGAACCCCAGTGGTGGCTGGTGGTATATTTTTTGTGGGGGCGACCATTAAAGTGCCCGCAAATGCGTTTAAAGGCAGGTGCCCCAATACTTTTGGTGATATCGTGTGTGTGTGTGTGTGTATATATATATATATATATATATATATATATATAGTGTATGTAGTTATATAAATAGGTTGAAAAAAAAAAACATACAGTTCAACCAATACAAAAGAAGAAATACAGACGGCCTCCGGGTTACAAACAAGCGACTTACAAACGACTCCTACTTACAAACGGAGGGAGACAGCAGGAAGTGAGAGGAAATCTACCTCTAGGAAGAGAAAATCAGTCCTGTAAAGCCATGTACACACGATCGGACCAAACCGATGAAAATGGTCCGACAGACCGTTTTCATCGGTTCACAGACTGATGGCCTGATGTGCATACACACCATCGGTTCAAAATCCGATCGGGCCAGAACGCGGTGACGTAGAACACAATGACGTGCTGAAAAAACAAAGTTCAATGCTTCCAAGCATGCATCGACTTGATTCTGAACATTCGCGGGTTTTCGGTCCGATGCTTTTGCGTACTAACCATCGGTTTGGCCCGATGGTCAGGCATCCATCGGTCCGATTTTAAAGCAAGTTTTAAAACTTTGGTCCGACGGACGACGGTCCGATGGGCCGTACACACAATCGGTTTGGCCCGATAAAACTGGCCTTAAGGCCAGTTTCATTGGAGAAAACCGATCGTGTGTACGCGGCCTAAGAGTTATCATGGGAACAAGGTGAAGCTTTATCACCAATTTTTGTTTCTACAACATCCCAACATTTTCAAAATTCAGAAAGTGAGGTGAAATCTTCTCAACGGTGGCACAGACATGAAATAAACATTACAGGCGTATTACCCTTCTCTATGCTATCCAAAAAACATAAAAGTTATTTTTTGGGCTAAAGCTACACTTAAAAATTGTACCTGTTCTGACTTACAATCAAATTCAACTTAAGGAAAAACCTACAGACCCTATTTTGTTTGTAACCTGGGGACCTTCTGTAAACATAATCCTCTCTCTCTCTCTCTCTCTCTCTCTCTCTCTCTCTCTCTCTCGTATATCAAGGCAAATTTTCCCATAAGAAATAATGAAAACAAATGATTCGTTCCACAACCATTTATTCATAAGCCCTTCAATTTATAGACCATATAAAAAGATTTTAGCAATGTGATAAGTTGGGTAACCATAAAATGTCCATCCACAAAATGTCCATCCACAAATGGATTAGAAGCAAAATCCAGCAGGAGCTACAGAGGCACCTCTAATGCCCTGTACACACGATCGGTTCATCCGATGAAAATGGTCTGATAGATTTTTTCATCAGATATCCGATAATGCTGACTTTCATCAGTCGAGCACACACACCATTAGTTAAAAACACGATCGTGTCAGAACGCCGTGACGTAAAACACAACGACGTGCTGAGAAAAATGAAGTTCAATGCTTCCAAGCATGTGTCGACTTGATTCTGAGCATGGATGGATTTTTCTCCAAAGAAACGTGCCCACAGACGATCGTTTTTTTCTATCGGTTTTTTACCATCAGATCATTTTAAAACAAGTTCCTTGTTTTTCAGATGGGGCCCACACACGATCGGTTCGTCTGATTAAAATGGTCCATCACCGTTGTCATCAGACGAACCGATCATGTGTATGCAGCATAAGTGTATCAATATGGTTATATGGTTGATGATTAAAAGAGGTACATCTAAGTATGCAGGAACCCGGGGTAAAGCGATTCACATAGATAGACTATCCTCCTCACTGTTATCAGTCTGCAATCGGGACCGGGAATACTACTCTGCAGTAGAGCGATCTGAAAGCGAGGCTTGAACCACTCATGGAAAGGACAACATCAATGGCGGTGCGGAGGATGGTCTATGTGGACAGCTTTACCCCAGTTGCCTGCATACTTAGATGTGTCTGTTTTAATCATCAACCATGTGAGTTTATAAATGTTGTACCTTCATTAAATGTAACCATATTGCTACATTTAGAGGTTCCTCTGTTCTTTTTTATACTCAGTGGTGACATGACGCTACTCTTATATCAAGACATCTCAAGTCAAAATGTATTAAAGAATTTTGCTTGTCTTGCAAAAACACTCTCAAATCAAGTCACTCTCAAACCAAGGTTTTACTGTGTGTATATATATATATATATATATATATATATATATATATATATATATATATAGTATAATATAGTGGTGACCAGTATATTCTAAAGATTCTAAAATTTGATCATCCAACTTATTACATTCTTCGTGCACCAAACCACCATTAGGAGCTGCCAAATTGTTGGTGAGTAACCACTCAAAGCAGAGTTTACAAAGCCTTCTTTGTGATGTAGAGAGGCGGGCTGTTTCGCTTGATTATCAGATAATGGGTTCCTTGGCAAGCAGCCCAGTCTTTACAAGTGCCATTGCAATGAAATAAATTAAGGTAAGTATTGTTGTCCTGTGGGCTGCGGGAGACCTATTATCTCCTTCTATCTCTTTGCTAGTGTTACATAAAAATTATATGTGGAGAATTTCTTTGAAAACGAGAAATTGAACAATCACTACTATGTGACATTATTACAGTTTACAAACTATCAGTATTCAAATGATGTCTAACCCCCATTAACTCTATTTGCAGATATGGAGACTAGTGGTAATATTTCATGCCGGGTCTTATACCCATATGAGCCCCAGAGGAATGATGAACTGGGCTTACAGAAAGGTATGAAACATTCGGTTTGTTACGGTTTGTCTTTTGGGATGGGTGCCAAAGTTGAAAGCTATTGCTATTGGCAACATACATAATCAGACTTGAGTAGGGAAACTAGCAGTATGAAAAAGCAGCAACAAATAACAGCCATGTGCAATTCATTATTTATTATTCACTGAAGGCAGCTTTGGCTTACTGCACTTTGTACATCATCATTGCTCTTTGTTCAGCTTTATCCAATAAGCTTCAGTAGTTTTATATATATATATATATATATATATATATATATCTATCTATATATATCACAAAAAAAAAACAATCCCGGTGCCATTGAGAATCCTGTCATACCCACTAGTATCGGCAACAGCCTCTGCCACAGTGGCTTGGAGGAGTACAATTCTGGGAGAGCTGGTAATTGTGAGGCTTTGAGTAAACAATGATTGTGCACTTACCGTGTTTTACAGAAAATAAGCCCGGGTCTTATATTAATTTTGGTAACAAAAGACACAGTAGGGCTTATATTCGGGGTAGGTCTTAGGCTGCGTACACACGACCGAGGAACTCGACGGGTGAAACACATCGTTTTCCTCGTTGAGTTCCTTGTTAGGCTTGCTTGCTTTGCATACACACGTTAAAGACCAAATCTCCTCGTTCTCAAACGTGGTGACGAGTTTGATTCCATTGGCACAACCCTTGGGGCTGCTTTTGCTAATCTCATGTTACTGAAAAGTTTGGTAAGAGACATTTTCACTTTTCAGTCTGTTACAACGTGACAAATGTGCTATTTCCATTACAAACGCTACTTTTACAGAAGGTGCACAGGTTTCTTAGCATACACACGCTTAAGTTTCTCAACGGAAACCAGCTCGACGAGAAACTCGACGAGCCAAATTCGACTCCCGTCGAGAAAATAGAGAACCTGCTCTCTTTTTGGCTGGACGAGTTTCTCGACGGTTTTCTCGGCGAAAAGTGTACACACGACCGGTTTTCTCGGCAGAATATGTCTCCCATCAAGTTTCTTGATGGATTCTGCTGAGAAAACCGGTCGTGTGTACAGGGCTTTACCATGTAATTTGCTGTCTTCTCTCCTTCTCTCTCTCCCTGCCTGACAGGAATCAGTTAAAATTCTTGTAAAATCCTATAATCTCTATTACAGTAGTATAGAATGTACAATGTTTCTGATTCTGTAATATAATTGTGCCAAATATCTCCGTTATAGCGCCGCTCTGCGCTTCTGTGACCTGCCGGAGCTCTCTTCCCCGCAATTATATTACAGAAACACACACATTGTACATTATATACTACTGTAATAGGGTAGATTATAGAATTTTACAAGCATTTTAAACTAGGACTTATTTTCGGGGTAGGGTTTATATTGCAACCCTGCTGGAAAATAACGCTAGATCTTATTTTCAGGGTAGGTCTTATTTTTGGGGAAACACGGTAGTTGTTGCTTACATGGTCCTAGCATCAGAGTAAACCTAGACCAGTAATTTGACTTAAAAATGGGTATTAGCATTTTACGGTGAATTTAGGTGATTTGCTGTATAACTGCTGGACCTGTTTGTAAAAAAACCTATGTTGTTCATTCTAGCACCAAATAACATTATTTTTTTTGTCGACAGGTGACTTAATTATTATTCAAAAGAAGAGCGATGATGGATGGTGGTTTGGAAGCCTCAATGGAAAGAAGGGTTATTTCCCATCTACATATGTTGAAGAAGACCCTAACAATCAGTTTTCAGATGCTTAGTGGAAATTCAGTTTTTATTATTATTATTATTTTTCTAAACAGAAATGGCAAAGTATATTCACACTGACTTCATTTAAAGTCGCCAGAACTCTTTTCTCTGTGATCCAAGCTGCACCGGTACAGTACAGGTGTGAAATAGATTACTTTGCATTATGTGGAAGAATGGTGTCACCATCCCATTCAAAGCCCAAATCCATTCACATTTTTAATTACTTATAGTTTTTATATCTTCTCTTTAATGAAGCAAATGTTTATTTTTTCTAGAGTTATTTTTAACCACCACTGAGTGTTCCCAGAACAGTTTCTATTACAGAAAACTTTTACAGTATTGTGCCTTAATATTTGTACATGGAGGAAATCCATACAAGCACATGAGAGTTCATGCAAATGTGATACATTTTGACAGCTCATTTAATGTAATGCAAAAATGTGTAGAGAAAACCGGGACAGCCGCACTTCAAAAAAATGGTTCCTTTTAATAAAACTGGTCACAACATGAACATATCACAGCAAAAAATCAGGAGAAAAGCTGACGCGTTTCACACTATCATACAGTGCTTATTCATAGCTCATTTAATGTAATCTTTGAACTATTAAAACGGATTTTCAGTCATTTTTTCATCTTTGCATTTTCCATCTATTAAATCTTCTGCCTTTGTTGTTTTAACTTTGGATAGTATTTTTTTTTCCAGTAAATACCTTATACAGCCCACTTCCTGTTTCTTGTCTGGTCATTAACCAAGCTTATGACATCATGCACAGCACTCTTTCTCACTCTCATGGGAGTTTGCCAGGAAGGGAGAGGGGATGAGTCATAAAAAGGGCCAATGAGAGCTGCAGAGCTGAAGGTTCGCCTCTGTGTAAATCCAACAAGTGAACAGGCAGCAGCTTCAGCTGCCCACAGTTAACATGATTGCAGCCAGACTCAGTGGAGGGAGATTTCTGCAGCATATTTGACAAGTACAGAATCACAGTATATATAAAATAATATGCAAAGTGGTTGGAGGGAAGCTTCAGAATGGCAAAGATGTTTTTATTACAAATTATGTGAGCAGACTGCAGTTCCTCTTTAAGTATAAATTGCATAATGTAAACCAGGATGCTTATACCGCCCCACCTAAAAAAGCAGCGCTCAGCGCTCAGGAAACAGCAATTCAGACTTGTGAGCAAAAAAAAAATAACAAATAGTGCAATATAGCTTATAAATATACAGCAGCTGCTTAAAAGCTTGGAATATAAATATAAAACAATATTAAAAACACTCAAAGTTCATAAAGTCCACAGTAATATTGTAGCAGCGTTTCAGTCAAACTTTGACCAACTACCGTATAACGTTCATACAGGAAAAAACAGTGATGGAGATTGGCAATGTGATCGATCTTTAATCAGTGCACCTTCCACCAAAACGTTTCACCACGTGGGGGGAGTTCTTCCCTTTTGGGGATGCATTTACCACAATTCTGGGTAAGATGCGCTTTGAATCACCCTGGTCATCCAATGTTTAACTGCACTTTCCACCAAATTTAATGGCTCATTGCAAGGGACACTTTTCTAGTATCAATGAGCTGATGTTATGTCTCAAGAGGCCCTAAACGGTGGATTACCAGGGTGATTCAAGGCGCTTGTTATCCAGAATTGTGGTGAGTGCATCCCCAAAAAGGGAGAAACACCCCCCCCCCCCCGCACGTGGTGAAACATTTGGTGGAAGGTGCACTGATTAAAGATCGATCACATTGCCAATCACATTAGTCCTCCTCTGCATCACTGTTTTTTCCTATATGAACGTTATACGGAAGTTGGTCAAACTGTGTTTTTAATATTGTTTTATATTCATAATTTACATCATAGAAAAAATAATCAATGAATGCATATATACCGTTCTGTATATAATTAATGTAATTAAAGTAAAGGAAGAATTAAAGGAGTTGTAAAGGAAAAAAATGTTTTGCCTAAAATTAATGGGCCAAATCCACAAAAACGGGCATATCTTTAAGCGGGCGTAGCGCATCTGATCTGCGCTACGCCGACGTAACTTTGAGAGGTTTGTAGGGTATCCACAAAGCACTTGCTCCCAAATGTGCGCCGGCGTAGCGTAAATCGGCCGGCGTAAGCCCGCGCAATTCAAAGTAGGCAGGTAGGGGGCGTGTTGTATTTAAATTAAGCGTGACCCCATGTAGATGCATGGCATGGATGTATCCTAGTGCACATGCGTCGAATAGAATGCCTAAGATACGTCGAACACTGCCTACAACGTGAACGTAACTTACGCACATCCCTATACGCAAACGACGTAAAATTTGACGGCTGTTCCGACGTCCATACTTAACTTTGGCTGCGCCTCATATAGCAGGGGTAACTTTACGCCGGTCGTACGCCTTACGTAAAAAGCGTATATTGATACGCCGGGCGCAAGTATGTTCGTGGATCGGCGTATCTAGCTCATTTACATATTCAACGCAGAAATCTACGGAAGCGCCACCTAGCGGCCAGCGTAAATATGCAACTAACATAAGTATCTATTGATACGGCGCGTAAGTTCTACGATGCGCCGTCGTATCTTTGTTTTGTATTCACAAAACAAGATACGCCGGAATTTTGCTAAGATAAGACCGGCGTAAGTCTATTACGCCGGTCTTATGTTAGCAAAATGCCGGCGTATCTTGTTTTGTGAATACAAAACAAAGATACGATGGCGCATCGTAGAACTTACGCGCCGTATATAGATACGCCGCCTTAAGTTCTTTGTGGATCTGGCCCAATGTCTGCAAAGTAGACAGACAGAATAGTGTAATGATTTGGTTAAAAGTAAATATCTATTAAATTCCTTCATCTATATCACCTCCGGCATTCTAGTTTCTGTTCTCTCATTCACTTCCTGGTTTGCGGCGCTCGTTCATGTAAGAACTACATTTCCCAGTATGCATTGTGGCACACCCAGTAATTCACACCTCCTTGAAGTCTCTAACACGTAGAGAGCGTCCTGCCACACAGATGTAGTTCCCAGGAGGGGGCGAGCACGTCACTGACTATTGCAGTAAAGCCTGCCTTCACGGTGGTGAGTAACAATCAGACAAGCAGGAAGTGAACAGAACAGAGACGAAATAGAGCAACTTCTGAGCAAAAACGAACAATGAGGAAATGAAAAGAGGAATGTCTGCAGGTAAAGGATGCTTATTATGAAAAAAAAAAAAGTTTCCTTTACAACCCCTTTAATTAAGGACAATGGGGCAGTAAAAACAGGTGGTTGATCCGCTTTATTAACCCCCTTGACGGTATCCCCGAGCGTGACTCGGGGTTGTTTTTTTCTGCTGAGATCGGTATCCCCGAGTCACCCTCGGGGTGGATGTGCAGAGCCTGCAACGGCGTTCCTTACCTTCTCCAGGCATCCAGCGATGATCTCCCATTGCTGTGATCGCCGCCGAGATCCCCGCCGCACCGTCCACCGGTCATCTGACTTCCTGGTTCCGTTCCCTGCACCGCAATGGTGCATGGGAGCGGAACTGGGAGGGAAATTCAAATGTATGCACAAACACAAACACATAAAAAGGAGGTAATACAATGTAATCTGAGAGGATTACACTGTATCACCTTGGAATCTGACACAGTGCCCTTTCAGTGCCCCTTGCCATTGTCATTTGTGACAAATAAAACCTTTGAAAACCCCTTGAAAATGGCATCTAAAAAGCGCTGTCCTACGAATGTGCTTTTTGATCAGCTGAGCGACAGCGGCAGCAAAACGGAGTTGATCGCAGAACAGAGCGACAGTGAGTCGTGGGGCGATTTGTCATCTGGCTCTGACACCGACACTGATGCAGAAAGTGACAACGCCGATGATCCCGCACCTGACCTAAGTGATGTGCGCACTTGGTGCGCTATAGACAGCAATGCGGACCAGGCAGCGCCCCCGAGGTTCCGATTCACTGGATCTCCTGGGATGAAGGTTGATGTGGAGAGGGACAACCCTCTGGCGTACCTGAAACTTTTTCTTTCTGAGGAGGTCATTTTAAAAATTGTGACAGAGACCAATCGATACCACGATCAGCAATCTGCTACTCTGCGTTCCAGATTTTCGAGAGCCAGGAAATGGGAACCTGTCACTAAAGAGGACATCTGGAAGTTTCTAGGACTCATCATCCTTCAAGGGGTGGTGGGCAAACCGCTCCAGAAATAGTACTAGACCACCAACAAGATGCTGGCCACGCCATTTTTTGGGACTGTGATGTCTGAGTATCGTTTTTCACTCATTATGAAAAACTTACACTTCGCCAACAATGAAGAATTTGATGAGGCCACGCATCCTGCGCCCAAGCTAAAAAACATCTGGGAGGTGTGCCAGATGATTGTCACCAACTTCCAGCGGACCTACGTGCCAGAAAGGGATGTCAGTGTGGACGAAAGTCTGATGGCCTACAAGGGACGCCTGAGCTGGATCCAATTTATTGCGTCCAAAAGGGGGCGCTTTGGCATAAAATGTTATATGCTATGTGAATCTTCCACCGGATATATCTGGAATGCAGTAATTTACACTGGGAAAGGTACCAAATTCAATCCCACGTACAACCGCTATGGGATGGCCACATCGTCAGTCCTTTCACTGCTGAACCCATTACTGAACCAGGGATATTGTGTGACAACAGACAATTTTTACACATCACCGGAACTTTATGAGGTTTTGCTCCTCAACAAAACGGATGGGTATGGTACAGTAAGGCCAAACCGGCGTGACATGCCATCTACGTTTGGCAAGAAAAAACTAAAAAAAGGAGAGATGGTTGCCTTCCAAAAGAGAAAAATGATGTCAATGAGATGGAGAGACAAAAAGGACGTGTGTGTCATGAGCACCGTGCACAGCACCTCCACTACCATGGTCCGCACAAAACACGGAAAAGATGTGCTGAAGCCACAAGTCGACTACAATCCCACGATGGGGGGTGTCGACCGAGCCGATCAGGCAATGACATTTTACCCCGGCGATGCGCAAACAACAGAAAAAGTACTACAAAAAGATTTTCAGGCATCTCCTTGAACAATGTCCTTGGAACGCCTATATTCTTTATAAGGCAAACACGAACACACCTCTTATTCATTGCAACGTTATATGGAAGGTGGCTGAGCAGATTTTTATCAACCACCCGACGCCATCAGTGTCTGCTAACAGACCCAGACGACGCTCTGTTGACGTTGGCAATCCAGAGCGCCTGACAGGTCATCATTTTGTAGACTTTGTACCGCCAACCGCACGAAAGTTAGCGCCTACCAGGATGTGCGTCGTTTGCTGTTCCAAGAAGGATGGAAATGGAAAAAAAGTCCGAAAAGAAACCAGGTACTATTGCCCAGATTGCAACGTCGGACTTTGTCCATGTTTCAAACTTTTTCACACCCAGGATGTGTATTGAATTTCTTTGTTTGACTAATTTCTTTATTTTTCTTTGCATTATTGAATAAAATTATATTATTTATTAGATTATAATTCATGTGTTTGTGTTTCAAATTTATCACATCTGGAATGTCTACTAGAGTCTTGTTTTGGTCAGGTTTATGTAAGTAATTACTAAGAATTGCAGGCCTATAATACATATCACCAAATTTCCATGCAAAAAATTGTACCGCTTTTGGTACGTAATTCCAGACAGAATAATACCGCCAGGGAGGTTAACGCCACCCCCTTTCCCCTTCACTGCCCACCTACAACCTAAAATGGTGGCCATATATAAAAGAAACAAAGCAGGGCGCCAGATTAGTGTGAAGCAAATTAATAACACTCTATTGCAATCTCACTTACATGTAAAAACCTTTGTACTGCTCCAATGGTCAGAGTGGAAGTGCAAGAACAGCTCTAAGCAATCTGGGTGAACCGATGGCAGCCTGAGGGCAAAGGAAGGGACCCGTTGTGGGATGACAGATTGGCAGCGTCTACTGCTGTGTACCTTTCGCATTCCTATGAGGGATTCTCCATATACATTGATCAGGAGCTGCCGGCTCGTGTGCGCATCTTTCATCTATCCCAACTGCTTCTCCATTGGCTGCTGGGAATTGTATTAACTTTATGGACTTCCATTTCTTTCTGTAGTTTTGAGCGCTGATTGTGCTTGTGATCATCACAAGTCTGTTTGCTAATGGCTGTTTGGGTTTGTATACATTGTCTTGCATCATAAAGCATGCCACATTTGACAGGTGGTGTTGCTTGCCCAGCCATACCATTGAAGTCATCAGCACTTTGGCGCAACTGTGTGGCAAACGCTTGGCTTAAGGTTGCAGTATGGTATTTTATTGTAAAATCCCCCCTGAGATCTACAAATAAAAAATAATCTATCCATTGGTCATAGAGGTGGTGGCTGGAGGGAGGTGGGGGGGGGGGGGGCATGTGCCCTTATGGACGCACTGCCACTGTCCTGAGGGCACTTTGCAATGCTGTATGATGATTCAAGTTTTACAACACATTCTCTATATCAGCCTTCTTTAACCAAGGGGGCCATGACACCCTGGGGTGCCTATCTGGGTTTTTCAGAGATGCCTTGGCAAAATGCCAAAAAATTTACACAAATTGCTAAAAATTGTCAACAAGCCAGCAAGTGGATCAGGCCTGACTTTTTATTATACAAAAGCCTCTAGTTTTTATTGTGTAGCAATATAATCTTGGGCACCATGCAGGCCAACCGCTGGCATCCTAACAACCAATGAAGTAATCGAGTGACAAGAAGGACATCAGGCGCCTGCACAGCATCCTTATTTGCCCCTCTGTCAGCTCTGTTATATTAGCAGAGAGAGAGAAAAATAAACTGAGGGAAAAGAAATACACACATGTGGATGCTGCTGCAATATGTAAATCTTATTTGTGTCTTTTTACATTTTAGAAAGGGTTGTGCAATTTTTAAGGGTACCTTGACTGAAAAAACATTGATGCACACTATACAAAAATCATGCACATGTAGATTTGCCCCTTAAAATAAGCAACAAATATTTTAGCATTATTCTCTAATTTAAAAATTGTATTTTAGTTGTTTGATTTCTTTAAACAACATTCGAAATAATGACAACTTTAGCATGTGCCTCTGCAATACATCATGCAGTCAACTTCACTGTCGCTTAATTGAGATATTAGGTGTTATCATTTTTCAAACATCCATTGTATTGTCTTTTCAGAGAAATTCTTATATAATATAATATGAGTCAGTGCCGGGAACCAAGAGGCTCTTGGGAAAGTACAAACATTCATTCTTTTGTACTTTGCACATTCTGTTTGTCATTCTGTTATTTTAGCTTCATCTGATGTTTGTTGATCTGTCAGTTTCTGATCTATCCTATTTTCAAAAGACCCAAAGGAGCCAAAAGGAATGCAAAACCTTCACAAAGTGTGGTCCAGTTTTTCAGATTCGGTGTTTACGAGACTAAAACATTTTTTTTTGCTATAAAATGACTTAAAACCCCCAAACATTATATATATATTTTTTCTAACACCCTAGAGAATAAAATGGCAGTCATTGCAATACTTTTTGTCACACCATATTTGCGCAGCGGTCTTACAAGCGCACTTTTTTTGGAAAAAATTTTCTTTTTTTAAATCAAAAAATAAGACAACAATAAATTTGGCCCAAATTTTTTACATATTGTGAAAGATAATGTTACACTGAGTAAAATGATACCCAACATGTCACGCTTAAAAATTGCGCCCGCTCGCGTCAAACTTTTACCCTTAAAAATCTCGATAGGCGACGTTTAAAAAATTCTACAGGTTGCATTTTTTAAGTTACAGAGGAGGTCTAGTGCTATAATTATTGCTCTCACTCTAACGATCGTAGCGATACCTCACTTGTGTGGTTTGAACACCGTTTTCATATGCGGGCGCTACTCGCGTATGCATTCGCTTCTGCGCGCGAGCTCGTCGGGACGGGGCGCTTTATTTTGTTTTCGTATTTATTTTTATTTATTTTACAATTTTTAACACTGAAATAAAAAATAAAAAATATCACTTTTATTCCTATTATAAGGAATGTAAGCATCCCTTGTAATAGAAAAAAGCATGACAGGTCCTCTTAAATATGAGATATGGGGTCAAAAAGACCTCACATCTCATATTTAGGCTTAAATGCAAAAAAAAAAGAAAAAAATTGAAACTGTAATTTTTTCAAATGACAAAAAAAAAAATGTTTCTTTAAGACGCTGGGCGGGACTGACGTTTTGACGTCACTTCCGCCCAGCAGAGCTATGGGGACAGGTGGGGGCGATTTTTCCCTCACTCGCATCCCCACACAGCTGCCGAACAGACCCGATTGCTTCCGCCGCTACCGACGGCTATGGTAAGCGGCGGAGGGCGCGGGAGAGCGGCGATCTCGCGGCGAATCCGCTGCAGAGCCCGCTGTTATCGTGTGCAGGACCGCCCACTGAAGAGATGGATATCTCGGTTGTGGAAGCAGCTGCTGCCGTTACCGAGATATCCATCTTTAAAGTGCCGACGTATAACGGCGGTGGGCGGTCGGTAACTAGTTAAAGTGGAGCTCCACCCTCTTTTTCAATTCCCCTGTATCCCCTTCTACTGTACTGTGTCCCCTTAAACACATTTGGCATATTTTTTTTTTTTTAAACTCACTGGCCCGGATTCACAAACGTTTTACACTGGCGTATCTAGAGATACGGAGTGGTAAGTACAAATGTGCGCCGTCGTATTGTTACGCCGATTCGCAAAGCTAGATACGTTGTAAAACAGGGCTTCAGCTGCCCGACGTAACTTGCTTACGCCGCCGTATCATGAGCGCATAGTTACGCTGGACGCATTCGGCGTTCCCATTTAAAATATGCAAATGAGTAAGATACGCCGATTCACAAACGTAAATGCGCCTGGCCGCTTCATATACGCGATTTGCGTAAGGCTTACATCCGGCGTAAAGTTACCCGTCATATAGGAGGCGCAGGTAATGAAAAGTTATGGGCCAGGGACAGAACGGACCTTAGTTTACAGACTAACTTTACTAGAATACATTAAGCTTGTGTATTATAAGGGTATTTTTATTTAAAAAGTGTCATTTTGGCCGGAACTCCACTTTAACTGGGAATTTAATAAAATTTGTTATCCCTCTCAGTACCCTAGACAAATTCTGTGTTTTTTTTAAAGTGTCTCTTTCAGAAGGCCCATAGTAATTCTACAATCTGGTGCGCCCTCTAGTTTCAGTAGCTGTGTATGACTATTCCACATACTTCCATTACAGCAGTTTCTCAACTCCAGTCCTCAAGGCCCCCCAACAGGTCAGGTTTTCAGGATTTCCATTATTTTGCACAGGTGATTTGATCAGTTTCACTGCCTTAGTAATTCCCACAGCCTTTTCATATGAGGGAAATCCTAAAAACATGACCTGTTGGGGGGCTTGAGGACTGGAGTTGAGAAACACTGCATTACAGAAACAATTGTGCAAATTGAAATGAAATGGGTTGTCTCTACCTGCACAAACATGTGATAAGTGAGATCTGGTGAACCCCAAAGTGTGTGGAGACAAAAGGGGAGTAGTACTCACCCTGATTTTACCCAGAATTTGCATGTTGGTATCTAAATAAAAATAGGTCAGATTTAAATCTCATGGCTCATGTCAGGGGTGTAACTAGAACCTTCAGGGCCCCGGTGTAAGAAACCATGATGGGCCCGGTGACCCCCCCTTCTATCCGACCCCCAGGCTTCTACTTTTGGGAGGGTGTCCATGTATATTGTCCCAGAACTCTGCCTCTTGTATGCCCCCTAGGACATGCAAAAAGCGCAGTCACGGCAGCCCTTTACCATATGATTAGCTGATAACATGTAAACAGACTTGCTGGGTATCGGCAGCCCTTTCCTCCCATGCTGTGTTTGTGTATGGAAAGGAGAGGCGTTAACTGCCAAGAATGTCAGCAAATTGTTTACACTGATAATCAGTTCTGCCTACCCGTGCCCCCTATCAGAGCTCATCAATACCACCTATCAGTGTCTATCAATGCTGCCTATCAGTGCTTCATTTCAGTGCAGCCTATCATTGCTCATCAATGTGGCCTATCAGCGTCTAGCAGTGCCAATCAGGGCCTCCTATCAGTGCTTATTAATGCCACTTATCAGTGACTATCAGCGCAGCCTATGATTGCTGCCTATCAGTGTTCATTAATGCCTATCAGTGACAATTATTATTGCTTATCAATGCTGCCAATCAGTGCCCATCAATGCCCATCAGTGCTGCACCACCTATCCGTGCCACATACCATTGCTCATCAATGCCACCTATAAGTTCTGCATATCAGTGCTTCATTTCAGTGCCTCCTATCAGCACTGCCTATCAGTGCCTTCCTCTTTAGCACAGCTCTGAGCAGAGAGCGGTTCTTATACAGCTCACAGCCGACCGTTCTCCCTGCTCCCCCTCTGTCCTCCCTCCTTCCTCTCTCGCACGGGTTGACACAGCTGATCTGCTCCTTCTTGCCCTGGCCACTCTCCCGTATGTGTATCGTGGCAGGAGTGAGCTTGTTAGCTTCACACTTGACTACCCGCAAAACACACACAGGAGAGGGGAGGGGGGAGAAGGAGCAGATAGTCTGTGTCATCCCATGGGAGAGAGGAGGGGGAGGATGGAGGGGGGAGCAGTTGGAACTGTCGGCTCTGAGCTGTATGAGAAAGACGCTCTCCACTGTATGAGAGAGCCGTGTTACTAGCAACCCCGCTGGGGCCCCTGACAATGTCGGAATGCCAGGGCCCGGTCGCAAGTGCGACTGCTGTGACCCTGGTAGTTCCGCCACTGCAGCTGTCCCCCACCAGGCCAGCCTCCCATGGACAATGTGTCTGTCTGCTGAGTTCATCTCCCCATCCCTGCACTCAGTGCACTGATAGGCACTTACAATCAGCACTAATGGGCACTGATTGGCACTGATAGGTGCCATTGATAGGTGCCACTGATTGGTACTAATAGGCACCACTGATTGACAGCACTGATGAGCACTAATTGGCCACACTAATGGGCACTGCTTGGTGGCACTAATAGTTCTGGTAGGCTGCACTTATTGGCACTAATAGGCAGCATTGATTGGCATTTAGTGGCACTGATAGGTGGCACTGGTGGGCATTGATAGGCAGCACTGATGAGCATTGATTGGCAGTATTCATAGGCGGCACTGATAGTGGCACTGATTGAAAGCACTGATTTGGCAGCACTGATGAGTGCTAATAGGCTGCACTGATAGGCAGTGACATGTGGCACTGATTGGAAGCACTTATTGGCAGCACTGATAGGCAGCACTAATTGACACTGATGGGCACTGACTGGTTGCACTGATTGGAAGCACTGATTGGCACTGATAGGAGGCACTGCTTGGCACTGACAAGTGGCACTGATTGAAAGCACTGATGCGTGGTATTGATTGGCACTAAAAGGTGGCATTTATTGGCACTGACAGGTGGCACTGATTGACACTGACATGTGGTACTGACAGGTGGTACTGATTGGCACTGGCAGGTGGCACTGATTGGCACTGACTGGTGGCACTGACAGGTGGCACTGGCACTGATTGGCACCAACTGGTGGCACTGATTGCCACTGACAAGTGGCACTGGCAACGATTGGCACTGACTAGCACTGACAGGTGGCACTGGAACTGACTGGTAGCACTGCCACTGATTTGCACTGACTGGTGGCACTGATTGGAAGCAACATAGGAGAGGGGTATCACATTGAGCAGATATTGGTGCTTGTAAGATCTGCTCTTAGTGTGACACTGTCATCTATTGTAACTGCTTGCTGGGAGAGATAGGAGCTGTCAGAATTCTGCAGTGATGTCGGTGGTGATTGGGACTGAGCATGTATTGAATACCAGCCAATTATTGGGCTGTTTAAGAAAGGGGGCAGGGCCACATACATATAGTGGCCCACCCAGACCCCATCCTATTAACTATTGTTCAATAGCTGCTCGGTCCCGCCCGCCCAAGACATCACCGCTGATTTCTGACAGCTCCTCTCTCTCCCTGCAAGCAGTTACAATACACGACAGTGTCAAACACTGAGAGGATCTTAAAGCCCCAATATACGCTCAATGTGACATGGGGCTACACAAACACTGCATGGGTGATTAGGGTGTGCCCTGGCACACCCGGCACACCCTGTGCGCACGCCTATGACTTTAGACATTATAATGTGTCAGAACGCTGCACTATTTATTTACTTTTTTTTTTGATTAACCACTTCCCGACCGCCGCATGTACATATACGTCCACAGAAGGGCACGTACAGGCAGATGGGCGTATATTTACGTCCCTGCCTTTGCGCGGGTCGGTGGTCCGATCGGGACCCCCCCTGCTACATGCGGCGGTCGGAAACCCGCGGGGAGCGATCTGGGACGAGGGCGCGGCTATTCGTTTCTAGCCGCCCGCTCGCGATCGCTCCCCGGAGCTGAAGAACGGGGAGAGCCGTATGTAAACACGGCTTCCCCGTGCTTCACTGTGGCGGCTGCATCGTTCGAGTGATCCCTTTTTTAGGGAGACTCGATCGATGACGTCAGACCTACAGCCACACCCCCCTACAGTTGTAAACACACACAAATCCTACAGCGCAACTGTAATTTTCACAATAAACAATGCAATTTATATGCATTTTTTGCTGTGAAAATGACAATGAAAATGTGTCAAAATTGTCAGAAGTGTCCGCCATAATGTCGCAGTCACGAAAAAAATAGCTGATCGGCGCCATTAGTAGTAAAAAAAAATAATAATAAAAATGCAATAAAACTATCCCCTATTTTGTAAACGCTATAAATTTTGCGCAAACCAATCGATAAATGCTTATTGCGTTTTTTTTACCAAAAATAGGTAGAAGAATACGTATCAGCCTAAACTGAGGAAAAAAATATTTATATATGTTTTTGGGGGATATTTATTATAGCAAAAAGTAAAAAATATAGAATTTTTTTCAAAATTGTCGCTCTATTTTTGCTTATAGCGCAAAAAATAAAAACCACAGAGGTGATCAAATACCACCAAAAGAAAGCTCTATTTGTGGGGAAAAAAGGACGCCAATTTTGTTTGGGAGCCACGTCGCACGACCGTGCAATTGTCTGTTAAAGCGACGCTTTAGCAGCATATTGGTCTGGGGCTTAAGTGGTTAAGGATCATTTAAAGAACAAATGCTTGTTTGAACTAGTAAACCCCACATGTTCTTTCAGTCACCTGAGCAAATACACTTATAAATGAACATACTGGCAATGCCACCAGAGCCTAGATCTACAATATGCTGACTCAGCAATATAAACCAGCTTCAGTTTGTATTGTATTGCTTAAGCTTTTGTATCTGTGTACCTACTAAGACGGATGGGGGTGGGGTTGAGTTTTTTCAGGTACCAAGTGTGCTTGTCTTTTAAAGGTTAATCCATAAATTAAAGGGTATTGAAAAACCGACAAAGTATTATGAAACTGTGCAGAGAAAAAGTCCTGCAGTATTTTGATAATGGAAGGTTTGGTAAGACATTACATCACATGATTGTCTTCCTAATTTTCCAGTCAGATGGTCTACACACAGACCAAGTATATATAATATATATACCTGTGTTGGAACCTATTTTCAAAAAGAAAAAGAACGGAGGGCGCACCGACCTAGTGTGATACCGTTTGGGTAACTTTTATTAAAATATTAAAATCAATCATTATACTCACAATTTGAGTTTAAAAATAGAGCCTTGAAAGACAGCACAGCAACAAAACACAGCAACACCAGCAGACTATGATAGTCCCTTGAGTCTACAATCGATGTAGACTCAAGGGACTATCATTTTAATAAAAGTTACCCAAACGGTATCACACTAGGTCGGTGCGCCCTCCGTTCTTTTTCTTTTTGCTCCTAGTTTCATGAATTCCCACGATTCTGAGGGGGGCAGCAAGACTCTAGAAGATACCGTGTAATTGGATTACACCACCCCATAGCAAGAGATACCGGAGCGCAGGAGATTTGTTTTTGTTTGGAACCTATTTTCACAGCATCTAACTTTGCTACATTAGCCCCATAATAAAATGATATATTCAACGTACCACTTTGCCATGGTCAGGATCATAAAACCTTTCAAGAAGTTGAACGCTGGTACTCTTGCCACAACCACTGCTGCCCACAAAGGCCAACGTCTGTCCAGATTTAACTGAAACATTGAGGCCGTTCAGTACTTGGATATCAGGACGGGTGGGATATGTAAACTTGCAGTCAATGAACTCATTGCCTCCTTTACCACTTGCTTACTGGGCACATAAACCCCCTTCCTGCCCAGGCAAAATTTCAGCTTCCGGCACTGCTTCGCTTTAACTGACATTTGCGCGGTCATGCGACGTGGCTCCCAAACAAAATTGACATCCTTTTTTCCCCACAAATAGATCTTTATTTTGGTGGTATTTGATCGCCTGTGCATTTTTTTTTTGCACTATAAACAAAAAAAGAGCGACAATTTAAAAATATATATATATTTTTTACTTGTTGCTATAATAAATATCCCAATTTTTGTTTTTAACTATTTTTTCTCAGTTAAGGCATATATGTATTCTTCTACGTATTTTTGTAAAAAATAGGGGACAGAATTATGATTTTTTTTTACAATTTTTTTTTTACTAGTAATGGCGGCGATCTGCGATTTTTATAGTGACTGCAACATTACGGCGGACACATCGGACACTTTTGACACATTTTTGGGACCATTCACATACAGCGACCAGTGCTATACATATGCACTAATTACTGGAAAAATGTGACTGGCATTGAAGGGGTTAACAGTAGGGTTGGTGAGGAAGGGGTTAAATGTGTATCCTGGGTGTGTTCTAACTGTGGGGGGAGGTGACCGATGCTGTGTCCCTATGTACAAGAGAAACAGCATCTGTCTCCTCTCCCTGACAGGACGTGGAACTCTGTGTTTACACACAGAGCTTCACGTCCCCGCTCTGTCACCGCCGATCGCGTGTACCTGACGGACACCGCGGCCGCCGGGTACACACATCGAATCCTCAACAATGAAGTCCAAAGACGTGATCCCGGCACTTCAGGTCTGCGCTGTTGACGTCTTTTGTCTATAGTTTACAGGTGCTACTAGACCCAATGGAACAGAAGGTTCTAAAATATATTGTCCTACTACTGTATCTCTTTCCTAAAGCCCTAAGCTGACCATACACTAGTAGAATTATGTTTGAAATGTTTCATTTTCAGGACATTTTGAAGAATCAGTGTGGAATGAATTTCTAAAAAGAAAAAAAAAAAGTGCAGCGCAAAAATAAAATTTAAGTACAAAATAATGGCATATGTGTATAAACCAGTAAAAATAAATGTCCATGTGTCCACAAAAAATCCTTTAAGTGAAGTAACTGGGCAGTTACTCCTTTGAAGGAAACTTGTGTGATACTAGGGACTGTGTCTCAGGGTGCCCGGATGGATTATACTAAGAAGCATGTGGCTCTTTTTCATCCTCTGAGATAAACGAAGCTTTTATTTCCTGCTTTTTTTACGTTTCATTTAAGTCCTGTTTGCCGGGCTTAGAGGAAGCTGAATGAACAGCTGGACAGCTGGATATCAGTGGTTCGCTGCTATCTGATATGGAATGGTGATTTGTCTTGGAGATCGGATCTGACTGAGATTATCTGCAGATATGCTTTGTGACTCTTAGGCCTCGTACACACGATCAAATCTGTCCGCTGGAAACGGTCTGCTGGACCGTTTCAGCAGACAGATTTGATCGTGTGTGCGGCCGAGCCGACAGATTTGGCCACCCGACAGATTTCAAAGTATGCTTTGAAATCTATCGGGTGGGAATCCGTCCGCCCGACATGTCTGCTGGTTAGTACACTTACCAGCAGACATGTCGTCCCGCACCTCTGCCGAATGGATTCGGCGCATGCGCGGAAGTGTTTTACTTCCTGGTGCAGTGACGTGGCGGCATCAACGTCACCGCCACGTCACCGACACGTCAGCGCGCCGTCTGCTGGCGGGGATTTTGGTTTGCTCGTGTGTACACGCAAGCAAACCAAAATCCCAGCAGACAGATTTGTTCAAATCTGTCGGACAGACAGATTTGAACAAATCTGTCTGCTCGTGTGTACAAGGCCTTATGGGTCAAAGCAATAAGGTGAGAGTCCATCTTGCTTGCGGTGGTGGATTTTCTCTTGGTGTTTCCTCTTCACCTTCATTCCTGCTGGATCTGTTTGTGTGATTTACTCTTCACTTAAAGGATTTTTTGTGGACACATGGACATTTTTTTTTTACTGGTTTATACACATATGCCATTATTTTGTACTTAAATTTTATTTTTGCGCTGCACTTTTTTATTTTTATTTATGCTTTGGGAATTTTTTATGAATTTATCCTCAGTGCTGGCTTGCATATTTATATTTGTAATTTGTTTGTATTTGCTTATTTCCCAGCGCTGAATTTTTCACTTGTATATATGGAATGAATTTCTAACAATGTATGTGGAGTTTGGGAAATTCTACTTATTACAAAAACCTACTAGTGTATGGCCAACTTTAAAGTGTATCAGTATGACATAATTTAATACCTAATGGATGAGATTATTATATTTTTTTAAGGTCGTTTCAAAACCTACTTTTAGTGATACCCCTCTTGTCTCTTGGCATAAACTCACCTTTTTACTTCTGCCCTATTCCTTATACTGGTGAAAGGCTTTGGATGTATCGGCTACTGTCAAAAATGGCGTATCAGAGACAACATTGGATAGCTGAAATCTTGAACACAAAAAAACACAATATACTACATGATTCTACCAGGGCATGCTTAGACTTTGAAGGATATGTTCTAGGTATATCTAATATGATCTACTGTGATCCAAAAAGAAATACACTGCCACACTACATTCAATTTAGAAACCTTATAGTCAAATTAGAGTTTTACTTAGTTTGCAAAAACCATCTGAATCCAAAATGGGTTAACTTCACCCAAGACTAATCCGCTTTAAACATCACATACTAAAATTGGAGCCCAGAAACCAATTAAGTTGCGATTTATTTTTATTTTTTTCATTCAAGTTTACGTTTATTTTCTGAATAAAGTCAGTACAATTTAAAGAACATATCAGGAAATCTATAAATTTTGTTACATATCCTTAAATATTGAGACATCGTTTGCTGAAGTCATCACAACGTCATTTCTCAACCATACCTAAATAACATTCTATCTGCGATGAAAGGAAAACAGGTTCAACAAGGGAGTAAATTCTGACCATTAGCCATATAGTATAACCGGGGTAGCTCCCTACCCTCCCCCAAATCCTGCAGTTCCTATCAATCCATCTAGGGTCCCTAGTCTACAGCAGTTGGGATAAATCAAAACCTTATTGGTCCAACATATATAGAAATGAGATGGGAAGGGCACCCTCCACCCCCACTGACACCCCCAATGGGATCACTCTGTGCCCGGGGAGGTAGAGTAATTCCCCCAAACCATCCCGCCCCCTTAGCAAGTTATTATAAATATTACAGTTTTGTGAAGTCCACTTCGTGATGTACCTCCATTTCATAAACTTAAAACTTCTCAAGTACCTCTGGTACGAAGTGTATGATATCTGGACCGATTAAATGAACCTAATACTAAAAGAATAAATAACAAGTTCGATGAAGAGAGAGGGAGAGGGAGGGAGAAAAAGAGAGGAGAATCCCTCTTCAACTTCCTCCACCCCTATGATAGAGGCGTAACATGTGTATATATATGGAGAACGTTTCCCAAACACAGATTATACAAAAAACCTGAACAATAGCACAGCATAAAACCAGAACATAGAGAAGAAAAGTAGAAGAGAAGGAAAAGAGGAATGTGAGAAAGATAGAAAGAGAGGGAACGAAAAAGAGGGTAGGGGTGAGAGAATTAAGTTGCGATTTACACACTAATCAAATCCATTCCAGGTCTATGCTCATTTTGATGTGCTTCAAGGCACTGTCCACTTTGTCATTAATGGCTATTTTCTCTGCCTCTGGGGACAATCAGCCACGGTTTTCAGGAGACCCTCAGTGGGATATGAAATGCATGAAAGAGGGAGGGGGAAATTGGCTTAAGTTTGCCCATACTGGTTTCAGACGGATAATAAGAAACAGAAGAAAGCAAAGAATTGTTTAACTAACAAAGAGTATTACCTTTAGAGTGCTTTTATACTCAAAGCGTTCGAGCGTCGGCGGTAAATCACCGCTATTTTTAGCAGCACTTTACCATAGTTTTTGCAGTGCTAGCGGCCGAAAAAGGGTTAAAAGCGCCTGCAAAACACCAGCGGTCGGCAGCGCTGCCCATTGATTTCAATTGGCAGGGGTGCTTTAGGAGCGGTGTATTCACCGCTCCTAAAGCACTGCACAGAAGCTGCTGACAGGACTTTTTTTGACACCCTGCCAGTGCAGCGCCCCAGTGTGAAAGCACTCAGGCTTTCACAATGGGATTGCAGCTGAGGCTTTTTTCAGGCGCTCCAGTGTGAAAGGAGTCTAAACATAAGAAGGAATCTGAGGTCAAGAGACATGATGCCACGATTCCACCTTTGCCTTTCTCTCATGTATCCCTACCACCACACAGCAATCAGATATATCCCAGTCTAAGCAAGGATGAGATAGATCTACTTGCCGGATATCATGCTACACATCAAAGACAACTCCACCAGGTGCCCCATTACCCCAGCAACAAGCTCAGCAACAATAACAGCCACCCACACAGGCACAACAGCCATCATTACAAGCCACGCAGGCACCCACCACCCTACAAAGACAAGTATAACAAGATTCTGAGGATAGCACCTCAGAAGGAGCAACAGGGGGCCACACATCAACTACCCAACCCTCCCTGCTGTTATAGTAGAAAAGAAAGATGATAGGAATGACAAAAGCTATTGGAGGTGCTATTGTATATTTTTTAAGAACAAACAGAACAAAGAGTGCAAAGATATATGGGATGGGTGCAGATGTACAGGGTGTCAGCATGCATGCTTCTTTTATGACTATAGGAAATTACATGCTTAAAAAGGTAATTAACATTGAAGATATAAATCGCATAAATAAACACTGTCCTAAACCCACTCAATCATCATCCGCTACACTATGTTTCTTAAAAAAGGATTGTAATGGTATAACTAGTACACAGGAAGATATGCGATTGACTGTTGATGGGGTGATTGGGCATACATCCACCTTTAATTGGATAAAAGTTCCCAGTATTTCAACGATAGAGGAAAACACTGTTCATGCATATCAGTATAGTCTAAATACAGAAGGTGGCAGAACCACAATGTGTACACAATTGGAAGCAGAGTTAAATAATGCCTTTAAAAACAGGACCTCCCTTCCCACCGCCATAGTATATAAACAGAAATCCGGAGTGTGTTAGAATTTGGAAACGGTTGATGGATATAAGGACTCATGAGGCTGGATTATCTACAGTGGCAAATATGCATAGCTTGATGATCCAAACTTTTATTGACAACCTTAAACCACAACATGGTTTAATGGTTAAGCAGATGATTTCTTATTGGCCCACAAAATCAATGGGGGGCTTTCAGAAAGCACTGACTGAAAAGGATGCAGCAGGTTGTTTTGATATACCAAAGGTAAAAGCCACAGGTGCCCAATTCCAAGGAGGTCCATCTCAACAGGATATGAGACCCCAGGATAGTTCTGGGAATGGGAGGTAGTGGAGCAGGGGTAGAGGATGGAGTAGAGGCAGGGACAGAGGAGGAGGACGAGGGAGAAGTTTCTCCTGAGGACCCCATCCCGCTGAAACCGGATACTTCAACTGTGGAGCTGAAGATCACTGGCAAAATCAATGTCCTTGAGGAGTGTTCAACCTAAACAGCCAACAACAACCTCAAATAGTATAAATTCAAATTCACAAAGGTTCCTGAGCCAACCAGCTCCCTTTGCTGGCCCTAGGTCCCCTATTCAATGGACCAAGCCTAAACAACAATGAAGCTGCCCAGAAGGTGATATCCCAGCATTTCCTTGTCTCTCACTCCTCCTTTGATGACCAACCTCTAATGACCCTACATGTAAATGGGTTACTGATCCCATTTCTCCTCGACAGCTGGGCGACTCGGAGTGCTTTACACCAATATTATTATAGAGGTGAGATCACAAATGTTGAACCTTCAATGAGAATTAATGGGATACTCACCAAGACCTACAAGACACCTCCCCTTCCAATTGTAAATGATGAACATGAGTCTGTAATAATCCATCACAGTTTAAGGATCATACCAAATTGCCCTGTAAATCTCCTGGAAAGAGATTTGTTGGGGAAATTAGGTATGAAAATAATAATGTCCCCTAGTGGCGGTATAACTGTATATTCTAAAAGGGTCCCCATAGTACCTAGTTTTAAATACCAAAGTACCGGAAGAGGAATTACAAGGGTCCTGGTCGGATGGACCTCTGGATGTAGGTCTTATCTCTTGTACCCCATACAAGGCCACCCTCAAACCTTGGGCAGATCCCATCTACTACAAATAATACCCTTTGTCAAAAAATAAAGAGGAAGGAATTGCTCCCATGGTTGAACACTTCCTTAAGCAAGGAATCCTCAAAGAAACAGTTTCGCCCTATAACACACCTATAAACCCAGTAAAGAAACCAGATGGCAGTTATAGATTTGTTCAAGACCTTAGGGCCATAAATCATCTTGTAGTGCCCATAGCACCTATAGTACCTGATGTGCCATCACTCCTGACATCCGTACCATCTGATTTTACAGGAATTGATTTAGCGAATGCACTTTTTAGCTTCCTGATCTGAAGAGACACAGCCTAATCTTGCATTCTGTTTTACAAATCGCCAGATGACCTGGTGCACAATGCCCCAAGGGTATGTAGAATCCCCTGTAGTCTATTCAGTTGTACTCCAGGCCACCTTGCGGTCCTGAACTCCACCACCATGGTTCAGTCCTATTACAGTATGTTGATGATTTGTTGCTATCCAGTTCGAGCCAGGTTGCCAGCAGAGAGGATGGTAAAGATTTATTGTACTGGCTAGCAGAAAATGGTCACAAAATCTCTAAAAACAAATTGCAATGACGCCAAGAGACTGTTGAATACCTAGGTTTTACCTTCACAAAAGGAGAAAGAAGAATAAGTCACAAGATAACTGTGACTCTCATAGGTCTGCCCCACCCACTGATAAAAAAAGATATGCTATATGCTATCTTTTCTTGGTATGATTGGTTACTGCCCAGGGGCAGACTGACAACTCATGGGGCCCCGGGCAATAGAAGATTATGGGGCCCCTGGGCTTACAGATGGCCACCATGCCAGGAGGCAGTGCAGAGTCAGGGCAGCTAAAATCTCTGGATTTTCACATAAAAAGCATGTCGGTATTGGACATATCAGGGACAGATGTAAAAAAAACACAGATTTTTACATACTGTCCCTGGTTTTACTGAGCCTGGCAACCCTGATGGGGCCCCCTAGTGGCATGGGGCCCTCGGGCAGTGCCCGAGTGACTCAATGGTCAGTCCGCCCCTGTTACTGCCGCCAATGGATACCTGACTGCTCTTTCTATAACAACCTCCTGAGGCAAGCCACAGACTCAGACATGCCAGATTGTGTAAAATGGACAGGTGAAATGTGTGATGCATTTGTGTACCTTAAGACAGCAAGGAACATGGAAGAAAACTCTGCCCTATTGCATTTTTTTCAGGAGTAGTGCCAATGCCTAAACAGGGCATGCCAACATGTCTCAGAGCTTTGGCATCCTGTGCTATGGTAGTCAAAATGGCTACTTCTTTTACTCTAGGACATCCAACCACCTTACATACTACTCATAATGTATCAATTTTGTTAAAGAATATTCATACCCAATAAATCTCAGCCCAAAGATTGAGTGCATACGAGGTTATTCGCCTCTCAAATCCAAATCTAGAAATAAAATATGCTTCACCCACTTCAGGCCCAGCCCCGTTCCTAAATGCACTACTAGGTCTAAAAGGAGAAGAGGATGAGGTATCTCCTCAACATGAGTGCATTGAAATAACCCATCAGGACACATCTCCACATGCAGATATGTCTTCCACTGCAAACCCTGGGGCACTAGTGTTGAGCGGAATACGCCATATTCGATTTTGCGATATTTCACGAATATATAGAAGAATATTCGTGATATTTTATCAAAAAAAAATTTTGCGAAATTTCGTTAATGCGAATGCGAAATTGATTGCGAAATTCTCGTCCGCGCATGCGTGCGAACAACACGCGAAAACGGAGATCATTTCCTGGATTACTAAACTAATATGCACTAAACACTGAGGCCGCGTACACACGAGGGGATATGTCCGCTGAAAACGGTCCGATGGACCGTTTCAGCAGACATCTCCGCTCGTGTGTATGGGCTAGCGGACAGATTTCTCCACCCGACAGATTTCAAAGCATGCTTTGAAATCCATCCGGTGGGAATCTGTCCGCCCGACATGTCTGCTGGTTAGTACACTTACCAGCAGACATGTCGTGCCCCACCGCCGCCGCGCCGCCGTCGAATGGATTCGGCGCATGCGCGGAAGTGTTTTACTTCCTGGTGCGGTGACGTGGCGATGACGCGGCGGCGTCAACGTCACCGCCGCGTCACCGCGCCGTCCGGCGGCGGGGAATTTGATCCGATGGTGTGTACACGACATCGGATCAAACTCCCGATCGGACATATCCGATGGAAATGGTCCGCGGACCGTTTTCATCGGATATGTCCGATCGTGTGTACGAGGCTAACTCTACTTACACAAACTTATATGACTTTTTTTTTGTTTTTTGTTTTTTTTATACACAAAACACAGAGACTAAACACACACTAAACTAAGCTACCTAAAAGAAATGTACAATTACACTAACTACACAGAAATCTATCTAACACTAAGCTACACTAACCTGGACAAAACAACACAAATCTGAGCTTTTAGAAAAGCTGTTGGGTCTTTTGCTTTGAAAAAAGCATTTGGTTTTAGAAGCAGGAAACTCAGAAATGAAAGCACTATAGGAAACACAATGCTAAGCTCTAAGATCGCAATACACAGGAAAAACGCACAGAAACACTCCACTCTCTCTAGCCACCTTGTGAATCTGCACTGAAATACTGCTGGGAGTGATCTTATATAATGGTCGTGCAGGCAGGTTCCTATTGGTTGCTATGGAGGTTGCTAACCTCTGACAACTGTGGTAGGAGAACTCTGATTGGCTCTGATGCAAAAGAAGGGCAGAGAAAGTATTCGCGAATATTCGTAATACGAATATTCGCATTGCGAATATTCGGCAACATAAAAGGATCGCCTCAGCTACTCGGCCCAGGGTCTCTAATCATACCAGCAATGCTTTTAGATGTCGATGGAGATCTGTGAGGGCTTACCTTGAGCGGAGTCCATTTGCAGACTTGTGTGCTTACCTTTGCGACCTGATGCGATCCGCCCCCTGAGATTGGGACAGAGGGACGGACGCACCGGGGGGCACCGGTACCAGCGGGAAGATGATGGTCAGGTGCGTGGAGCAGGTACAGACGGATCACCGACTGGAAGGCTGCAGCAGATGAAACAGAAGACAGTCCAGGCACAAAAGTATTTCACGGGAACCAAGTACTTCACCGATCAGGGCAGGGCTGAAAACAGGTCCGGGAGACAAGCCGTGGTCAGGTGCTGGAGAAGACAGGGAAAGTCCAAAAGTACAGGCCAGGGTCAAAGGGCAGGTGAAGATCTGGTATCCAAAGTCCAAGCCAGGGTCAAGGGTTCAGGCAAGCAGCAGTCCAAAAACGAAGCCAAGGGTCAAAAGCCGGGGTCAGTCTTGCAGCAGAAGATCAAACACAGGAACTGTGGCAAAGACAGAATGATCAGATCAGAATGAACTGACAAGGCTCTCAGAGTGAGGCAGGACTTTATACCCTGGTTAATTGTATAACCTGCCTCAGCTGGACCAGGGTAGTTAGGTGCAGATTGCAGGGAGATCAGGCAATCAGCACATAGTTCAGCACCAGGCTTCAATGGACAGCAAACAGAATTTAACCTGAGAAGTGGCTCAGAGGCAATGTGTTGGAATAACTCCACCCAGGGCCACCTGAGACGCGACCACGCCTCGCTGCCCGCTTGGCACGGTAATGACCCTGACAAGATCACTAGGATGTGATCTGTTTTAAAAATAAATTTGAAAAAATACGAATATTTGCAATAGCGAATATTGACCGCGATATTCGAGTTATTCGCGAATACTCGAATATGCAATATTCGTAAAGAATATTCGCAATGCGAATATTCTTGAGCAACACTATGGGGCACAAAATGTTGATGGATCTTGTTCCAGACCAAATGACAACACATCATGCAGGATATGCTGTAGTCCAGTTGCCTGATGTAATGCTCGAAGCAAACCCAGTCCCATTTCAATCAGCAAAGGCTGCAGAACTGATTTACCTTACAAGAGCATGCAAGCTCTTTGAAGGACAAGATGTGAACATTTATACTGATTCTAAATACGTATTTGGTGTAGTCCACAATTTTGGTATTATCTGGTTAAAAAAAGGGGACATAGCAGCAGATGGCATATCAATTTCACATTCAACATTAATGTTCAGCCTTTTGGAAGCAATTAAATTGCCTTGCTCTATAGCTATACATTGCAAGGCACATACCACAAACCAAAATTATGTTTCAAAAGGAAATGCCTTAGTTCATAAAGTAGCAAAGGAAGCAGCTTTTAAACAAGAAGCTACCATACAAATGCCATCACTTGCACCTGAAATGCCCCTGTTAGACCAAACCTTGGCAGAACTTCAGACATATGCAACAAAAACTGATATTAAACAATTGAATATTGCAGGGTTGCAGAAAAGCCCAGATACCGGACTTGTCTGCCAAGAGGGGAGACCATGAATACCTGAAGCTAGTGCACTTTAACTTATTTATCTGTATCATGGGGTAGGGCACAGAGGCTGACAGGTTACATGTAAATTATTAGACAATGATTTCTTTATCCCCGGTCTTCCCGCTTTTGGTCAAACAATATGTTGCCAGATGCATCACATGCATCCGAAACAACCCAAGAAATCTACACAAGGCAAAACAAGAACACCCTACATATCCATCCACATCTTTTACACGTTTACAATTTGACTTTACCCATATGCCTAAGCTAGGTAGAAGGCAAGAATATTTACTTGTAATAGTAGACATGTAGAGAAGCACAAACAGTAAAAATCCTCATACAGGAAATCATCTCTAGATGGGGATGCTTGCTCCAAATAAATACTGACAGTGGTCCTGCCTTTATTTCAAAAGTGTGCCAGTATTTAGTAAAAGCACTTAAAATTGATTGGGAATTTCATATACTTTACCACCCACAGAGTTCAGGTATTGTTGAGAGATTGAACAGAACAATTAAAGATAAAATAAGAAAAGCAACAGGAGGCACATACAGTGCCTTGCGAAAGTATTCGGCCCCCTTGAACTTTGCGACCTTTTGCCACATTTCAGGCTTCAAACATAAAGATATAAAACTGTAATTTTTTTGTGAAGAATCAACAACAAGTGGGACAAAATCATGAAGTGGAATGAAATGAATTGGATATTTCAAACTTTTTTAACAAATAAAAAACTGAAAAATTGGGCGTGCAAAATTATTCAGCCCCCTTAAGTTAATACTTTGTAGCGCCACCTTTTGCTGCGATTACAGCTGTAAGTCACTTGGGGTATGTCTCTATCTGTTTTGCACACCGAGAGACTGAAATTTTTGCCCATTCCTCCTTGCAAAACAGCTCAGTGAGGTTGGATGGAGAGCGTTTGTGAACAGCAGTTTTCAGTTCTTTTCACAGATACTCGATTGGATTCAGGTCTGGACTTTGACTTGGCCATTCTAAAACCTGGATATGTTTATTTGTGAACCATTCCATTGTTAATTTTGCTTCATGTTTTGGATCATTGTCTTGTTGGAAGACAAATCTCCGTCCCAGTCTAAGGTCTTTTGCAGACTCCATCAGGTTTTCTTCCAGAATGGTCCTGTATTTGGCTCCATCCATCTTCCCATCAATTTTAACCATCTTCCTTGTCCCTGTTGAAGAAAATCAGGCCCAAACCATGATGCTGCCGCCACCATGTTTCACAGTGGGGATGGTGTGTTCAGGGTGATGAGCTATGTTGCTTTTACGCCAAACATAACGTTTTGCATTGTTGCCAAAAAGTTTGATTTCGGTTTCATCTGACCAGAGCACCTTCTTCCACATGTTTGGTGTGTCTCCCAGGTGGCTTGTGGCAAACTTTAAACGACACTTTTTATGGATATCTTTAAGAAATGGCTTTCTTCTTGCCACTTTTCCATAAAGGCCAGATTTGTGCAGTATACGACTGATCCTATGGACAGAGTCTCCCACCTCAGCAGTAGATCTCTGCAGTTCATCCAGAGTGATCATGGGTCTCTTGGCTGCATCTCTGATCAGTCTTCTCCTTGTATGAGCTGAAAGTTTAGATGGACGGCCAGGTCTTCCATTTCAATATTATCGCTTGCACAGTGCTCCTTGGGATGTTTAAAGCTTGGGAAATCTTTTTGTATCCAAATCCAGCTTTAAACTTCTCCACAACAGTATCTCGGACCTGCCTGGTGTGTTCCTTGTTCTTCATGATGCTCTCTGCGCTTTAAACGGACCCCTGAGACTATCACAGTGCAGGTGCATGTATACAGAGACTTGATTACACACAGGTGGATTCTATTTATCATCATGAGTCATTTAGGTCAACATTGGATCATTCAGAGATCCTCACTGAACTTCTGGAGAGAGTTTGAGAGTTTGCTGCACTGAAAGTAAAGTAAAGGGGCTGAATAATTTTGCACGCCCAATTTTTCAGTTTTTTATTTGTTAAGAAAGTTTGAAATATCCAATAAATTTTGTTCCACTTCATAATTGTGTCCCACTTGTTGTTGATTCTTCACAAAAAATTACAGTTTTATATCTTTATGTTTGAAGCTTAAAATGTGGCAAAAGGCCGCAAAGTTCAAGGGGGCCGAATACTTTCACAAGGCACTGTATAATAAGTGGCAGAAAGGCAGTTTTGGATGTCCCCCTCTAAGAAAACCGGATACTCTCCATTTGAGATCCCTATGGGTAGGCCATTCCCCACCCTGTGGGCCAAACTACCACTTATGTTAGAAAGAGGGGGCCTAGAAGTAATACAGGGAGAGTATATTAAGAAACTTAATTAAACTCTGGACAAAGTTGAAAGAAATGTTGCTCGCACCTCTCCTTTCTCTTCACAGGAACCTATACACCCTTTCCAGGTAGGAGACATAGTGGTGATCCAACAGTTACTGTATTTATTGGCGTATAACACTCACTTTTTTACCCTGAAAATAGAGGGTAAACTGTGCCTGCGTGTTATACGCAGGGGGCCGTGGAAAGTTTTTTTCCTGAAACTTCCCTCTAAGGCCGCGTACACACGATCAGACCGGTCCGATGAAAATGGTCTGGAGTCCAGTTTCATCAGACCAATTCGATGGTGTGTACGGCCTATCAGACCGTTGTCCGTCGGACCAAAGTTTTAAAACTTGCTTTAAAATCTGTCCGACGGACACCTGTCCGTCTGACAGATTCGATGGTTAGTACGCCAAAGCATCGGACCAAAAACCTGCGCATGCTCAGAATCAAGTCGATGCATGCTTGAAAGCATTGAACTTCCTTTTTTCAGCATGTTGGTGTTTTCTGCGTCATCGCGTTCTGGTCTGATCGGATTTTTGGTCCGATGGTGTGTACACACATCAGACCACTTCAGCCTGGTCCGATAAAACGGTCCGTCTGACCAGTTTCATCGGACCAGTCTGATCGTGTGTATGTGGCATTAAAGTTAGGGTGCGTGTTATACGCCTGTGCGTGTTATACGCCGATAAATATGGTAAATCATACTAAGAAACAAGAGTACCAGTTAATTTAAACCAAACTTCTCTATCAGGAGAAATGATCAACCTTATCATTACCCTCAACAGGAGTACCAACAATGGTATCAATACCCTCCACCTGACCCTTATTGCCATCAACCTCAGCCTTTTTTAGGTCAGAGGGGGAGGGGTGGGAGAGGAGTAACCCCAAAGAGGCCCCCCAGATACAGAACACCAGGGGAGAGGACAGGAGTGGTCCAGTGTATCCACCAATCATGAATGGCACTGATCGAACGACTTATAGAAGACTGGTAACCGATCCAACTGATTCTTATAAAACTCAGCTTGAGTCGCTTGTCAATTTAGGTTTTCAGACGAATGCCCTTAATGCCAAAGAAAAAGCTTACTTGGCTCCCTCTGTATGTAGGATTCCAGTTATTTATACGTTACCCACGATACATAAGCATGCAACAATACCACCAGCTCGCCCAATCGTTAATGGGATTGAATCGGTAACTGCGAGACTTGGGGAATATTTAGATAAGTTCCTTCAACCTAGTGTTCGTGAAACTAAAGCTTACTTGAAAGATACTAGTGATTTACTGATGTCTTTGGAGAAATTAAAAATTAATACGGATTCAGAAATCTTTTTGGTAACAGCGGATGTAGCATCCCTTTATACCATAATTCAACACGATGACACTGCACTTGCACTGAATTGGGCATTAAGTAAGAGGGATGATATCCCTCATACCCAGAAGAAATTCTTGGGTCAAGCTTTGAAGTTCTGTATGTCGCATAATTATTTTTGGTTTAATGGTTTCTTTTTCTCCCAACAAGTGGGTGTGGCAATGGGGCCCAAGTTCGCTCCCAGCCTAGCGAACCTCTTTATGGCTGAGTGGGAGGACAGACGAATTTTCAGAAACCACAATTAATCTTCTATCGAAGATTTATTGACAATCTTTTAATTATCTGGGAAGGGACTGAACCAGATATTATACTCTACTTGGAAGATCTCAATGTTAACAATAACAACATCAAACTAGAATATGTCATTAGTAAGTGCTCTGTGAGCTTTTTAGATGTTTTGATTGAATATTCTGAAAAGAAACTGAAGACAAAAGTATTTTTCAAGGCGACCGACCGGAACAGCTATCTATCAATCCGAAGTGGGCACCATCCGGCCTGGATCAAAAATATACCGAAAGGACAATTTTTACGGGTACGACGGAATTGTACAGAGGTTGATGATTTTGTTGAACAATCCATAAAATTAAAAGGTAGATTCATCCAGAAGGGATATGATAAATCTAACTTGGAATCAATTATCCAACAAGTGGCAGAAATTCCAAGAGAACAGTGCTTTAAGAAAAGGGAGGTGAAGCAAACTGATACACAACATCAATTGAGCTTTTTATCGGGCTTTCACAATCAGTATAAAGAGATAGAGACTATTTTTAGGAATCATTGGCACATCCTTGCTAGAGATAGACATTTAGGGGAGGTTCTGTCAGATAAGACAAGGTTCATCTACCGCCGAGCCCCTAATTTTAGTGACCAAGTGGTCCTCAAAATTTTGGATCCACCAGATCAACGAATTAAAATTTACCTTAAAGGCTTTTTCCCTTGCAGAAAATGCATCTGTTGTCGAACCGTTAAGGTTCACAACAGAGAAAAGAACGAAGTGATGGAAAAGTATTTGCAATAAGAGAATTCAGCACGTGTAATTCCTGTCACATTGTCTACTTGCTTTGGTGTCCATGCGGGCTACTTTATGTGGGTAGAACTAAGACTCTTACGAGTTTGGATAGCCGAACATCTAGCAACATCAAAAAAGGTTATGAGGATCATAGCGTCTCTATGCATTTTGACCACTGGGCACTTAAACACCCTTAATAACCAGACCAATTTTCAGCTTTCGGTGCTCTCACAGTTTGAATGACAATAACTTGGTCATACAACACTGTAACCAAATGAAATTTATGTCCTTTTTTTCCCACAAATAGAGCTTTCTTTTGGTGGTATTTGATCACCTCTGCGTTTTTTTTTGCTATAAATGAAAAAAGAACGAAAATTTTGCAAAAAATAATAATTTTTCTTCATTTCTATTATAAAATTTTGCAAAAAAGTAATTTTTCATAAATTTGGCCTAAAATGTATACTGCTACATATCTTTGGTAAAAAAAAAAAAAAAAAAATGTTGGATATTATTTAGTCTGGGTGAAAGTTATGGGGTCTACAAACTATGGTACCAATTACTGAAAATTGATGAATTTCATTACACCTAATGTACTGACAGCCTCTCTTATTTCTTGAGACCCCAACATGCCAGAAAAGTACAAATACCCCCCAAATTACCCCTTTTTGGAAAGAAGACATTCCAAGGTAGTTAGAAAGAGGCCTGGTGAGTTTTTTAAAGTTGTAATTTTTTCCCACAATTCTTTGCAAAATCAAGATTTTTTTTTCCATCAAATTTTCATATTATTAGGTTATTTCTCACACACAGCATATGCATACCACAAATTACACCCCAAAACACATTCTGCTATTCCTCCCGAGTATGGTGATACCCCATGTGTGAGACTTTTACACAGTGAGGCCACATACAGAGGCCCAACATGCAGGGAGCACCCAGGCCAATTCTGACATTTCTCTCCTACATGTAAAAATCATCATTTATTTGCTCGAAAATTACATAAAACCCCAAAACATGATATAAAGATACCTCACATGTGTGGTTTGAACACCATTTTTATATGTGGGCGGGACTTGCGTATGCGTTCGCTTCTGCATGCGAGCTCACAGGGACAGGGGCGCTGTATGCCCAGAGTATTGCGGAGTATGCCCAGAGTATTGCGGAGTATGCCCAGAGTATTGCGGAGTATGCCCAGAGTATTGCCAGAGTATTGCCAGAGTATTGCCAGAGTATTGCCCAGAGTATTGCCCAGAGTATTGCCAAAATATTGCCCAGAGTATTGCCCAGAGTATTGCCCAGAGTATGCCCAGCTGAGGTATTGCCGAGTATTGCAGCAGGGATGGCTGAGCAGGGAGGGATGGATGGATCTGTGACTACATTTGTCACAGATCCAGCCCGCAGCACTGGCGCTGCCATCCGCTCCCTCCCCTCTCCTCTCACACTGTACCGATCGGTACAGAGAGAGGAAGGAGGAACCGGCGTCAGCACATGACGCCGCTTTGTTGACAAGTGATCGCGCCGTCATTGGACGGCGCGATCACGTGGTAAACCGCCGCTATCAGCGGCGATTTACCGTGATCCGTGATGCGCCGGGTCCTCTGGACCCGGCGGTCACGGATGTTCCCGTGTGCGCGCCTCAGGGGGCGCGCGGGAGCGCGATTCTAAAAGGCCATTAATTAACGGCCACTTAGAATCAAGCAACTGCCCTATAGCCATACTTTCGGTATAGGGCGGTTGCAAAGTGGTTAAAAAGAAACACAACCGGGATCCGACTTTGGCACAATTCTGTGGGATTGAGTGTGTTTACCCCTCTTGGAGGGGATCTAATAGAGTGAGGGACTTATCTCAACGCGAAACCCAATGGATCTTTTTGCTGAAATGCTTGTGGCCTAGGGGGCTCAACATAGAGGTGGATCTCAACTGTTTTATCAATAACTCCTAGACTTAATATTTTTGAATTTATTGGGGTAGCAGGAGAGATCGGATTCATCATATTTCGTCCTATATGTCCTGCATTTATGCTATTGCAGATTGTTAACCAGTTTTTAACCTTTTGTGCAGGATGGGTGGGGGACACTGTAATCATATCTTACATTTTTTTAGGAACTCACATGCTTTGCTGTTATTGAGAACAGTAGAGCAAGTGTCAAATCACAACTTTATGGGCATCCATTTATTGAGTTTCATGCTATATACAGTATTAGACATTATGTAAATAATGCCTATAACCATTCATCCATTTATTATACACTTATTATATTCATATTAATGTATGTCAATTTATTGATGAGCTTTTTATATACATTTATATGTTTTATAGTTTATATTAATCAGTTTTAGCTATTCTTATTATCACTAGTCTCACTACATGCTTTCTGTCAGGAGGAGCCTGTGTGAGTTGTTATAGTTAATTTCAGTTTTAATGTGGGTAGTTCTTGGCCACAGGGACACCCGATCAGTTTACTAGTACTTTTTATTTACCTTCTATGGACGCTTCCGTATTTTTGCTGACACTTCCGCCCTCAGTTATGGTGGCGGGGATCCTCTATAAGGATCTGTGTTTCCGCCCTAGACGCTATGCGTGATGCATGACGTCACAAGAATTTAGGAGCGATTTTCGGCAACATGGGCGGGGATATGCGGATACTTGCATCTCCGTCCAGGAGTATGGGAGCATGCATGCGCCGAACGTCACGGGAGGCGGGGCGGTTTAAATGTGACGTATGATGTCACTGGAACGTAGGCGCGCTGTCTGAGAATATGGGCAGGGATGTGTAGATACTTCTGCCTGGTATTTGTCAGTGTGGGAACGCGCATGCGCCGAAAGTCACGGGAGGCGGGGCAGTTCAAACGTGTCGCTGACTTAAATAAAAGGGAGGGTTTTGTACTATGTGGCCAACCCCATGATTAAATCATCAGTGATGAAACATGTCAGGGCGTGGCTACATAGTCAGTGACTAATCTATTGTTATGCTTGCTGTGCTGTGTAGTGTTTGGAGCCATTCACCAACTAGGAGAGCCAGTCTTCAGCCGATTCGATCACCTAGCTGCTAAGTGGTGAGATTGTTTTTGTTTGATCGTGGGTCCGCCGTGGCCAAGTGTTAACCATGCAAAGATATCTGTAGGATGACGGTGACTGCTGTGATACACTGCTCATTTTTTGAGTTTGTTTGTGAGTTTAACCTTTGGATTTGATTTTTGTGTGCTATTAAAACTGTTTTTATGGTATCACACTATTGTGCATTTCTTTTTCCTTATACGCTTTGGAGAAATCTTTTGGAGCAATGCATAGGATATCACATGATCTTTTGAGGATTCCTTATGGTGATTATAAGCTGATCTGCCTAAGTATGCGAGTGCTGAGTCAATTAGTTCTGGTGAGTGACCATTCTGACGGGTGGTGGAAGCACCGTTCACTTTTGGTGTGGTGGAAGACTTTGAAGAACCTTTGATCACTTTTTATGGACTTTTTGTCATTTATTCACGGCTTGATTCCTAGTTATATGTATCATGCACTGTGAACTTCTCTAACACCTTAGGAGAATTTCACTATTCTCACAGCGCTGTTTAATGGACTAACACGTTATATATTATATAGTGTTTGTTTCTCTGTTTATTTTTCACAAACTTCTCTATCACAATCAGATTTATGCTGGCATTGTAATGTCGCTACAGGCAACTTATCTCATCTATGGTGGGCTTGTCCTTCTATTTATAAATTTTGGGTTCAAGTAATCGGCTTATATAATACTGTTGTGAATGAATCAGTCAACAACTCGGTTGAATTAGCTCTACTTTCTTTTTTACCTCTATCACTATCGAAAAACAAAAAATATCTTCTTTGTTTTTTGTCAGCAGCTAGACAATTGATACCAAGATATTGGAATTCTCCTATTGTTCCTTCAATTCCAGAATGGATTGAGACTCTTAATGGTATTATGCATATGGAGATATTGGTAGCTGAAAATAATGATATTATACAGAGGTTTAAAAGGGTGTGACAGACCCAGATAATATTTAAAGATTCATCAACGCTCTTGGAAATGTTTTAATTTCTAAGTTTATTGCTATTGGAGTGTATATATTTATTATTTAAATTCTTAATAGTTGAAAAACGATTCTATAATTATATAAATGTGTGTGAGACAACTATATGTGTTTTTTCTTTGTCCCTCTTCCCTCCCCCCTTTTTTTTCTTTCTTCCCCCTTTTCTTGTTTTCTTTTCTTTTTTTCCCTCTTGCACTGAACATAGAGGGAGGTTTTTGAAGTAATGTATTATTATAAAAGTTAGCTTATTAAATAATTATAATTTTTATGAACGTCTCAGCTATTAACATGTATTAAGGATTATTATGTTTGTTTGTGTATGGTTTTTTTTTTCTTTTTTTTTTCTGTTGTTTTTTTGTTGCTGTTTGTGTAAAATCTTGAAAATCAATAAAAATATATTGGATTGAAGAAGCAAGAGTACCCGTTCGGACACCGACCAACTGTGATTGCAGTCATATGTACCGCAATCCTTACCACGGGACAACAGTCCTGGATTCATGCCAGTCATGTGAAGGTGAAACAAACACTTAAGAAGCAAGCCAAGGATAAAGGAGGTGAAATGAATCCTCAAAAACAGAGTGAAGTCTCTGAACAAGATGACCTTGCTTATTGCACCACAGACTTCTGGGCAGGAATTTTGCCTCCTGTTTCTAATCTCTCTGATAGTGTTTTTACCTACATGGATCATAACTAACTGCCTTTATCATCCTGAGGACTTGGGAGCCCTTAAAGGCATATGTGGGTCACCCAATAACACCACGGATAATACAATACCAGACACAAGAGACATACACAATCAGATAATGAAGGAGTTAAAAACTATAGTTTTACAGACAAAATATTGCTACTGAAATTCAAATATAATTATGCCCAGAAATCAGGGTATGAGAAATGTTGGATATGTAGTAAACTAGTACAGCCCGTATACCCTTTATGGCTGTACCTTTAAATATCACCCTTTTTTTTAAATGGAACTCCTCCCGTTATTTTAACCAGCATATCAAGTTTATATGTAAACAACACCGTTACTTTTCCAATAATGGGTAGAAGTCATTCCCCAGACTGGTGTTTTAATTTTGGGAATGAGACACCCCCCTCTACGTTCAGTAGGTCAATATTTAACATTTCCACATGTAAACCTAAGGAAAACTCTGCCTGTTCACTGTTCAACATATCTGATCCTGATTTAAACAACACCTTGTCTAATTTTTCTTACTACAACAATTTAAAATTGCAGCACAGGACAAGTACACTCATGGGCTTATTGCTAAGAAACCATTTGCACTAGGACAAAGTGTCTATGTGTGTTGTGGGAAGGTATGCTATCCTTGGGTCCCCCTCCATGTCCAGGGACGGTGTTATTTGTCCACTTTAGTCCCGATTATGGGAGTAATGGGTAACAATAAGGGAGACCACCAACTTGAGGCCAGTATGCATCCAAGATACCCTCTTAAACAATAGAATTAAGTGAGAATTGTTTCTTGAAAAGGACATGGCATGGGCTTGGTTTCCCACATGGACAGGATGGAGGATTGATATGATGAAGAAATTAAATAATTATTCTAAGATACTAGATGAAATGCTGGATACAAATTCAGATGACATCACTACGTTAAATCATGAAACACGAGCAATCAGAAAACAACTATCTTCACGATATGGCTATAGAAAATATGAGTGCAGCCCTTACATTGTTATGTGAGATGAATGTTGTACTTGGATACATAATACCAATATAAAAATACCTGATTATTATGACATAATGTTACAACACAGAAAGGAAGTAGATAAATTACAAACAGAAGCATGAGACATAGCAAAGAATTGGGATCCTTTCAAATGATTAGGTGGATTTAGTTTTGGAGGAATATTTTCATGGATTAAAGACATTGCTATGACTATTATAATGATTTTGCCTTTTCTATTATTTTTATATGCATGTTTCAAACTTGTAATGTGTATCATAGCTAGAGCTACCCCTAACCCCGCTGCTGCTAATAAAGCATACCTTAGCATGTACTATGATAAGAAAGCCAATTATGTTACTGTGGAGAGAAAGTAAGTAATGTTCATGACTTAAAGTGGATGTCACAATGTAGAGTATACGATTTCCTATTGTCTGTGCCCAGTCTTGTTACACAGAGTTAATCCAGCACTGAGTAATCCTCTTGTAATGTTCAGTGCAAATTTACAGAATTTTAGATAAAAACTTGCCAAATTATAAAGTCCGTTTCTCTGTTTTTGCTTTCAGTGACAGGTTATTTACATATCTAGCTTGGACATGTTTATCATATGTTATCATAACATGAGGTGATCCAAAGTTCATTGTATATTACCAGGATGTGTTATGTGGGGGAGGGGTGGATTTCTCACTTTTTATACCTCATGTTATGATAAACATAACATAACATATGATAAACATGTCCAAGCTAGATATGTAAATAACCTGTCACTCAAAGCAAAAAGAGAGAAAACTGACTTTTTTATTTAGACAGGTTTTTATCTGGAAGGCTGTTCATTTTCACTGAACATTAAAAGAGGATTACTCAGATCTGGATTAACTCTGAATGAAATGATGAATGAATGAAATGAGAGAATGAAATGAATGAAAACGTATATAGCACAGCACATGGGAAGTAAATCGCCTCTGGGCGATTGTTGTTCCTGTCTCCTTTGAGATCAAAAGAGATGAGTCTTAATCTTTCTCCTGAAGACTAAGTAGTTCTCCTCCAGCCGAATGCTGGCTGGTAAGGCATTCCATAGTCTGGGACCTTGGGCAGCGAATCTCCTGTATCTGGCTTTCGGTATCTGAAGCCGATTTTGATTGGTGGATCGTAGAATACGATTTGGATTGTGAATTTTTAATTTTTCACATAGATAATGGGGAGCATTCCCATGGATACATCTATGCGTTAGACAGAGAACTTTAAAGGTGATTCTGTCTTTAACTGGTAGCCAGTGAAGGGATCTCAGTGAAGGTGAGATTGATTCCCAGGGTTTTTTCCCAGTCACAAGTCTGGCGGCCGTATTTTGAACGACTTGAAGACGAGCGATTTGGTACTTGGGGAGTCCGAGGTAAAGGGCATTTGCATAGTCCAGTCTGGAGTTTACAATTGCTCCCACCACGACCGCTACGTCTTTCTTGGGAATAAAAGGAATGAGTCTGCGTAGTAGGCGCAGCAGATGGTGAGATCCGCTGACTACTGACCCTATTTGTGCGTTCATTGTCATATCGGAGTCAAAGATGACCCCAAGACTTTTGACTTTGGCGCTAGGGGTGATGATTTTGCCCAGAATGGGCGGGGGGATCCAGGTTGTTGCCGATTGATTCCTACGCTTGGCGTGAAACAGAAGAAGTTCTGTTTCCGCTCCGTTGAGTTTGAGATAACTCTTTGTCATCCAGTCCTCTATCAAAGAGAGGCATGTCTCTAGATTGGGGTGGTAATCCTTTTTATTGCAAATGCGGAAGTACAGTTGCGTGTCGTCTGCATAAGAGTGATATAGCAGTTTTTGGCTGCAGATGATTTCGAAAAGAGGACGCACATAGATGTTGAATAACATCGGCGACAGGGGAGATCCTTGAGGGACCCCGCACGATAATGTGTGTTGTTCAGAAGTGAAGGGTCCTAGCTTCACTATGTTTTCCAAAAAAGAGGAGAACCAGGATAGATCGCTTTCTGCGACTTTGGCTATTTTAGCCAGCCGAGTCAATATCAGCTTGTGATCAACTGTATCAAAGGCTGCGCTTAGGTCCAGCAGAACCAGAAGAGAAGATTCTCCTTCGTCTGCGGCCTCGAGAACGTCGTCCCATATCTTAAGCAATGCTGTTTCCGTCCCGTGTCCGGGACGGAATCCTGATTGAAATGGGTCGAGTAAGTTGTGGGTATCTAGATGCTGTTGCAGCTGCTGTACCACTGCTTTCTCCATTACCTTGGAGAGAACATTTAGGCCGCCAATTGAGTGGATCCTTCGGATCCAGGGTGGCTTTCTTCAAGATGGGTTGAATAAAGCCCTTCTTCAGCTGGGAGGGCATTATGCCCTCCCTGAAGGATTGGTTGATAAGCTGCGTGACAGGAGGTGCCAGGATGTCGGCGCATTCCTTCAGCAGTTTGGTGGGGATAATATCATTTGGCGCAGTGCTGTTGCGCAGAGTGCCGAGGATATTTTTTGTGGTCTGAATGGAGATGGGTTCCAGCGTGAACTCACCTAACTGTGGTGAATTACTGCCTGTGCTGTGTAAATAACTACGGGGGGGGGGGGCTGGGAGAGAAATTGTTTTGCTGAATGCTTTGCCGGATAGCCTCAATTTTGTTAATGAAGCAATCTGATAACTCATCGCAAAATTCTTGTGTATCCAAGTTGGGGGCTTCAAGACATCCTGGATTCATGGTCTGAGTGACCAGCTTGAAGAGTTCGCGGAGGGCGGTTTAGGGCACCGTTGATAGCCTCAGAAAAATAGTTTTTCTTGGCTTCGAAGATTTGCTTGTAGTAATTTCTGGTTATTGCCTTGTAGATCAAGAGGTTCTCATCTGAAGAGCTTCTTTTCCAGGCTGCTTCTGCCCTTCTGCGCTCTTGCTTCAGTAACGCCAGCTGGTTGTTGAACCAGCTGGAGTTATTTTTCCTGATCTGGGTCTTTCGTTTTGGCGCTATCAAGTCAGCTGACTGCAATAGTGCTGTGTTTATGGCCTCCAGTGTTTCTTCCGCTGTTTGGTGTGGCTGAATTGTGTTTATTTTTTCCCCTAACGTGGCTTTGAAGAGTTCCGAGTGGAGCTTCTTCTGACATCTGGTCCAGTGTGTTGTCACTGGATTTGATGTTTTTGTTAAGGGGGGGGGGGATTCGGAAATAATGAATTTAATTGCATGGTGATCTGTCCATGGCAATGGTTCATTTTCCAAGATTTTTATTTCCAGATCTTGTCTGAAAATAAGATCGAGCGTGTGACCTGCAGCATGTGTGGGCCCACATACTAGTTGCTGAAGCCCTAATCCTTCCAGGTGGTCGATACAGGCGTCGGCAACGGGGTCTTGTGCGGAGTTGGTCCAGAGATTGAAGTCCCCGAGCAGCAAAACATGTTTGCTGTTGAGGGTGTAAGTGGAGACAAACTCCGTTAATGATGATAGCAGCTGCGATTTTGGGCCGGGTGGCCTATAGCAGAGAAGAATGTGGACGGCCTCCTTGGAATTTGTTTGCAATTGCAGAGTAAGGGTTTCCATGAATGGAAGAGGGTTTTGAAGGGCTGGTTTAGTGATCGCAAGGTGCGTCTTGTGGATCACCGCTAGTCCTCCTCCTCTTTGCCCTATTCTGTTTTCCGTTATGGTACGGTAGTTTTCTGGCACCAGTTCTCCTAGAATGGTGTTACAGTCGGCTGTAAGCCAGCTCTCTGTAATAAAGAGGCAATCTAGATCGCATTGTAAAATGAGGTCCCGGATTTCCAGTCGGTGTTTTACTGCCGATCTTGTATTGATCAAAGCACAAGATATGTGCTTAGGCTGGGGTGAATGGCTGAAATACCTGACGGTCGGTCGTTGATCGACTCTACATATTCGCTCAATTTTTAGGGCTTTTTTGGTGATGGCTGGCAGTATTGCGGCGGATTGCCTCAAAGTCCAAATGGTTTCTGCAGAATATTGCTGATATGCCATGGTCGCCAAACACCGGGAGAGGGGGGGGTGGGTGGGAGTTTCAGGGGCGATGGGGAGAGGAATTGGCTAATTCCTCTCTCCTGGCTTGGTCCAGAGGAAGGCAAAAAAAACCCTAGCGGTGCTGGGCCAATGTGCTCCGGTGGGGTAAAAAAATTCCTTCCTGACCCCTGTGAAAGGCGATCGGATGAGCCCTGGATCAAGCTTCTGTTGTGTTGATATGAGAAGTGGCTGGGGGTGAGGGGTGTGCTTATTGCTAGTATAGCAGGAGAGCTGCCTGATCAGGCAGCAGGATGCAGCCTGGAGCTGACAGCTCGGTGGATGGAGATACTATGGGGCACAAAGGTAAGCCAGGGAAGAGTGGCTATCCTATTAGGGAAAGGGGGGATTCCTAGAGGATTTGGGGGGGATTACAGGGAATGGGGGGCGCCGCGCCGGTAGGCCCCGGGTGAAGCCGCGGTCTTTCCTAGATCGCGGCCCCGCGAATCAGTGCAGGTCGGCACGGGTGTCCGGAAAAAAATGCCCTAGGATGGCGGAATTGTGGCTGGGGGGTAGTAGGAGGGTGTCTCAGCTGGCGATGGCGGTATGGGGGCATAGGAGGTGGAGGATAGGAGCGAGGGTGTGGGGAGCGCCGCAGTGGTAGGCCGCAGGTGAAGCCGCGGTCTTTCCTAGATCGCTGCCCCGCGATTCAATGCAGGCGGTTGTGCGAAAAAGTCGCCCTAGAATGGTGAAGTTGGCGATGGTGGTATGGGGGCACAGGGGATGGAGGATAGGGGCCGGGGAAAGCCGAGGGGGCATGGGATGTTTGCTGCGGCTGTCCTGACAAGGACGGCTGTCAGCAATTTCTTACTTGGAACAAGGCAAGGGATTGAGGAAGGCCGGAGGGCCAGGGAGCTGATCCGCTGTGGTTCTGAGTGAAGGAGGGTGAGTATGCTGGGCAAATCTGGGGGTGATCCAGAGCGCTGTTGCGGTGCGCCAGTAGGCCGCGGTTGAAGCCGCAGACTTTCCTGAGCTGCGGCTGCCGCGGACCTAGTATAGGCCGGTGCGGACCGCTGAAAACGACGGGAATTCGCTGCGGGGGAGGGGTGGCGAGGGGGGATGCCTCGGTTGTGGTCCATGGTGAGGGTGGGCTGATTCCTGGCTTGAGACAAGCTGCGGCTTGTCCTGAAAAGGACGGCCGCCCTTGATCCCAGGGGGGGGGCAGGTTTTACCTGCCAGGTGGAGCCCAAAGGGGGGCAAAGTCTGCTGGAGGAGGCTGGAGGAGATCCGGATCCAGATGCAGGTAGGAGATACAGGTAGGATCTGAGGCTGGGCTGGAATGGGGGAGACCCTGCCTGCCTGCTGCCTACACCTGCCTGGAGCTAAAGCAGCATGCTCCTACTCCTAGGAGCGAGTGCCGATGGGGGCTCCTGCTGCTAATCCGCTGCCTGACTAGCTGACTGACTGACTGATCCAGTACGAGATGCGAACCTGGAAGAATGGCAAGACTGGGCACAGATTATAGGAAATCTTATACTTTACATGGGTTTACATCCACTTTAAGAGGGGATTGTAAGAGAATGTATAAAACAACTGTGACTCCATTTTAGATCCCCCTCCATTGTCTTTTGAGTAGAAATTAACCTTTGTATATATGAAGTTTTGAAATAAGAAGCTAACTACAGTTTGCTTAAAACCACATCCTTTTTAGTTATTGTGATTATGCCGATTCCCGAAACAGCTTCCTGTTTTCTGTGAAGACATAGGCTATTTCTGTTTCTTATTTCAGCAGTCTAACTCGCAATGATAAGGAAGTACTGAGTAAGCTTGTATAACCCTTAAGACACGTATGCCTTATATTCAGCCCCTCCTTTCTTCTTTGTTTTACTTGCATATTTACTTGCATAAGCCATTTTCTTCCTCTTTAAAACCAGCAATCTTATGAAAACACTCAAGCCTGTTTCTCGTGTCTCATTTGGCATCTCACGGATAGTGTTGAGCGGAATACGCCATATTCGATTTCGTGATATTTCACGAATATATAGAAGAATATTCGTGAAATATTCGTTAATATCGAATATTCGTGATATTTTATAAAAAAATAATTTTTGCGAAATTTCGCTAATGCGAATGCGAAATTTCGCTAATGCGAAAGCGAAATTTCGCTAATGCGAATGCGAAATTGATTGCGAAATTCTCGTCAACACGCGAAAACGGAGATAATTTCCTGGATTTCTAAACTAATATGCACTAAACACTAATGCCGCGTACACACGGTCGTTTTTTGCGATGAAAAAAACCGACGTTTTTTAAAACGTCATTTAAATTGATCGTGTGTGGGCAAAACGTCGTTTTTTGTCTTCAAAAAAACGACCAAAAAAAAATTCCAACATGTTTGAATTTTTTGTGTCGTTTTTCAAAACGTCGTTTTTTGTTTCACAAAAAGTCACCGTGTGTAGCAAAAACGTCGTTCGAAACGACGTTTTTCAACCCGCGCATGCCCAGAAGCTAGTTATGAAGCGAGCTTCAATGGAAAAGAGTGGTGAACGTAACCTTGCTTTTTGTGAAAAAACGATGGTGTGTATGCAAAATTGTCTTTGAAAAGTGACGTTTCAAAAACGTCGTTTTTTACTTCACAGAAAACGTCGTTTTTTTTCATCGCAAAAAACGACCGTGTGTACGCGGCATTACTCTACTTACACAAACTTATATGACTAAACTAAAGCTATTTTTTTTTTTTATACACAAAACACAGAAGGGCAGAGAAAGTATTCGCGAATATTCGTAATACGAATATTCGCATTGCGAATATTCGGCAACATAAAAGGATCGCCTCAGCTACTCGGCCCAGGGTCTCTAATCATACCAGCAATGCTTTTAGACGTCGATGGAGATCACTAGGATGTGATCTGTTTTAAAAATAAATTTGAAAAAATACGAATATTCGCAATATCGAATATTCACCGCAATATTCGATTTATTCGCGAATACTCGAATATGCAATATTCGTTACGAATATTCGCAATGCGAATATTCGTGAGCAACACTACCCACGGTTCCGAGGGTCCCGGTGGTCTTCCTGCTTTAATCAGTGTGTTCGTCAATGTGTATAAAGCAAAAGAATTGTCAAAGAATCATGTGGTGTGGCTGTACTTGAAGAAAGATGAGCTGCATGGTCGGGTCGCCAGAAAAAAGCCATTACTATGCAAATGCCACAAAGTATCCCAGTTATGATATGCCAAACAGCACAGAGACAAGCCTCAAACCTTCTGGCACAAAGTCATTTTGAGTAGTGAAACCAAAATTGAGCTTTTTGGCAACAATCATAAACGCTTCATTTGGAGAGGAGTCAACAAGGCTTATGATAAAGGGTACACCATTCCTACATTGAAACACAGAGGGGGATAGCTAATGTTTTGGGGATGTGTGAGCTAAAAAGGCACAGGAAATTTGGTCAAAATTGAAGGGAAGATGACTGCAGTATGTTATCAAAAAATACTAGAGGAACATTTGCATTCATCAGCCAGAAAGCAGCGCATTTGACGTACTTGGACATTCCAACAAGACAATGATCCAAAACACAGGGCCAAGTCGACCTGTCATTGGCTAAGTGACTACGTGAAGGTTCTGGAGTGGCCATTTCAGTCTCCTGACCTCAATATCATTTAAGCCACACTGGGGAGATCTCAAACATGCAGTTCATGAACGACAGCCCAAGAATTTACAGGAACTGGAGGCTTTTTGTCAAGAGGAATGGGATGCTTTACCATCTCAGAAAATAAAGAGACTCATCCACAAATACCACAAAACACTTCAAGCTGTCATTGATATTAAAGGGAGATATACATTAAGAACTGGGGTAGGTAAACTTTTGATCAGGGTAATTTGGGTAGTTTCTGTTGTGATTATAATTTAAAAAGAGTAAACACAGCTGATTAATAATAGACAGGTGCATGATGAAAAAAAAAGTTTTTTTTTGTTTTTTTTTCCGTTAATCTAGTTATTTCGTTTAGTTAAATTTGGTTGATTCTTTCAATTCAGAATTCGTATTCGGAATTCATAAGTATTTAGCAAGGGGGCGGGGGAACAACTAGTAGAAGGTTTTTTACCTTAATGCAAGTAATGCATTAAAGCAGAGGTTCACCCAAATAACATGTATATAAGATCATATACTTTCAACATGTACAGTATGCGCTTTTTTTTTCTTTAGGCTGTGCATACCTTATTATGGCTATTTTCCACCCGGCCTCCGGGTACTCACTCCTGCGGGAGTAGGCGTTTCTATGCAGAGGCGCAATGTCATCTGAGACTTCGCCCAGATGATTGACGTCCTTGAGAAAAAGTTCCCCCTATTGTGTAGGCACGTCACGAGAGTCACAGAGTTTCCGAAAGTAGCCAAACTGCGAGTCAGCTCTACACAGTGCCTTCACACCGACTAGGAGCCATGTAGAGCTGACTACGGAGGCGCCGTATAGAGCTGACTCGCAGTTCGAAGTCCCAGATGACATTGCGCCTCTGCATAGAAACGCCTACTCCCGCAGGAGTGAGTCCCCGGAAGCCGGGTGGAAAATAGCGATAATAAGGTATGTACAGCCAAAAAAAGGGCATACTGTACATGTTGGAAGTATAAAGAATATGATCTTATATACATGTTATTTGGGTGAACCTCTGCTTAAGGCCTCGTACACACGAGTAAATCTGTGTGCTGGAAACGGTCTGCTAGACCGTTTCAGCAGACAGATTCGACTGTGTGTACGGGCAAACAGACGGATTTGGCCACCCGACAGATTTCAAAGCATGCTTTGAAATCTGTCGGCTGGGAACCCGTCCGCCCGACATGTCTGCTGGTTAGTATGCTAACCAGCAGACATGTCTTCTCGCACACGCGCCGAATGATTTCGACGCATGCGCGGAAGTGTTTTACTTCCTGGTGCGGTGACGTGGCGGTGTCAACGTCACCGCCACGTCACCGACACGTCAGCGCGCTGTCTGCTGGCGGGGATTTTGGTTTGCTCGTGTGTACACGCGAGCAAACCAAAATCCAAGCAGACAGATCTGTTCAAATCGGTCGGTCCGACCGATTTGAACAGATTGCCTCGTGTGTACGAGGCCTTAAGGAAAAAAACTGTTTGGCTTTAGAATCATTTTAAACCTTTGGGCAGTATCTCACCAAAATTCAAACACAGATACAGAAAGCTTCCAGGTTATCATATTGCATTAAACTTTACAGAAAATTACAGCATCTACAGATATAAATGAAAAGATAATTTTTACTAACATTAAACAACAATATGTCTTGTATAGCAATTGTATATGCTATATTATTATAATTTTTTTGCTATATTTTCCACCAAATTTGAGTTACGCTTTAAGATTAAAGGTACGTGAACAATAAAATGCTTACTGTAGATTAATGCATTTGTCTTTTAGAATAAACATAAGTCTAACATAATAATAGATTCCTTAAAGCCAGACTTTTTTGGAGAATCAATAAATTCAAGAATTTTAAGAGCATGTACAGAGTTATATTAGTTCATGCACACTCGCAGTTAAAGGGGTTGTACAGGTTCGTCTTTTATTTTCTAAATTGGTTCCTTTAAGCTAGTGCATTGTTGGTTCACTTACCTTTTCCTTCAATCCCCCTTCTAAATGTTTTTTTTCTTTGTTTGAATTTCTCACTTCCTGTTTCTCCTCAGTAAGCTTTCCACCATCATCCGAGCGGTGGAAAGTCATTTAGAACAGCTTACTGAACACCTTACTGAGGAGGAACAGGAAGTGAGAAATTCAGACAAAGAAAAAAAACATTTAGAAGTTCCCTTAGAAGTTTATGCCATTCATGATATTTGAAGGAAAGAGTAAGTGACCCAACAATGCACTAGCTTAAAGTAACCTATTTAGAAAATAAAAAAAAACTAACCTTTACTACCCCTGTAACCTCCAAAATAATAACACCTTATCAAGAGCTTCTTGGACAGTAGCTTCACTCTCATTAGCCAGAGCGGATATGGCCATGTCAAGAAGAAGGATTATGGGATTTCTGACCAGTGCCCGAGCAATGGCGATTCTCTGCTTCTGTCCTCCACTCTTCCTCCTTCTCCAACAAGGGTGTCAAATTGCTGGTAATAAAAAAAACAAAAAGTAATGAAAAAAAAAACCTGTCAATCCTCACTATGACTATGGCATTAAAAATTAATGCATAAACAATCACAATGGCTTTTTTCATAAGAAAATATTCTTAGGAGGCAGCATCTACCTGGGACTCACGGAGCAGATAGTTTGATATGAAGTCACGTGTCGTGACGTAACGCGTAAGGCCCCGCAAGACGCTAGACGTGACCGGAAGTGACGCGGCACCCCGTCTGTCCAACCGGAAACTTTGAATCTGGCATTGTTTGTCTTCACTGCCTGTAAGCGCATTTTTTAGCCATATTAAAATTCCTATTTCTTGATGTACTTCACTATGGGAGTCCTTTTTCTTTTTATCCTGCATTTGTGACATCTCACCACATTCTCTGGGGAGTCTCCATCTTTGTGAAGACCAGAATTGTGCATCCAGCAGTGAGGACGCTCTTCCTGGTATACACTCCAGTTTGAGGATCCATTCAAAGCTGTTTTCCCACGTCAGGGAGGTAAGCGCTCTGTGAGCCCAGCTGTTGTGAGAATTTATCCACATCTTCAAAACACTTGTTCATGGATGTTATTCATTTTGGACATTTTTGGACAAAATTGAAGGGAAGATGACTGCAGTATGTTATCAAAAAATACTAGAGGAACATTTGCATTCATCAGCCAGAAAGCAGCGCATTTGACGTACTTGGACATTCCAACAAGACAATGATCCAAAACACAGGGCCAAGTCGACCTGTCATTGGCTAAGTGACTACGTGAAGGTTCTGGAGTGGCCATTTCAGTCTCCTGACCTCAATATCATTTAAGCCACACTGGGGAGATCTCAAACATGCAGTTCATGAACGACAGCCCAAGAATTTACAGGAACTGGAGGCTTTTTGTCAAGAGGAATGGGATGCTTTACCATCTCAGAAAATAAAGAGACTCATCCACAAATACCACAAAACACTTCAAGCTGTCATTGATATTAAAGGGAGATATACATTAAGAACTGGGGTAGGTAAACTTTTGATCAGGGTAATTTGGGTAGTTTCTGTTGTGATTATAATTTAAAAAGAGTAAACACAGCTGATTAATAATAGACAGGTGCATGATGAAAAAAAAAGTTTTTTTTTGTTTTTTTTTCCGTTAATCTAGTTATTTCGTTTAGTTAAATTTGGTTGATTCTTTCAATTCAGAATTCGTATTCGGAATTCATAAGTATTTAGCAAGGGGGCGGGGGAACAACTAGTAGAAGGTTTTTTACCTTAATGCAAGTAATGCATTAAAGCAGAGGTTCACCCAAATAACATGTATATAAGATCATATACTTTCAACATGTACAGTATGCGCTTTTTTTTTCTTTAGGCTGTGCATACCTTATTATGGCTATTTTCCACCCGGCCTCCGGGTACTCACTCCTGCGGGAGTAGGCGTTTCTATGCAGAGGCGCAATGTCATCTGAGACTTCGCCCAGATGATTGACGTCCTTGAGAAAAAGTTCCCCCTATTGTGTAGGCACGTCACGAGAGTCACAGAGTTTCCGAAAGTAGCCAAACTGCGAGTCAGCTCTACACAGTGCCTTCACACCGACTAGGAGCCATGTAGAGCTGACTACGGAGGCGCCGTATAGAGCTGACTCGCAGTTCGAAGTCCCAGATGACATTGCGCCTCTGCATAGAAACGCCTACTCCCGCAGGAGTGAGTCCCCGGAAGCCGGGTGGAAAATAGCGATAATAAGGTATGTACAGCCAAAAAAAGGGCATACTGTACATGTTGGAAGTATAAAGAATATGATCTTATATACATGTTATTTGGGTGAACCTCTGCTTAAGGCCTCGTACACACGAGTAAATCTGTGTGCTGGAAACGGTCTGCTAGACCGTTTCAGCAGACAGATTCGACTGTGTGTACGGGCAAACAGACGGATTTGGCCACCCGACAGATTTCAAAGCATGCTTTGAAATCTGTCGGCTGGGAACCCGTCCGCCCGACATGTCTGCTGGTTAGTATGCTAACCAGCAGACATGTCTTCTCGCACACGCGCCGAATGATTTCGACGCATGCGCGGAAGTGTTTTACTTCCTGGTGCGGTGACGTGGCGGTGTCAACGTCACCGCCACGTCACCGACACATCAGCGCGCTGTCTGCTGGCGGGGATTTTGGTTTGCTCGTGTGTACACGCGAGCAAACCAAAATCCAAGCAGACAGATCTGTTCAAATCGGTCGGTCCGACCGATTTGAACAGATTGCCTCGTGTGTACGAGGCCTTAAGGAAAAAAACTGTTTGGCTTTAGAATCATTTTAAACCTTTGGGCAGTATCTCACCAAAATTCAAACACAGATACAGAAAGCTTCCAGGTTATCATATTGCATTAAACTTTACAGAAAATTACAGCATCTACAGATATAAATGAAAAGATAATTTTTACTAACATTAAACAACAATATGTCTTGTATAGCAATTGTATATGCTATATTATTATAATTTTTTTGCTATATTTTCCACCAAATTTGAGTTACGCTTTAAGATTAAAGGTACGTGAACAATAAAATGCTTACTGTAGATTAATGCATTTGTCTTTTAGAATAAACATAAGTCTAACATAATAATAGATTCCTTAAAGCCAGACTTTTTTGGAGAATCAATAAATTCAAGAATTTTAAGAGCATGTACAGAGTTATATTAGTTCATGCACACTCGCAGTTAAAGGGGTTGTACAGGTTCGTCTTTTATTTTCTAAATTGGTTCCTTTAAGCTAGTGCATTGTTGGTTCACTTACCTTTTCCTTCAATCCCCCTTCTAAATGTTTTTTTTCTTTGTTTGAATTTCTCACTTCCTGTTTCTCCTCAGTAAGCTTTCCACCATCATCCGAGCGGTGGAAAGTCATTTAGAACAGCTTACTGAACACCTTACTGAGGAGGAACAGGAAGTGAGAAATTCAGACAAAGAAAAAAAACATTTAGAAGTTCCCTTAGAAGTTTATGCCATTCATGATATTGACCCAACAATGCACTAGCTTAAAGTAACCTATTTAGAAAATAAAAAAAAACTAACCTTTACTACCCCTGTAACCTCCAAAATAATAACACCTTATCAAGAGCTTCTTGGACAGTAGCTTCACTCTCATTAGCCAGAGCGGATATGGCCATGTCAAGAAGAAGGATTCTGGGATTTCTGACCAGTGCCCGAGCAATGGCGATTCTCTGCTTCTGTCCTCCACTCTTCCTCCTTCTCCAACAAGGGTGTCAAATTGCTGGTAATAAAAAAAACAAAAAGTAATGAAAAAAAAAACCTGTCAATCCTCACTATGACTATGGCATTAAAAATTAATGCATAAACAATCACAATGGCTTTTTTCATAAGAAAATATTCTTAGGAGGCAGCATCTACCTGGGACTCACAGAGCAGATAGTTTGATATGAAGTCACGTGTCGTGACGTAACGCGTAAGGCCCCGCAAGACCATAGACGTGACCGGAAGTGACGCGGCACCCCGTCTGTCCAACCGGAAACTTTGAATCTGGCATTGTTTGTCTTCACTGCCTGTAAGCGCATTTTTTAGCCATATTAAAATTCCTATTTCTTGATGTACTTCACTATGGGAGTCCTTTTTCTTTTTATCCTGCATTTGTGACATCTCACCACATTCTCTGGGGAGTCTCCATCTTTGTGAAGACCAGCATTGTGCATCCAGCAGTGAGGACGCTCTTCCTGGTATACACTCCAGTTTGAGGATCCATTCAAAGCTGTTTTCCCACGTCAGGGAGGTAAGCGCTCTGTGAGCCCAGCTGTTGTGAGAATTTATCCACATCTTCAAAACACTTGTTCATGGATGTTATTCATTTTGGACATTTTTGATCACATTTATTTAGTTTGGTTTCACTTGAATATTGGTCTTTTTTCACCATTCAGTGCAATTTGCGCTCATCACCTGTTTATTCACACCAGATAGTTTGATAGTTTGGTATTTGAACCTCTTACTGTGTGAGCAGATGCAGACCTCTAAGTTACAAGCTCTAATCTATTTTATTTCTGTAAGCATATACGGATTGCGGGGGTGTCATTCTTTAAATAAAGGGTTTTTACACTATATGCAGTCTCCTCTGCTTCCTTGCATGTCCGCTTTGATGCACACATATACCCACTGAGTGGAACCACCATACACCTGGGGGAGAGCTGTTGGAGTTGATTATCCTGACAGGACCCTTTCAATGCTGTGAATGTCTGCAGTTTGGTGAGTACAATACCATAAGGGGATTGCAGCTGATGGACCCTTCTACTCTCTAGTGGGATAACAAAGTGTACATGTAACATCACCAGCGATGTACAACGTCTGAACTGTCACCTAAAGGCACACAGAGTTTGATTGATTGATTTTCTGACAGTGTTTTTTTGGGACTGTCACTATCTCATGTGATTACCCCGCAGGGGGCTTCATAGACCACATGTAGTTGGTTTTTGTCTTATTCTGATATCCATTAGCACTTTACATAGCAGATTATGAACTAATAAGTTCATGAGATTTGAATGGTTTCTCAATCGCTGTTAATGTTTTATTACTATTGTTTTAATGAGACATATTTTTTCCTACTGTATTTGTTTTTATATAATAGCTGCTTTCACTGCTTTAAATTCACTTTATTATACCATTGAGCGCTTGGATCAGAGCTATCCTTGGATTTCTTCTGATTTCAACTTTTTAATATCTCTTAATATGCTTTGTATAAATTGGCAAAAGTGCAGCAGATAAAATATGGACCAGTGACTCTGAGCTATTGGTTTTGAGTGGACTGGGCAATATAAATCATGTGAACATAATATTTATTAAATGGCTAATTCTGGGAAAAGAGTTTACATTAAAACAATAAAGTACAAATGTGAGACCTCAATAGTAGCCAGTGACATAAGTAGCCAGTGACCTTTACAGAAAAGTGGCACTTCTCTTACCAGTCACTAATGATGGGTTTCTTTCACCTGGGATAATTCATTAATTGCAGGGGCTGGTCCTTGTGTGTGATGCAAGGGAGAATAATGGCTCCAGTCAGGTATATATAGCAGAGAAAGTGATAGAAGAACATCAGCTGAAGAACAACACCGTTCTCCTGAGCACGGTATCCACATATACCGAATAGACCTGGGGTCACTGAGAATGAAGCTTCTCATCTTTTCCTTGCTGCTGGTAGCAGTAACAACAAGATCAATCCCCGATGGTAAGTGTATATCTCATTGTGTGCTATTATTTTATTTGTTTGGATAATGCTGCCATTTTGGGAACTGATGATAACACCTACCTCTTTACTCAAAGTAACTAAAGGCAAAAACTTTTTTTTTACTTTTCGATATAGTGGAGAGGGATTAGAATAACTGGCAGTTATTATTGCTGTCTCCCAATTCCTGCATACCACCTTTTTAGGAACATTCTTCACCATGGACTTCTTGCCCTGTGTTTTTACTGAGTTGCCATCTCTTGACTGACTCCGGCCCCCGAAGAAGGGAAACCCCCGAAACGCGTAGGGCCTTGTAGAGTTTATTTATGTGGATCAGTCTCGATTTTGCAACTTTATAATTTGTCAAGTGTTATATTGTATGATTCTTTCTATATGATTAAATATTTATTATAAATATATATAATTCTGCACCATTATATTTACGTTTACTACTGTTGCCTAAAAAGCCCCTCCTTTGGGGGAACCTTCCAATTTTCTAATCGATTTGGGGTGTCGGCAACTCCCACACTCCTGTGATGTTACACTCCTTTTAATGCTTCCAAGCATGCGTCAACTTGATTCTGAGCATGCGCAGGTTTTTGGTCCAATGCTTTTGTCTACTAACCGTCGGTTTGGTCGACGGACAGGTGTCCATCATACAGATTTTAAAGCAAGTTTTAAAACTTTGGTCCGATGGACAACGGTCCGATGGGCCGTACACACGATCAATTTGGTCCGATGAAACTGGTCTTCAGGCCAGTTTCATCGGATCGGTCTGATCGTGTGTACGCGGCCTAAGAGAAATTACCCAAATTTTGGGTTGTCCCCAGAAAAGTAGTAATGGTGAAATCTTCCAATGGGTACACTAGTTCTGGTGAATTGGGGGTCCCCAAGGAATTCCCTTGATTTACAGGGATTTCCTCTCACTTCCTGTTTGGCTATGGGACAGGAAGTGAAGGTAAATCTCCGCAATGGGACACAAAATCTGACAGGGGTTATAACCCTTCCTTCCAAAATGTAAAAAAAAAAAAACATTTTGCCTATAGTTGTACTTTAAATGCCTTCATGCTAAAGAAACTTACAATCAAACATCTCTATCACACACAATTTGTGTGAAACTTACCAGCATTCTTCGAATTGAAGGAGGAGCCCCAGAAAAACATGGGGAGAACATACTAATTCTCCATGTAGATGGTTTTCCTGGTTGGAATTGAACACAGGACCCATCATTGCAGGGTAAACATGGAAAACATTTAGCCAACATGCTTATCCTACTGTTATGGACCAGTTAACATAACACTTCTAATTCATTCCTTGTAGTTGGTAGCAATGGGAGTAACAGCATTTCCAAAGGCATTCATTTTTTAGGAGTTTCACTAATTTACCTTTTTGGACTAAAGGGCTATTTCTGCAAGGTGCAGTAATGGTGTACAAAGTGCCATAACACATAACTCCAATCAAAAACGCAAACCAGAAGGTTTTTTTTTTTCCTGCCTTTAAACTCAGAGCTTAAAATATGCTTCTAATCGTCCAGGACACATAGGATAACACTGAGCTGCTTCTACAGGCAAAACGCAAAACTGTAGAAGCAGCATTCTTTAAGCCAGTGTGCATGGACCCTAAATGAGAACTTTGTCTCTGGCCTTATCTAGGGGTGAGTCTTTCACATGCTTTTTGCTGCCAGGTACACAATGGGATTAAATAACTAAAACTGGTGCACACAGAATCTGGTGCAGCTGTGCATGGTAGTCAATCCGATTCTAACTTTGGCTTGTTCAATTAAGCTTTAACAAAAAAATCTTGGTTTCTATAAAGAATTGCACTAGACTTTGCACTCCCCAGCTTTAGTTTAATGTAGACAATAATATATAATCTGTCGGACACTTTTTACACTATTTTGGGACCATTCACATTTTTACAGTGAACAGTGCTATAAATATGCACTGATTACTGTATAAATGTGACTGGCAGGGAAGACGTTAACATTAGGGGGCGATCAAGAGGTTAAATTGGGAGTGATTTGTACTGTAGGGGGAGGGGACTGACTGGGGAGGGGTCCGATTAGTGTCCCTATGTACAAGGGACATATCATCGGTCTCCTCTCACTAACATGATGTGGATCTTTGTGTTTACACTCACAGATCCACGTCCCTGGCTCTGTAAATGTCGATCGCGGGTACCTGGCGGCCACCAGGCACGTGCATCGCCTCCAGCGTGGGGAGCATGGATTTTTCCCCAAAGCATGCCTGCAGCAGCACGCAGGGAACTAGTAAACAGGAGGAAGTCCAGGGACGTCCTCCCGGCAATTGAACGCCGCACTGTAGACGTCTTTTGTCTATAGCGCGGGCGCGAAGAGGTTACAAGTAAGGATATATAGAAAAAGGTTGAGGCACAGAAAAATGGAATGTCTTGCTATATATATATGAACAGTGTATAGTTGGAAAAATACCCAAAGAGTGGCTACATCTGCTGTTTGGCTAAAAATTTCTTCACCTGGCTTCTTCGATTTTCAGATCACAGGATGTTCAGTGGGAGGATTCTGACAGGGCCACATACAGTTTGAATATCAGTGGGTTCATTAGGAACCTGTCAAAAATATCTTCAATGTATGGCCAGCTTAAATTAGGATTTCCCACTCTTTTGGAGAGATTTCCTTTTACTTCCTGGTAGTGTGATTTAAGTCCACAGAGTGGATTTATATTCATTGTGGATTCATTAATATATGCATTTAAACAATTTTTTTTTCATCAGGCCACCTTTACACGGATGGACTGCGTTATGATCAGCAGGGAATCTGTCCGCTGATCCCCTGCTGATCGGATGACAGGTCTGCATCGCTCATATAACAAAAAATGGTATACCCCTAGATGGGACTTTATAAGTCAAAACACAGTTGAGTATAAAAAAGATGTTTATTTGGATAAGCTATGCATGTTAGCACTTGGTGCAAACGCCCTGTGTACACCTAAATACATAGTGACAACAAAGTGCAAATGAGCAATAAAAAACCACCAAAGACAATGTGTGTGCCAATGAAGGCAGAAAATCTTTCTGGTTTTATTCAAAAACCCTCATCAGGGGCCACAGGAGCAGATTTGTACAGATTACAGTTCAATGGTGGAATGGGAATGAATCTCACCCAGGGTCGTTCAGGCTTGTTCCAAAATGGTGTATAAGGGGGAGGATGAGACTGAAGCATCCAACCCAGCCCTAGCTGCCCGAAAGCCGGAAATTTAAAGGGACCAGGACCTGCTAGTGTATGTCCAGCTGCGGAGTGTCCTGCCCCAATTCCGAAATTAAGTAGACTGGGAAGATCTAGAAGCCTGTTGTGGCGTTATCCCAGTGTGGATGGGTGCCTGATCTTACCGGTCTACTTAGACCCACGGTGCGTTTGCATTTGCACCAAGTGATAACATGCATAGCTTGTCCAAATAAAGATCTTTGTTATACTCAACTGTGTTTTGGCTTATAAATTCCCATCTAGGGGGTATACCATTTTTTGGTTTATGTTACCTAGGGATGTGGCCGAAATCACAGTTTCTGGTTTGATGAGTACCTCTCCTTATACCGGTCTGCATCGCTCAGTTTATACAGAGTAGACTTGGACCAAACTTGCTTTGCTCTGTGGACTGGCGAGAATAAATGGACTCCACTCTTTATTTACACCTGACTGCCTTCTGATCTGATCTGCCTACATGGAAGGGGATGAATCCCCTTTAATTTATTTTTAGTAGAGCAGGCCAGACCAGATTTACACCTGCTGTTCCATAAGGCTGAATGGGGAGTCCGATCAGGTCTACCTGAAAAATTTACCGTGGACCTGATTGGACCCTCCATGTGAAAGGCGCTCAAGTATAGCCTGAATAGTCTACCTATGTGGTTGTAAATACTTTTGCAAATTGTCATCTAAATGCGGTTATATTTGTACTGTTATTTAACTAAGGAATTTTTTGCAGGTCCAAAGAAACACCTAAAATGTCCTGTATTCACCAAAAAAAATTCAACCACTTTACGGCAAGAAAACAAGAGTGTTAGAAACTGTAGCGCCTGCGCACAGCCAGCCTGTACTTCAGACGCCGACTGTCAAGATAACAAAATCTGTTGTGAAATCTGCTGCGGGTTCAGATGTGTTACTGGTATCAGTGGTAAGTATTCCTAAAAATATTGTTATTTATACACTAGTTATATTAAACTGAGGTAGAAGACATCAATTATATAAATATTTAATTATGTTTATGATCAATCTTTGTAAGCAATTCATTATATCAATTCTCAATTTTGTGGAAATTCATGGAATGTATTCATGTTAGAAATTCAAACTGATCTTCAAGGTAAAAACTCAGAGGAGATTATCACATTAACACTTTAACCACTTAAGGACCGCCTACTGCACATTTACGTCGGCAGAATGGCACGGCTGGGCACATCAACGTATATATACGTTGGTTTTAGTACCCAGCCGTGGGTCGCGGGCGAGCGCCCGTGGGCGCGCGCCCGCGACCCGGTCCGAAGCTCCAGGACCGGGACCGCGGGATTCGCGGACCCGATCGCCGCTGCAGTGCGGCGATCCGTCCCTGGAGCGGAAGAATGGGGAGAGCCGTGTGTACATACGGCTTCCCCGTGCTTCTCTGTGGCTGGAGCATCGATCGCGTCATCCCTGTAATAGGGGGACGCGATCGATGACGTCACACCTACAGCCACACCCCCCTACAGTTGTAAACACACACATTAGGGCACACATTCCCTACAGCGCCACCTGTGGTTAACTCCCAAACTGCAACTGTCATTTCCACAGTAAACAATGCAATTTAAATGCATTTTTTGCTGTGAAAATGACAATTGTCCCAAAAATGTGTCAAAATTGTCCGAAGTGTCCGCCATATTGTCGCAGTCACAAAAAAAATCGCTGATCGCCGCTATTAGTAGTAAAAAAAAAATAATTAATAAAAATGCAATAAAACTATCCCTTATTTTGTAAACGCTATAAATTTTGCGAAAACCAACCGATAAACGCTTATTGCGATTTTTTTTACCAAAAATATGTAGAAGAATACGTATCGGCCTAAACTGAGGAAAAAAAATGTTTTTTTATATATTTTTGGGGGATATTTATTATAGCAAAAAGTAAAAAATATTGCATTTTTTTTTAAATTGTCGCTCTATTTTTGTTTATAGCGCAAAAAATAAAAACCGCAGAGGTGATCAAATACCACCAAAAGAAAGCTCTATTTGTGGGAAAAAAAGGACGCAAATTTTGTTTGGGAGCCACGTCGCACGACCGCGCAATTGTCTGTTAAAGCGACGCAGTGCCGAATCGCAAAAACCCCTTGGGTCATTTGCCAGCGTATTGGTCCGGGTCTTAAGTGGTTAAAAATGATATAAATATTTTACCAAAGCAACTAATGGACAGCTTTAAAAGCAGCAATCAAACATCACAATGTTTACAGGATGACCAAATGTTTTAGTACATCAAATGTCAACCACTAAAATATCCATGCTATTAAATTAGACAAAGTGCTCAAACCAATAGCTATACAATGACTATAGTGTGAAAATAAATACACAATCAGTGTAAAAAGAGTCAGTGTACAAAACCAATATATGTTAATAAATTAACAAGCATCAAATTTAATCTATAAGCATGTGTGCTATCCATGCAATAGTCCCTTTTAAGAAACCACTGTGCAAATAAGTTAACAATTGACTATAAACACAAAAGTGTTTTGTCTCTGTAGCACCCGGTGACATTTTTCTTATTATGCTTTTTCGCTTATTATGATAGGTAGAGGAGTATGTTGCATTTATAAATTTTAATCACCTATACAGCCAATCAGTGGTCCATGGGCCACATGCAGACCTTTGACAGTTAATGGAACTTTGAAGCCTCTAATGATAGTAGTTTGTGTTTACCTTGCCTACGGGCTTACTCAACCAATAGAGGAAACACGTTCTTTAGACTGGGGTATAGTAGTTAAATGGTTTGGTTTATTACATTCACATTGTCTTATTTTGTCTGTGTTGACCACCCCAATAATTTTTATATATAGAAAGTTACATATTTTTGTATCTATCTTTTATAAAAGATCTTCCTGAGAGAAATGTCAAATGAGGCACATGTAATATTTAAAGGAGTTGTAAAGGCAAAAGGTTTTTTATCTTCATACAGTCTTAAAAAGGAGTTCCACCCAAAAATGGAACTTCCTCTTAATCCACTCCTCACCCCCATACATGCCACATTTGGCATGTAATTTTTTTTGGGGGGGGGGGGAGTGGGGGCTTCAGTAGGAGTGGGACTTCCTGTCCCACTTCCTGCTTCCGCCGAGGGGCTGATAAGGCGAGAGGCGTAATCGCCTTATTTCAGCCCCTCCCTGTAGGCGATGGCCTAGGACACTGACAGGTCCTAGGCAATCGCCTGTCCAATCAGCGACGAGCCGCGCCGCGCGCGCATGCGCAGTGCGGCTCGCGCATGCGCAGTGGGTGCCCGGCCGTGAAGCCGAAGGCTGTCACGGCTGGGTGCCCACAGTCGGGATGGAGACACCGACTGGGGAGGGGGGGAGAGGAGCGGAGCCCCGGTCGGCGCATCGCTGGAACGCAGGAGCAGGTAAGTGAGTGTTTATTAAAAGCCAGCAGCTACACTTTTTGTAGCTGCTGACTTTTAATAAACACATTTTTTGGTTGGAACACCCCTTTAAGATAAAAAAACCTTCTGAGTGTAGCAGCCTCCCCAGCACCCCCCTAATTACTTACCTGAGCCCTTTCTCTCTCCAGCGATGTCCACAAGTGTCTAAGCCATCCGTGACACTCCTCCTGCTTGGTTGAGACACAACAGTCAATCAAAGTCAGTCAGCACATCAGGGGAGAAAGGGGTTGGGGCCAAGTTGGGGCTCTGTGTCTGAATGGATACATGGAGCTCTGACTCGGCTTGGGTGCCCCCATAGAAAGCTTCTGGCTAAGGGGGCACTGAATAGTAGGGAGGGGCCAGGAGCAGAAAAGAGGGACTTGAGAAGAGGAGGATCTGGGCTGTTCTGTGCAAAACCAACTGCATAGAGGAGGTAAGTATAACATGTTATGTTTTTAATTTTTGTTTTTAAACAAGACTTTTTTTAAACAAGACTTTAGTATCAATTTAAGTGGCTGCTACAGCAGTTCTCCAATAGCCTGATCTAATGTGACAAACCACAATTTAAAACTGTTCCCTGATCATGTCCCTGGTCCATAACTATCTCCTGCATCTCTGACAGCTTTCTGTAGCATTGCATTTGCTGAATATTAGTGATCTTAGTGGCTGAACTTAGGGAACCTATTTTACAAGAACTGACCCCCACTGCTATACAGTTCCGGAGTAACTTAATGAACCTTTTGTGTGAGCTCTGACAAAGAGGTGCTAAAACCTAATTAAAGTGAGCCTGTCACTTTGCAGACTCATGACCAAATAAAAGGTTTATGTGATAGGCCACCCCCTCCATTCTCTACTACTGCACTGTTTACCTGTCACAGCCCTGATTCTGACCCCTGTGAAAGCTCTTTGTTGGTTTGTATCAAAGTCTACATAATTTTGAAGTAAAGGTGCAGTTTTGGGTTGTTGTCTGTGGTTGCACTGGGGGATTCGCACTCATCTTTTGTCTTAGTACTTTTTTTTACACCAGATAAGGTAAGGGTGCTATCACCAGAACAACGATATAGGGAACATTATCAAATGAGGACATCTGTTCCTGAGACAGTTATGAAAAGTGGGATTTTACCTTCCTAGAGGAAAATGTCCTCTTATTTCTGTTATATCTATAAAATAGAATGTAGGGTGAAATCTCCCCAGTGGGAGAGTTGCACTTTAATGAACTTTTTTTATTCCCCCATGTAACAGTGTTTGTGTCTGGTGATTGACTACTTAGGCCTAAATAGTACATCCTAAGAAGAGGGAAGAAGGTCGATACTCCCCAATACTAGGAAGTACTGGAGGCATATTGAACAGTGGGAGGGGACCTGACAAGTGAGTGCATAGGCTTTTGTTACAGCCCTGGCAATTGGCAGAAGGCCTAAATACTACATCCTAAGAAGAGGGGAGAAGATCAATACTCCCCTATTCTAGGAAATACTGGGTATTTCTGAGGAGAATAAATGAACGAAAGGTGGAAAGGGGGTGCAGCAATGCTGTTGATCAGCAGAATATATTTACTGAAAAAAAAAAAAAAAAGCACATTTCAAGGTCCCCTTCAATAAGACTACAATTAACCAACAAAATAATACAATAATAATACAACCTTTGTATCTAAGTGGGAACCATTGGCACCCAGCTGCAGGCAACCAGGGAGAGACCTATGAAGTCAACACTCAACAAGCCCTATGGGGACAGTGCTACATACAGAACCCTGTTAAAGAATGGTGCGGCCGGGTGGGCGGAACCCTGTGCGGCCACGTTATTTTCAAACAGTGACAGTGGGCTCCCGGAGAAGAAGCCCGCTAGCTGCCAATGGGAGGGGGGAGGAGGAGAGGCTGTATCTGCTGGAACATGTTACATGTTCCACCCTAAATATGAGTGAAACAAGTAACATGTTCCAAAAGCTGAACTTATCCCTTAACTTACACAACTGAGTCTGGTTGTTTGATTTATTGATTACATTCAAACAACATGTTTTCTTAATCATTAGAACTTGGATGGTCTAATTGTTTATGTACTCGACCATACCTACAAATTACTTAGCTGTGTGCAAGTGTACTTGGGAGAACTGAATGTTTGAGAACCAGTAAAACCCACTTACTTAATATTAGCTATATATTTGGTAATATATTTTCAGGTGTTACTAAAAGCTTTGTATTTTATGTTTAGAATCTGCACAAGGACCTAATGATGTAAAGCAGGAAACACATCACAGGAATGACAATAACAAATTAAGACACAAAAGAGATGTCAATAAAAATGGTGAAATACAAAATAGTAGTCCTGAAGATGGACATAGCAGCGAAGAGGATAAACAGAGCAGTGAAGAAGATGGGGTCAAACGGGGCAAATCAAGAGGAAAGAGAGATGTCAGTGAAAAGGATGAACAGAGAAGTGAAGAAGATGATGGTGAAAGAGGTCGCAAAATAGCAGAGGGAAAGAAAAATGAAGATCGTGGTAAAAGAGGTCGCAATATAGTAGAGAACCGGAGAAGAGAAATTCATCTTAAAAAAGAGCGCATTATAGCAGAGGGGAAAAGAGGAGAAAATCATGGTGAAAGAGGTTCCAATATAACAGAGGGAAAGAGAAGAGAAAATCATGAGGAAAGAGTTTGCATTATAGCAGGGGAAAAAAGAAATAAAAATTCTGGTGTAAGAGGTGGCATTTTAGAAGAGGGGAGGAGTAGAGAAAATCCTGGTGAAAGACATCGCAATATAGCAGGGGAAAAGAGAAGAGAAAATGATGAGGAAAGAGGTGGCATTATGGCAGGGGAAAAGAGAAGTAAACTTCATGGTGTAAGAGGTGGCATTATGGCAGGGGGGAAGAGAAGAGGTGAAAAGAGTCATAAGGTAGCAGTAGAGAATAGACAGGCTAAACATGAAAAAAAGAGTAATGAAACAGCAAAGGAGAAACAACAAGAGAAACATGGTGATGTAGTTAGAGAGAAAAGAAATGCCAGATGTAGTAATCGCGGGCAAAAGAGAATAGGACAGGCACCAGGAGAAAGAGTAGGTCAGAAGAACAGAGTAAGAAGAGTCTGTTCAAATAATAATAGAAGAGATGGGGTTGAGAAGGATGTAAATGAAAATTCCAAATCTGAAGAAAATAATGAGCAAGGACAAGAAAATCATGGTAAAAGAGGTCAAAGAAAAGCAGAGGGGAAGAGAAGAGAAAATCATGGTGAAAAGGGTCATAAGATGGCAGAAGAGAAACATGGTGAAGAGGGACAGGTCACAACAGCAGAGAAGAGCCAACAACAGCATGCAGGCAATACAGTTAGAGAGAAAAGACATGCTAAATCTGGTAATAATGAGGAAAAACAAGGCCATGAAGAAGGAGAGAGAGAAGGACAGGAGCCAGGCGAAGGGGTAGGTCAGAATAAGGGAGAAAGAAGAGGTCAGAAGAAGGGAGAAAGAAGAGCCTGTTCAAATAAGGAAGCTAGGGATTTAAATGAAAATTCCAAATCTGAGGAAATTAATGAGCAGGAACAACAAAATCATGGTGAAAACGGTCACAACATAGCAGAGGAAAAGATAAAAGAAACTCACACTGAAAAGGATCATATGATAGCAGAAGATAAAAGACAGGCTAAACATGGAAAAAAGGATCATAAAACAATAAAAGAGAATCAACAGGAGAAACAGGATGACAAGGGACTGGCCACAGCAACAGAGAAGAGTCAAAAAGAGCATGCAAGCAATGTAAATAGAGAAAAAAGACATGCTGGTAATCACGTGGAAAAGCAAGGCCTTAAAGAAGGAGAGAAAAAAGGACAAGAACCAGGAGAAAGGGTAGATCAAAATGTGGGTGAGAGAAATAAATCTAACAACCCAAGTTACAATCAAGGGAAAAATGCAGATAATGAAGTTAGAGAGAAAAGAGAAGCCAGACCTAAAACTGGTAATCACGTCAGCAGACACCCAAGAGATTTACTCGGCTATTTAAAAAGAGAAAGTTCCAGCCCTAGTGACAATCAGGGGGAAAATGTACACAATGTAGTTAGAGAGAAAAGACATGCCAAATCTCCTAGTCAGAGACAAAAGCTCAACCATAAAGAAGGAGAGACAACAGGACAGGAACCCGGGGAACGGGAAGGTCAGGTAAAACATAACAGGCATCACCTCTGTAATGAAATATGTAAGCATGGAAGTAATGGGGCCCAGAGACATGGACGTAAATGGACCAAGGGAAGACACCATGATAATACTACCTGTGAACATAACAGTACCTGTACACATAGACATAACAGGACCATGGAACACGGGGGAAAAGGTGAGCATGGAGGAAACTGGACAAGAGAATGGAAATCAGGCAGAATATCAGACAATAAGGAACTGGAAAGAGAAAACAAAGAATTAAAAGAAGAAATAGAGGAGAATAAAAAAACACATACAGCTAGGGTAAAGAGACACAAAAAACAAAAAGAAAAGAATTCACAAAGGAGACAAAAACATGAATCCGAAGAAGATAACTCCAGCGAGGAAGTTAAAAGTAAAGAAATCAGAAAGAATAAAAAAGGAAACAGAAATGACTCAGGAGGGAGCTCTTATCATGATTTAGTGTCACGTGAAAAACAGTCATCAGTTCAGCAGACATCAGTGGAGAGCAATGACACCCCAACAGGCTCTTCAAATAAACAGCTATCAACCCCACCTCAAGTCAACTAATTAAAACATCTGAACAGGCAGTTGAAAACAGTGAACAGAAATCAGCTCAATCATTTAACCTACGACAGGGAGAAGCACAAGACCAGCAACCAGTTCCAGCAACTGCACAGCCATCAGCTACAGTTGACGAGGTGCCACTTCCAGAAAATGAGCAACTATTAACTGTGGAGGACAATTAACAGCCAACATTACTACCAGCTGTCCAACCACAAAACCCACCTGAAGAACAGGGATTGGGTGCATAGATCATGCAACAATCAACTTTAGATAATTAGTAGTCTTCTGTGCTAACATAGTAGAAGCGAATAGTAGTTTGTTCTGCAAGTAAACAGCACCAAAATGTAGTTTATGTTATAATTGGTGTAGTAAATATAGAATATAACAGGGATGTAGGGAAACAAATATTGGATTGCTAGCTTTTGAATTTATACTAAATATCCTTATGTGCTATAATGTTAGGCAACACTAGACCGTCTTGGACTAACATTTTTTTCTGGTGTCTTCCTAAGAGTAGTTACCCACTTTGTTACTGTGCAAAACTTTTATTACAGAGCTTTCTTCAAAGATAATTTCAGTGTCTTGTTTCCTTTCCTAATGCTGGTCACAGAAAGCTTTAATTTTGTCCAATTCCTGCTGAATCAACCTACGTTCCAGCTATGGGTGGCCCTACAATCACCAACTGGCTACACAAAAGTAGATTAAAAATTGATTGAGGATAAAAAATGTATTCAGGAAAATTTTGGGCAGTGACTGCATCCTATTAGATGATATCAAGCATTCAATCTTCACCCGAAAATATATTTAAAAATGCTGGTGCTCTCCTCCACCAATGTGCTCTAGCCGCTCACCTTCCAATCTGACCCCTGTTTAACCAGTGGATCAAACACAGCAGGTCCCCTTTAAGGGGTAATCAATAGATTGATCCGGTGTGTTGTTAACATGTAATCCCTCCGTTTTGCCCTCCTTATTGGCTTCACCAGTCTCGAGTCTCCCTCAATGACATTGGGCATATAATGGTGAAAAAACACTGCATCTAGTGCTTTCTGTTGCAAAAAAATAAATTCCTCCAATAAAAGCAGTATACAGTACTAATGCTGAGGAGTCTCAGTTGGTGACGTCATCCTACGGTCATCTCATTTTTACATGTCTGAATAGCTTTCACTGCTTAAGTGTGGCACTTGTGAGTATCCTGTATACTGCTTTAATTGGAGGAATAAGTTATTGCAACAAAGAGTACTAGACCTGATGTTTTTGTCCCCATTATATACCCAATGTCCTTGAAGGAGACTAGACACTGGTGAAGCCAGTAAGGAGGAAGAGGGTAGTAATGATGTCACATGTTACAATCTTTTGATAACATACAATCATTAATCAGAAGAAAATCAAAAAGGCGTGAACAATATAGAATGTATGATTCACCAGAGCCATTTTTTTTCCTTTTTTAACCAATAGGCAAATTGTGAAAATATATGTAACGGTCACCACCGTTTACGACCTTCCATCCAACCACGACAAGCTTATCCGACACACACGATCCATATCAATTCCCCAGAAAATGAGACTGACCGCTCTATCTTCTTGTTTCCAAATGAATGAAAACTTTATTGGTATCTTAGCTTGTTTATATATCTTAGTACAGCATGTTACAGTTAATCACAGGACAATGCAATCTCCACCCCCCTATTCACACACTATGACTAATTCTCTAGCAGACATTTCGGCACCGATGTATTTAGCATGACTTAACTACTGCCTCAGAGAGAATGACATTCCTGTAGATAATGACATCAAAACAAAATACTGTCACACAATGATTTCCCTTCAAACCATATCTTTAGACAGACGGCTGTCTCTAAAGGGAAGGTTCTTACACCTGGGAGTCAATACATTCCTAAACATAATTGACATGCTAATTCAATACATCTGAATGGAGACTGCTAACTTGAAGTACAATACACAGTCTTTTAAGTGTAAATACAGGGCTTTGAAACAGTTTTATCACACAATGAAAAGGTCTTTCAGGAGCCGATGCAATTAACACAAAGCCTATTATACAGAGGGAAGAGTCACAGTCTTGTTGACCTGGTCTCAAGTCAACATGAACCACTTTGTAATATTCCAGTATCCTGCCATATGAAGTATCAATAATGTCCCATCTCATGTAATACATGAATTATGATCCTATTAGCCACCCTACGCCTACACGGGCACAGGGTGGACTTAGACCCAGGGGTTATTAGTGTCCCTGGCACAGGAGTATCTCTCATCCTTCCAAAGTCTATGGTTGTCACGGTTCATTTTTTACAGTATATATTCCTTAACAGTTGGGAGGGGGTAGTAAGGGCATGGGAGAATGAAAGGGGCAGAAGAAGAAGAAGAATGAAAAAAAGGGGGGGACTTATTATGATACTTCTGAACTAGGATACTTTATTATTAAATTTCTTCCACTTTTCCGGTATAGTAAATAGACTTGCTGAGGATACTTTTAATTCTTACTGTATAATTGTTCTATAAGTCTGGGATTCTTTGAAAACCATCCAATTGTGCCATGTTGTGTCAAAATGTTAATTTACTGAAGCATGAATTTATACTAGTAGCACAGCGTTCATATTATACTTGGTCTTTAAACCTAAAACTGAACTTTAGGCAGATTTAAAAGCAAAACTTAATGCAGCTTTATATTCATCTATAGATCATAAAAACATTGGCCCAGATTCACGTACATCGGCGCATTATCGGTCCGGCGTAGCGCACCGCCATTACGTTAGACTTGCGCCATCTAGCCGCGTAATCCCCCGATTCACGTAGCTTTTGCGCAGGAAATTGCGCAAGCGTAAGATTTTTTCAAGAGGCGTAAGGAGGAGTAATACAAATTGGGAGGGACGTGGGCGTGTTACATTGAAATGAGCCGTGACCCCATGCAAATGAAGGGCCGGCCGGCTCGCGCATGCGCGCTTGAAGGAGACCATGGTCAGCTCCGATGTGCGCATGCTCACAACTCGGGAGCGGCGCAATCAGTGAAATTGGAAATGGACTTGGGCAACTTTATGAACTACGCAGACAGCATAAATAGACAGACACAAATGCACTTCCTTTGCAAAAATACATCCCTTTGTATCCCTCCCTCTACAGCAAGGTGCTTTTGTTTGTTTGTGACGTGTCTTTGAGATATTTGAGGACTGTTTTGCAGAGTGATTTTTGTCTTTTATGTGTTTTCTTTGTTGTTATTTTGTTTAAATTATATTTTTCCTGGGCATTTTTTATTTTTGCTCGTCATTTATTTAATTTTTTTGGTTCTGTTTGTGTATGATTTTGGAATGTGGGGGTGATATTCCTGCGGGAAAAGGGGTGTCACCCTCATTTGTGGTGGAGAAGTGATCCCCAGGTCTGTGTGAATGGTGTATGAATGTACAGTGACATAATTGGAGCCGTGGCATGGCTTTGCAGCTCACAAGTCCTGCATGGTGGACTGGTGCCAATCCAATGTGATGACGATGTGGGGTGTGTGTGCTAGGGACCACAGTGGTGTGCATGCATGCATTCTCATTGTGCCATGATTAATGTGTGTGTTTAACGTGCAAAGATGCATAATGTGAGCTGGCATGAGATGGGGTCATGAGATGGGGTCATGAGATGGGGTACCAGTGCATATGCAGAGTCACCTTGAAGGGAAAAGACAGGAGGATGTTAGTCATGCATGTGCCACTTGTGAGGTGTGCATCACGGGAGGGGATAGTCATGCCTGACTCGCATGTCACTCACCAACCAGCCAGCTGTCCCCATACATGTTCTGTTCGAAATCTGTGGGGATGGGGCTCTGATTGTATATGTAGCTGTCATGGGTGTCATGGGTGGTGCCATGTGTTGGGCTGGTGATGTCCTCCTGCAAGGTTGTGGTAATTCCATGATGGCATGAGGGGTGAATCTGAAGATGCGAGACACCTCAGAATCACTCATGCCAAAGATGTCTATGCGTGTGTGATATATCAAGTGAAGAGTGAGGGGCTTGTATCGGATAAGAATATTGTATTAGATTAATTTAAATTGTAAATTTTATATAAGCAAATAAAAAAAAAAAAAAACATCTCCCGTGCCCTCCTTAGTGCCATCCTCCGTGCCCTCCTCCTTCTTTGTTCATCTAAAGTCAGTAGTATAGCTATGCGCGACGATGCCCCTGGCATGTTGGCATACAGATTGTTGGGCAACACGTGTGACTGCTGAACTCCTCACTAACAGTGTTGCTTTATCTGACAAGTAGACTTTTTTTCTTTTTTTAGACCAGCTTTTAGGTGCTCTAACTTTAGACAGGACATTTTGCTGTTGCGCACATCGCGTAGCCTGCGCAGCAACTGCGTTTTTTTGTGAATCCCCGTAACTCCCTCATTAGCATATTTGACTAGCAAATCAATGGTGTGTCTAGCGCAGTTTTGCGCGAAGGGAAGCGAAGGTCTAACTCAATTACGCCGGACCAAAAAACGTAGATTTCTGGCGTATATTGTTTTGTGAATCGCGTGCAACTATACGCACGCGCACATTTAGACTTACGCACGCGCAACAGCAGTTGCGCAGGCGTAATCGCTCTGTGAATCTGGGCCATTATTTTTTTTGTAAACGCAAGCACCATTTTAGCAACTACCTGATTTTGACTTTGTATTAGCATTTTACATTCACTTTGTATGGTTTCTACAGCAGAGCACTGACAAGGGAAGGGAGAAGCAGTACAAACAGCTAATCAGGTGTGCTGCAGGGAAATAAATATCTTGATTACAGGATAAGGTGAAAGAAATTAACTTATCAATGTGGTACTTCTCTTTTCACTGTCCAGGCACACGATGGTCAATGTAAAGGAGTTCTCCATGGACAAACAAACAATGTAAGGGGTACCTTTCTACTAACCAACAATGTAACTGGGCCCTTCTCCACTGGCCACCAAAATAAGCTGGGCTTCTCCACTGACCAACAATATAAGCTGGGCTTCTCCACTGACCACCAGTATACGCTGGGCTTCTCCACTGACCACCAATATATGCTGGGCTTCTCCACTGACCACCTATATAAGCAAGGTTTCTCCACTGACCGGTAATAAAACTGGGCTTTTCCACTGACTATCAATATAAGCTGGGCTTCTCCACTGACCAACAATACAAGCTGGGCTTCTCCATTGACCACCAATATAAGCTGGGCTTCTCCACTGACCACTCTTTCAAGCAGGGCTTCTCCACCTATCTGCTAATATAAAGGGGTCTTTGTCCACTGATCACCAATGTCTAGGGAAAACTACAGTTTTTCACTGTTTGTATTGTCAGTTTGGCTTTAGCCAAATTGGATAGCTTTTCCCTCACTTCTTGTGTACCGTGTACAGGAAATAGGATATGAATGGGAGGTTGCAGTGGCCATCAGAGCAGGAAAGCACTAACAGCAATTAAAAAACATTGTCACAGTTGATAGGACAATGAGACAGGCAGGGAAATTTATAACCTTACGGTAGCTAGGACGGCAAAAGCTAGGTCCTGGAGGACACCTATGATCCCCTTCGACTTTTTGTGTTTACTACTGATTTAATTGAAGTCTTCCTGAACCCCATTTAAGGAAAAGTGAACCTTTTGTTCTGATTTCAGGTTCTTCCCCAGTGCTAGTTTGGATTATTGGTGACTGCTCATATGCTTGAGCAGATCAATACTATTGTGTATGATGTACTATACATATATAGTATGATAGTACACAACTAACATCTACATTTATTGAACTTACCAGCTGAAAGAAACCAACACGTATGCTGTCAGCAGTGGCATGTTTGTTAGTCCTAAAACAAGATATTATGCGTTCAAGAATGGCTATAACATGGACGTAAAGAGGCTGATCTACTAAAGGACTCACAAATATTCACAAATAAATTATGTGAAAAATCTATTTAATTATTAAGTCTTGTTCAGGTGAAATCAGTAAACAGGGATATCTTTCACATGAAAAAATTGTGTAAAGAATACTGCGCTAAAATAGAAAATAATAAAAATACAAAACAAATAACATGAATTGATAAGCAGCGGCTAGAAAGTGAGATATACACATATATAAAATGAAAAGTTAATAAAGCCGCGCTAAAAACAAATAAGTGAAAATCATATATAAGTGAGTACATGAAAAGGGGAACAATAGTCCATAAATAAAATGACAGATAGACGTATGTAGAACACCATATGGGATAAAGTATATATATAAAAAGAGAAGGTCGGATTGTTACCATATGGGATATGACATCCGATCCGCTAAAAACAGACGTATAGGGACACGTCCCCATCCGTCCATGGCGGATCGGATCAGGTAAGATCTGATGAAAACGGACATGCTGTTAGTTTTCATCAGATCGCTCCATAGTAGACAGCACTGCCCGACAAGCCCCTCCCCACTCAGTGAGCAGAGAGGAGCTTGTCATCCGTCGTCTCAGCGGAGATCTGCGGACAGATCTCCCGCTGAGCTGGCGGGAGCAGGCAGACTCTGTAGTGACCACGTCTGCCTGTGTGAAAAGAGCCTTAGTGACCTGATGTTTTTTCCTTTGGCTCCCCTCTCTTATTTTACTCTAGGCCTCTCAATTATTTTTTTTGGCTCTGTTGAAGTACTCCCCCAAAGTTATTGGCCTTATACCAACAGTAGGTCCTCCTCCAATCTTTACAACCTCCAGCAAATGGTCGGGAAGGTACAATCTTCTGTTTCTATATATAGATATGGCCATGTTAGGGTTAAACCCTGTATCCCTGGCTCTAATACCAGATCAATCCTTTCTTTTCTGTCCACAGCAATTCCAGTAGCTCTGGGACACACGTGGGATTTTCCAGGGCCTTTCGGAGCGCCATATGTGGGTGACCCTAAGTTGAGCTTTGGTGTGTCTGGTGTGTGCAGTCATCTCTCCCTGAACCTGAGCGGGTGGACCCAAAGTTGCAGCATTTTCCAAATGTGTTTTTTAATCTGGATGCAAGACTTCTGAGTGTTTTCACTTGTCAGTCAGTTTTCACACAATTGAGAAACATAATACTCTGACATTTATGTTTGTTTATTCAATGCATATATTCTTATCATTTTCTTTTATCAATTGTAGACATATTCACGTCCTGTTGTAACTACCTACCTCTGAAGAAGAGAACCAATATCGCAGACTCGAAACGTGTTGGGTATCTCTGTTCTATTGCTCAACAGATCAATGGTTATTGCCAACTGTTGTGTCATTGCATATCTCTGTACCTGCATCCTGCATATTCTATGTATTGTACATTTCATCTTTTTAACTTCAATTCAATAAAAAAAATTGTGACTTTGGTTTGACCAGTAGATGAACACTGTTCCTTAAAAGTCTCATTTAGAGGAAAACCTTCTTTAACGATCTAATTTAGGGATGCGGGTCAGTTAGTTAATTTTTTTTTTTTACATTAAGCACCATGTAGAAAACTTGCTTAACAGGTGAACCGCTGCATTATCCTTTGTCACACTTATATGCTCCCTGATTGGAGTTGGAGTGCCATGAGAACTCTATTTCATACAATTGTGGGAAAGGGATCTCAAGATCACTTTTCTCCATCCCAGAAAGACAGGATCTTACTTTTTGTTTTTGCTTCTAAGGCATCCATGACAAGAGTATCAAGAAAGAGTTTATAAAGCCTTCATTAGATGGTACACAACACCGTCATTGGATGTTCCTATCAAATGCCTGCTGGCGCCATCTGGAGTCTGAAGGTACCTGTCTTCACATATTTTGGTAATGAAAACTGAAAGCTTTCCTCATACCCTACTGTCTATCAAAAAATTAAAAAAATCACGCTTAAAACATATTTGAACTGCTGCAAAGACATGCATCCCAGCATGGTGGAAAAGTTCCACTTGCCAACCAGATCTCACTGGCTAGCCAGGATGATGGAAATCCAACAAATGCAGAACCTTACTATGTTGGTTCTGCCTCTCAGCAATAACCTCTCCATCAACCTGATTCACAGAGCTCATCCAATATGCCATGGGCGGGTGACCAGTTTTCTTCTCCGTCCCCCCTCCCCCCTTCACTTTTTGTGTTCTTTCCTGCTCTCCTTTTTCCCCCATTCATTTCTAGCTTCTTTTGGCTTTCTACCACATGGACCTAGATAGGCCCTAGAGTCCTGCTATGTTAAAAATATTACAAGCGTGAGAAATGGTGTTGCTCGTGGATGATCACAGCATAGGGTTAACCAGTTAGTGACTGCTTGCCCGCAAGGAACTGCAGATGGGGGGCCACTGTAGGCAAAGCGACCTACCCACATTGCTGCCTACTACAGGGTTTAGTGCATGTGCATGCCCCCCCCCCATGACACTGCTGTGATTGCACACAGCAGGAGACTATCAGCAAGTCCCGGCCCATGATTCATGGACAGGACACGGTCAGGGAGGTGACCAAGAACCCAATGGTCATTCTGACAGAGCTCCAGCATTTCTCTGTTTAGAGAGGGGAACCTTCCAGAAGAACAAATATATCTGCAGCACTCCACCAATCAGGCCTGTATGGTAGAGTGGACAGATGGAAGCCACTGCTCAGTAAAAGGCACATGGCAATCCGTCTGGAGTTTGCCAAAAGGCACCTGAAGGACCCTCAAATCAAGTTCTCTGGTCTGATGAAACACAAATTGAACTATTTGGATGAAATGGAAAGCCTCATGTCTGGAGGAAATCAGGCCCCGCTGATCACCTGGGCAATACCATCCCTACAGTGAAGCATGGTAGCGGCAGGAACTAGGAGACCAGTCAGGATTGAGGGAAAGATGAATGCAGAAATGTACTGAGACTGGGGTGAAGGTTCATTTTCCAACAGGACAACGACCTTAAGCACACAGCCAAGATAACAAAGGATTGGCTAGGGGGCAATTGTGTGAATGTCCTTAAGTGTCCCAGCCAGAGCACAGACCTGAACTCGATTGAACATGTCTGGAGAGATCTGAAAATGGCTATGCACTGATGCTCCCCATCCAACCTGATGGAGCTTGAGAGGTCCTGTGACAGACCTAGCCGAACACAGGCTTTTGGAGAGGACTGGGAGCAAGCCTCTTACACACTGACTATGGGCCCTGGCATTTAAGGTGTATGCCTGGGGGAACCTTGGAGTAATTTTAATTTGGATTCAATTCCATGTCTCTGCAAGGCACACAGACTCTGGGATTCTAGTACAGAGGTCCTTGTATAGGGCCTAGCTGCCTCATTGCCAATAGTGATTGCTTCACACTGTGAAACTCAAAGCAGATGGTGATGTCACCAACTCAAGCCACTAGTCTGGGGTCGCCTGCTTTTATGTGTTTATTGTAAGTAGGTCTAGTGTGCCTCCTAAGGGTCTTTCACCCATTGTTAATTGTGCTAATTAATTAACACACCTTTTGTCTGCTAGCAAACTACTGTGGGGATGTGTTTATACTTGTAATAATGTGTATTGTACATTGTGAGCTTGATGTCGGCAAGTCTGACCTAAAGATGGGATATCTAATTAATCGCAACATTTTTTGGGTGGGCCTTGAGTCACCTAGGATGTTTTAAGTGGCTAGTTAATTAAAGCCGGTCAGGATGTCCGGAGTCCGTCACCGGTCCTGAAAAGAAGATGGGAGAAACTGCCCAAAAATAGGTGTGTCAAGTTTGTAGCACCATAATCAAAAAGACTTGAGGCTGCAATTGGTGCTAAAGGCTCTTCAACAAAGTATTGAGCAAAGGCTGTGAATACTTATGTACACTGGATTTTTTTTTTCATTAATAAGTTTGCAAAGATTTCAAACAAACTTATTTCACTTGTCATTATGGGGTATTGTTTGTAGAATTTTGAGGAAAATAATGTATTTAATCGATTTTGAATTAAGGCTGTAACATAACAAAATGTGGAAAAAGTGAAGCGCTGTAAATACTTTAGTATACCATAATTTGTACAATAATATACATTTGTTGGGACTTTTTTTTAATCAAAAACATGTAACAGAGTACATTTTTGCCAAAATTTATGAAGAAATTATATTTTTTTTATTGGGTATGTTTTATAGCAGAAAGCAAATAATATATATATATATATATAGATATATATATATATATATATCTATATATATAGATATATATATCTATATATCTATATATATAGATATATATATCTATATATATAGATATATATATATATATAGATATATATATATATATTTTTTTTTTTTAAGTATTTTTTCGTTTATTTCGCAAACAAAAAATAAAACTCTAATGCTGCGTACAGACGATCGGACATTCCGACAACAAAACCGTGGATACCTTTCCGACTGATGTTGGCTCAAACTTGTCTTGTATACACATGGTTACACAAATGTTGTCGGAAATTCTGAACGCCAAGAACGCGGTGAGGTACAACACGTACGACGGGACTAGAAAAGGGAATTTCAATACCAGTCATGTTAATAGAAGTTTGGTAAGAGATAATTTGTGCTTTTCAGCCTCATGCTTTGCAGTCCGTTACAGTGTGACGAATGTTCTATCTCCATTACGAACGCTAGTTTTACCAGACCTAGTGCTTCCGTCTCGTACTTGATTCGGAGCATGCATGGAATTTTGTGCGTTGGAATTGTCCACACACGATCGGAAATTACAAAAACAGATTTTGTTGTCGGAAAATTGGAGAACCAGCTCTCAAGATAACAAAGGATTGGCTAGGGGGCAATTGTGTGAATGTCCTTAAGTGTCCCAGCCAGAGCACAGACCTGAACTCGATTGAACATGTCTGGAGAGATCTGAAAATGGCTATGCACTGATGCTCCCCATCCAACCTGATGGAGCTTGAGAGGTCCTGTGACAGACCTAGCCGAACACAGGCTTTTGGAGAGGACTGGGAGCAAGCCTCTTACACACTGACTATGGGCCCTGGCATTTAAGGTGTATGCCTGGGGGAACCTTGGAGTAATTTTAATTTGGATTCAATTCCATGTCTCTGCAAGGCACACAGACTCTGGGATTCTAGTACAGAGGTCCTTGTATAGGGCCTAGCTGCCTCATTGCCAATAGTGATTGCTTCACACTGTGAAACTCAAAGCAGATGGTGATGTCACCAACTCAAGCCACTAGTCTGGGGTCGCCTGCTTTTATGTGTTTATTGTAAGTAGGTCTAGTGTGCCTCCTAAGGGTCTTTCACCCATTGTTAATTGTGCTAATTAATTAACACACCTTTTGTCTGCTAGCAAACTACTGTGGGGATGTGTTTATACTTGTAATAATGTGTATTGTACATTGTGAGCTTGATGTCGGCAAGTCTGACCTAAAGATGGGATATCTAATTAATCGCAACATTTTTTGGGTGGGCCTTGAGTCACCTAGGATGTTTTAAGTGGCTAGTTAATTAAAGCCGGTCAGGATGTCCGGAGTCCGTCACCGGTCCTGAAAAGAAGATGGGAGAAACTGCCCAAAAATAGGTGTGTCAAGTTTGTAGCACCATAATCAAAAAGACTTGAGGCTGCAATTGGTGCTAAAGGCTCTTCAACAAAGTATTGAGCAAAGGCTGTGAATACTTATGTACACTGGATTTTTTTTTTCATTAATAAGTTTGCAAAGATTTCAAACAAACTTATTTCACTTGTCATTATGGGGTATTGTTTGTAGAATTTTGAGGAAAATAATGTATTTAATCGATTTTGAATTAAGGCTGTAACATAACAAAATGTGGAAAAAGTGAAGCGCTGTAAATACTTTAGTATACCATAATTTGTACAATAATATACATTTGTTGGGACTTTTTTTTAATCAAAAACATGTAACAGAGTACATTTTTGCCAAAATTTATGAAGAAATTGTATTTTTTTTATTGGGTATGTTTTATAGCAGAAAGCAAATAATATATATATATATATATAGATATATATATATATATATATATATATATATATATAGATATATATATCTATATATCTATATATATAGATATATATATCTATATATATAGATATATATATATATAGATATATATATATATATATATTTTTTTTAAGTATTTTTTCGTTTATTTCGCAAACAAAAAATAAAACTCTAATGCTGCGTACAGACGATCGGACATTCCGACAACAAAACCGTGGATACCTTTCCGACTGATGTTGGCTCAAACTTGTCTTGTATACACATGGTTACACAAATGTTGTCGGAAATTCTGAACGCCAAGAACGTGGTGAGGTACAACACGTACGACGGGACTAGAAAAGGGAATTTCAATACCAGTCATGTTAATAGAAGTTTGGTAAGAGATAATTTGTGCTTTTCAGCCTCATGCTTTGCAGTCCGTTACAGTGTGACGAATGTTCTATCTCCATTACGAACGCTAGTTTTACCAGACCTAGTGCTTCCGTCTCGTACTTGATTCGGAGCATGCATGGAATTTTGTGCGTTGGAATTGTCCACACACGATCGGAAATTACAATAACAGTTTTTGTTGTCGGAAAATTGGAGAACCAGCTCTCAAATTGTTGTTGTCGGAAATTCTGGCGAGAAAATGTCCGATGGGGCCTACACACGGTCGGTATTTCCGTCCAAAAGCTCCCATCGAACATTTGTTGTCGGAAATTCCGAGCGTCTATACGCGGCATAATTGTGTGAAAAAGTTATAAAGATTTTGCTTGACCGAGCAATTGCCGGTAAAGTAGCACAGTGCTGAATAGCAAAAAATGGCCTGGTCATGAAGAGGGGAAAAATCTTCCAAAGCTGAAGTGGTTAATAAAACATTATATAAGTTGATGTTACTGAGACACAGAAGTACATTTAGGGACGTGCTTTGTTGACCATGTGAATAGCTTGCTTTGTATTGTGTGCTCGGTCATGGTCGTGAACTTTCTGTTGTTCTGTAGAATGATAAAGCCATTTCTGTTAAAATAAAGAATTTATATAAAAAATAAATACAACAAAAGTGAATACTGTATATACTGTAAGGCCACAAAGAAGCTGTTATTAAAAATGTTTATTTCAGTCATTGATACAGACAATTAAATTATAATGATTAGCCATGAGCCATAAAAGAAACCCATTTCTAGTTTTTCAAACTCAAGAACGTAGCTAAATTGCACATCTTTACAGAAAAGGTCTTCCATTTTTTAGATACTAATTAGCCTGCAGTGGGCTTTGCTTTTTTTCAGACTTTTATATCTGTTATTTGTAGTGAATGGTTGGGTGTCTAGGTGCCTCTGCTATATTATCTTACTTGAGAGGTGCTGATTTTATAATTTTTTAATATAAATTGTCCATTCAGAGACAGTCATCAGTTTGTGTGTGCACATCTCAGAGAAAAGTAAGGGCCAATTGATGCTAGTGTGGTGACCGGTGTTTTAAAACTCCAGGCACTGCTATCACACATTACTTTTTATATATCCTATTCACATTGCAACTCAGCCCGGAGCTGCCCTGTAGTGACCTGAGATAACATACAGACATGCAGCGCAGTGCAGTGCAAGGCAATCTACGGCCTCAAACCATGCAGCGGCCAATTGAACTTAATTAAATAAAAATAAAGAAATAGTGTGATACACTGAAATTGGCGCATTGGCACTGCAGTGATCCCACCGGACTGCACTGCATACCGATTGTTGCGTTGTGACAGTGGCTGGTGTGAATGAACCCTTAAAGTTGAGCTCCAAGCAAATCCTGCTAAATATCCTGCCAAAATTCCTAATAAGAAGTATTTTACCTGTCAATTCATTTGAATTTCTATCCAACCAGTCCTAAAATGGAAACAGCTCTGCCACATAGCACGGCCTTGTCTGCCAGACAGGAAACCTGTTGTCTCGAAGTAACATTTATAGGGCTTTTCTCTCCCCCAGCCTGTGACTGTACAGTAAATTAACAAGCAGCAGACTGATGAGCTAAAACTCGGACATCTGCCATCAGCATGTTCCTTGTTAGTGCAGGAGGACTGCAGCACCTGTGATTGGCTCCCTCTCCTAGTCTGAATTTTGCGGTAAAACAGACTACAAACCCATAATACCAATTCAAATTCAGGTGCTTACATTGCTTACATACATTCAAAGATGCGTTAATTAATACAGAGCTGCATTATCGTATGCCTTTTATAAATGCCTGGAGTTTGGTTTAAAAAATAAAATAAAATAATGATCTTAAATATCAACTTTAATGGAAAAAATGTGCATTCTTTTGTATTTCCTGTGTTGTATTCAGCTTTTTTTTACAAACCCACCTTTTTCTTTTTTCTTAAATTGTGATTTTTCAAGGAGAATACATCCAATGTTTTTTACATGCCATTGAAGTATGTTTTATAATCTCAATTTAGGACTCTGAACTGTCCCTGAATTTGAGTCACTGTCCCTGATTTGGAAGTCTCTCTGTTCCTCTTTCCGCCTTATTTGTCCCTCATTTTGGTTGGATCTATATAATTGTATTTAAAATGCACTATTTATCTATCAAAAAGTGTTTCTCAGTGCTAAACCTTTCAACATTTCTAAAACCGCTGCATTTGTAAATTCCAAAAGCCAGTATAAGCACTTCTGGGTTTAACCAATCATTTTTTTGTACAATTCTCCTCTAAGGGGGGCATGGCAGGGGGAGTGGCCTATGCCCACATACTTTTGCTAATAGTTGTCTCTTATTCATATCTCAAAATGTTAAAAGGTATGATTTAGGACCATATTTTAAGATAAAAATACACTGAATCAAAGTGTACATATATTTATAAATATATCAATATATATTAGAAAAATTTGTATTTACAAATCTAACTAAAATTTGGTAAAGCCCCAGTGAACCTTGCCAATTACCCAGTAACATGCTACTGATATACTGTATTTATTGGCGTATAACACTCACTTTTTTACCCTGAAATTAGAGGATAAACTGTGCCTGCGTGTTATACACAGAGGCCTGTGGAAAGTTTTTTTCCTGAAACTTCCCTCTTAAAGTTAGGGTGCGTGTTATATGCCGATGAATACGTACCTCTAAAAAATACACATAGTGGACAGAAACCAGCAGCCCTTGTATGTACAGCATGCAAGTTTACTTTTTTATATGTGGACAAACGTTAACCAGCCCGATGGAACAATATTACGTACCAACACCATTGTCGAGTCTAGAAGTAATCCTAGATGTCCCAGTATATTTAGTGTCTATCAAAGTCACCATCTTATGAAACCAGGTCTGATGGACACCACAGAAAATTCAACTATTTAAACATAAATTCTGGATTGAATTTTATTAATTAAGAGAGTTCAACTTGATAGAAGACTTTGGTGATACACCACCTTGACACCAAAATGTCATATATGCTTCCAAATTATACTAATATACTAACTAACTTTGACCAAACAAAGGGAACAGCCATGTGCCTAAAGAGTTGGTTCACCTTTACCAAAACACTAAAATCGAACAATGGCTTTGCTATAGGTGTAGGTCAACTCCTAGGACATTGCTCAGAAAGGTTTAGTTATTTCTGTTCACCCACACCACCACAGGAGCTCTCAAACACTGAGCCCAGAGCTACTGCATCAGGAAAGAAAAACAGCATGTGAGCGGGTGTGAAGAGCTTACTCCTGTGATGGTGAAGGTGAGCAGAAAGAGCTAGGCCTCTCTTGGCAACATACTAGAAGCATTCCAGTCAGGCTTCATGAGGTATGTAAATGGCCTACACCTATAGCAGGAGCAATATTCAGCTTTAGTCAGAGCTGCACAGTTTGTTTTTGTCTAGAGCTGCCCCTAACCCATATAGGCAGTTTTTTGGTAAAGGTGACCTAACAAGAATGCTGCCTAACTTTTCAATTTCTATTATTATGAATGGAATCGGTTTGCTGATTTTCTTAAAAGTGCATGATGACCCCTGTATTTTACCAACTGGCTTTTAATTAATTATAATTGTCTTACCTTTGCAATAAATAACTTAAATACACTGACTTTTGAGAATGGCTATTTCATTGCTGTTACATGAGAGTGGCTAAAGTAATTCACACCATTGCAATACATTTGTCATTGCTGCAGTAAAGCTAGATTAAAACTGATATCTTCAGTATTTAAGTTGCATACATTCAGCTTTGAATGTCCAACTGTTACAAGCAAGAAAAAAAGGTCACACAATGCTTACTGTACTACGTCACAGCTCATAGGCATTGTTAACATGATATTTAGATCCCTAGAGCGTCTGTCCTCTCAGTGTATCGATTATTCCTTAACACTCCTGTATTTGATACATGAGTCTGTTGACATTAACTGATAGGTGCTCCAGTTGTGACAAGTTTGTAGTAAGCCCCTTTCTTCTCCATGAGTTCTTCATGTGCGCCCTTCTCAATCACAAGGCCTTGAGACATGACAGCAATGATGTCAGAGTTTTGAATGGTAGACAAGCGATGAGCGATGACGATGCACGTACGACCTTCTCTTGCTCGGTCCAGGGCAGCTTGTACTGTCTGAAAACCAAAACCCCACAATAAATAGTGTGTAATGCAAAACTTTTGTTATTGGAAACTATTGTGTGTGAGATAAGCTAGCAACAAAAGACTTTATTGAGGCACCATCCATAATATACATTTCAAAAGAAGCTTGACTGGGCTCCATGCATCCCATGGGTAGTAACCAGGGTCAGACAAAAATCCCTATGCATGGTGGGACTTTCCAATGTACCAAAATGGAATAAACAAATGTACATAAAAAAATACAATAACAGATTTTTTTTATTGGAAAGTACGGTTAAAGCATAGCTCCACCCAAAAGAGAAAGCTTGTTTGCCTCCTCCCTGGTTACTAACCCTATCAGGCTTTTTTTGCAAAACTTTTGTTAACATAGATCTAAAGCCTAGCTGGGTAACATTATTTTGGTAAAGCACCGTGAATCATAAAACAGTAAACAACATGCCATTGTTTTAATTAAGTACCAACCTCATCTTTTTTTCATCCTTTTTTGAACCTTAGAGGGGTGGATCTAATTTAGCATCTTTTAGCAACTTCCTATTTATATGAACATCATTGATCTCAGCTGGCTTGTAGGTGTCAATGGTGGAACATACCTGAGGAATGTGTTTTTTCATGACCTTTAATAGTCTCCACCAAGGGTGGAACACAGGAGGTGTGTAGGAGGCATTTGTTGTGTACATATAGAAAATCTCAGTGGGGAATTATTCTGCAGAATTTATGATTCTCCTAACCTCATATTTCCACTAAATGTCTATTTCTTTACGTAGGAGGAATTTACATCACTTTCACCTCCATAGGATAGGATTAGGTTAAGTAGGATGAAAAGGATAGAATTGACTGTACCTTTCAGTTCCTGGGTTGGTATTACCCCTAATGGCCCGTACACACGATCCGAATATCGGACGAAAACGATCGTCCGAGGAAGAATCGTACGATTTTCGGATCGTGTGTACACTACTTTCGAGAGCCGATCACGGCAGTTCATCCGATATTATTCGATAAGACAAGCGCGAAAGATTTTCTCGTACAATGCCAGATCGTACAATTTTCGTTTAGTCAGTACAGTTGTCGTCCGAAAATACAAAACAAATACATTACAACACATGACATCACTTCCGATTTTTTTTTTCTGTCGTATGAGAATTTTCGTGACTTTAATAATCTATTCAATTTCTATTTGCGACTATTAAACGAAAAAATCGTGTGTATGGGGTATTAGTTAGCTTAGCCTTAACTGCTTCCAAAAAGCCCAAACTTACATATACTGCAGTAGGGCGGCCATTCAGTGCGAAATCACATACCTGTATGTAATTTCTGGGTCTGGGGCAGGCATGAGTGCTGCCCGCGACCTGCTCCCGATGTGACTGGACACAGCAGAAACCAATCTGTCCACCAGCACTCGGCGATCATTCCAGAGAGAGGCAAAACGGTATGTAAACAAAGCAGATCACTGTTCTGTTAGAGGGAAACATGGAGATCCTGTGTTTCTGCTAAGCAGTAACATGGATCTCTGTCTTCCCCCAGTCAAAGCACCCCCCACACACACAATTAGCAAGCACTCCCAGGGAACACATTTAACCCTTTGATCACCCCTGATGTTAACCCCCTTCCCTGTCAGTGTTATTAGTACAGTGATAGTGCATTTTTTTAGTCCCCAAAAAGTGTCACTTATGCCGCTAACACATGGTCCGAATTTGCGATGGAAAAAGTCAGATGGGAACTTTTCATCGGATTTTACGACCATGTGTGCGCCCCATCGGACTTTTTTCTGTTGAAATTTCCGACGGACTTAGATAGAGAGCAGGTTCTCAATTTTTCCGACGGGAAAATCTGTTTGTTTGTATGGAATTCCGACTGGAAAAAACATGCATGCTCGGAAACAATTTGACACATGCAAAGAAGCATTGAACTTATTTTTCTCGCCTCGTCGTAGTGTTGTACGTCACCGCATTCATGGCGGCCAAAAGTTCAGAGAACTTTTGTGTGACCGTGTGTGCGCAAGCCAAGCTTGAGACGTATTCCGTCGGAAAAACCATCCACAGAAATTCCGCTCGTGTGTACAGTGCATTAGTGTCAGATTTGTCTGGCAAAATGTCACAGTCCCACTAAAAATCACTGATCACCTCCATTACTTGTAAAAACAATAATAAGAAAAAAGTCAATAAATCTATACCATAGTTTGTAGAAGCTATAACTTTTGCGCAAACCAATCAATGTATGATTTTTTTACCAAAAATATGTAGCAGAATACATATTGGCCTAAACTGTTGAAGAAATTCGATTTTTTACATTTTTGTTGGATGTGTTTGATATCAGAAAGTAAAAAAATATTGTTTTTTTTTCTTCACAATTGTCAGCCTTTTTTTGTTTATAGCGCACAAAATAAAAACCTCGGAGGTGATCAAATACCACTAAAAGAAAGCTCTATTTGTGGTAGAAAAACATAATTTGGTACAGCGTCGCAAGCCTGTGCAATTGTCAGTTAAAGTAACGTAGTGCCGTATCGCAAAAAAATGGGGTAAGCCTTCCGGAGCTGAAGTGGTTAAATGATCATTTGACTTCCACCTCTCACCTTTTCACTTTCTGTGTCTAATGCAGATGTTGCTTCATCAAGTAGAAGAATTTTAGGGTCCCTGATGATTGCTCGAGCGATTGCAATACGCTGTTTCTGTCCCCGAGACAGCTGAGACCCGTGAGCACCAACATTGGTGTTATATTTCTGTAACAGAAAATCATATAACAATCAATATTGTTATCTAATATCCAATGGCAGTAACATAATTGTAATCAATAAACAATAAATAAAAGGTGAAATCAGCTGTATTTTATTTTTATCAAATAGAGCGCCAAAGTTTTCTACTTCATATTTTATGATTAATTAGCCTTTAAACAATGAAAATGTTATTTAAAAGAGAAGTATCGGATTATATAAAGAACAAGCAATCTTACTCACCAAATGACTCCAGCACCGATCCCAGCTGCATCTGTCCTCCACCTCCTCTAAGACCCAAAACTGAGCAATCAAACAACACGTATCGCTCAGCTCTCAGGCCTCGTACACACGATCAAATTTGTCTGCTGAAAACGGTCCGATGGACCGTTTCAGCAGACAAATCCGATCGTGTGTACGGGCTAGCGGACAGGTTTGTCCATCGGACAAATTTCAAAGCATGCTTTGAAATTTGTCCGCTACAAACCTGTCCGTCAGATATGTCCGCTGGTTAGTACGGCAAACCAGTGGACATATCTTCCTGCACATGCGTTGTATCCTGTGAATGGATCCGACGCATGCGCACGGAAGAGTTTACTTTACTGTTTATATCTCATCGTGTGTACGAGGCCTAAGTCTTGAGCCTGCAGAGAGCCGGTAACAGTGAATCACTGTCTCTCTGCTTTGCCCCTCCATCACTCACTGGAGTGTTGTGCTGTGTAGGGGGTGGGACCAGCTGGCTCAGGCTCTCAGCAGCTCACTGAGAGGCTGAGCCAGCTGCCAGTCCAGGCTTCTGGGTGGATTCCGAGTATATGGTTTGTATAGCGTTTTTAGAGCCTTGATTGGGTCTATGACGTCAGCCAACAGCGGGCTTAAACTGAAAATGGGACACAGGAGTGCAAAACTAACCACTCGTGTAATCCATAGGAGAAGTATAGCCAAAAAACGTATAGGGAATTCCCATAGTATAAATCCAAAGGTTTCTGTACAGTACTGTATAGTAACAAAATCTCAATTCCAGGAGGAAACATCTGAGGGACAGTAAATAGTTTCCAGGAAATGTTTATTCTTAAAGGGGTTTTAAAGATAAAAAAGTTTTTCCCTAAATAGCTTCCTTTACCTTAGTGCAGTCCTCCTTCACTTACCTCATCCTTCTATTTTGCTTTTAAATGTCTTTATTTCTTCTGAGAAATCTTCACTTCCTGTTCTTCTGTCTGTAACTAAACACAGTAATTCAAGGCTTTCTCCCTGGTGTGGAGAAAGCCTCTTGAGGGGGAGGGGGCAAGCAGAAGTGTCAGGACACCCACTAACACACAGCTCATTTCTCTATCTGCAAAGTAGATAGCGTCCTGACCCTCCTGACCCACACCAGGGAGAGAGCCTCGCAATACTGTGTGGAGTTACAGACAGAAGAACAGGAAGTGAGGTTTTCTCAGAAGAAATAAGGACATTTAAAAGCAAAATTTAAGGATGAGGTAAGTGAAGGAGGACTGCACTAAGGTAAAGGAAGCCATTTAGCTAAACATTTTTTTACCTTTACAAACCCTTTAAAAGATAGTCTTATAGGTTCTCACATCAAGAGCAAAAATTTGAATCTATTCTTGTCTAGAGCTGAATCCAACCATCCATAGAAGGGGTTCATCAATAAGCTCAGACCTTTAATGCACACAGCACTGTATGCAATCCAAATAATCAGCAAATCAAATCAGTAACCAAATGTAGAGCATCCCCAGGGCAAATCCCATCAAACCGACCAGTTGCTCCATTGCTACAAGAAGCATTTTGTTTCCTTTGTTCCACTGGGGGCATTTCTTCTCACTTCCTGCCCCAGTACCAGGATAATACATGAACAGGTAGTGAAGTCTCCCCAGCACAGTAAAAAAAAAAAACACCTTTGTAGTAAAGCTTGGAGGGGTTAAAATGTCTATGTCATGAACAGTAATAAAAACTTGATAGAAGTTCTGCCCTACCCAAATGTTTAAAAACGTTTTCATTGTCTCTGTGCTTGAAAGCCTCCCAATTGTCAAACAAACTAGGATTGATTTAGGGGGACAGTTTGTCCATAGCTAAGTCCCAACCTCTCTATTTTTACAGTACAGGGGGAAAGCAACACAAAACGGAACATACTATGAAGATAGGGAGTCTAGTGCTAGCAGTGCTCTAAGGGTGATACAAGGACTACCACAAATCCACCGAGCACCACGTGCAATTGAACCTCTCCAGCTGTCTACTCACATCTGGAAGCCCCATGACGAAATCGTGAAGCTGAGCCTTTTTTGCTGCTTCGATCACTTGGTCCATTGAAAGCTGTTTGGAATTATCTCCATACTTGATGTTTTCAGAAATACTACAGTCAAACAACACTGGTTCCTGTGACACTATGCCAATTTTAGAGCGGAGGAATGATACATTGATATTCTTACTGAGACGGCCATCTATTAGCTGTGCAAACAGAAAACAATTAAACATTCATTAGCAGAATAGTAATATGCTGAGGAACAGGCAGAATGTTCAGGGCTCTTCTTTTGAAAACAGCCCTTTAAATATTTTAATATCATCTGAAAACTACAGGCTAGGAACAGACCATGACTTGAAAACCCATATCAACTGATAAGTGCTGCACACCCCCACACCCTTTTCCCTGGTGCATGCTTGGGGTGATTAATGTAACCCATAATGTTCAGGCATAGGTATTGGCAATGATCATCTAATGCAGCCTTTCTCAACCAGGGTTCCCCAAAGAGGTTGCTAGGGATTTCTTGAACTGTTGCTGGTTGACCTCCCTTCTCGGTCCAACACCACTTGGCAAATACATCTGCATGGCACCGAAGATAATTTTTAGCTGACTGTAAGGCCGCGAACACATGACCGGTTTCCTCGGCAGAATTCAGCAAGAAACTAGATGGGAGACGTATTCTGCCGAGGAAACCGGTCGTGTGTACACTTTTTGAAGAGAAACCCTTCGAGGAACTCGTCGAGCCAAAAAGAGAGCATGTTCTCTATTTCCTCGATGGGCAATGGGAAAATTTGGCTCGACAAGTTTTTTGACTGCCGAACTAGGAACTCGACGGGGAAAATGATGTGTTTCGCCCGACGAGTTTCTCGGTCGTGTGTACGCCGCCTGAGGAAAATATTCTTCCCATTGACCACCAGTTTAAGAAACATTCTTCCCACTGAATCGTTGCAAATTAATTTTAGCTGGGGTCTGCTGAGACCTACGACGTGAAAAATTATATATATTTTTAATGTCATTAAAAACGACCGTGGTGTGGGCTCCAGAGCATTTTACGCAACTTGAAAAATGGCTATTAAAAATGTAGAACATGCTCTAAATTTTCATGTCGTTTTTCACGTCATGAAAAATGGTCGTGTGTAGGCTTTAACGACGTGAAAAAAAAGGGCATGCTCAGAAGCAAGTTATGAGACGGGAGCGCTCGTTCGGGTAAAACTAGCATTTGTAATGGAGATAGCACATTCGTCAGGCTGTAACAGACTGAAAAGCAGGAAGACTGAAAAGCGCGAATCGGCTCTCACCAAACTTTTAATAACACAAAATCAGCAAAAGCAGCCCCAAGGGTGGCGCCATCCGAATGGAACTTCCCCTTTATAGTGCCGTCGTGTTGTACATCACCGCGCTTTGCTCGAGCATTTTTTTATTTTCCACGATCGTGTGTATGCAAGGCAGGCTTAACAAGACCATTAAAAATGGTTGTGTGTACGTGGCATAAGATCTATTTCAAGGAATCCTCTGTGGAAAAAATATTGAGAAAGGCTGATCTAATGTAATGGAACACTATAAGGAATATATAACATTTACATTATATATAAATGAGATGGCCTAAATATGTATGGGGTTGTGGGTGCCTATATTGGTATTAGCTTCAATGATATTTAGTAAGAAAAGTTGCCTAGGAACTCACTATGACCTAAATACTCACAGAGGCCAAAATATGTGTTCATTCTATTAAGCCCTGGTTCACATTGATGTTACTTTGAAATCACTTGAAGTAGCACGATTTCAAAGTAGCAAGGTCAGCGCAGTTTCAGCTGCTACTTGATAGACATCTGTGTGGCTTCATGCACAGATGTCTATTGAAGAAGCACATAAAATAGGCAAAAGCAGTACAGAAACTACTTTTGCAAATCGGTGCGGTGCCGTAACATCGGTGTCGCAACGATTGGAACAGTGCCATTGCCTCCAATAGGCTGCGACTTGTCATGCGATTTGATCTCCCAAATCAGATTACAAATCGCTCCAATGTGAACCTAGTCTAAAACACAGTAGATACTTATGATGCATTACACGTGTATGTTTGTTGTTTGTACTTCCAATAAAAAGGTCCTCTTCCCTATTTCATAACTAGTTCTTGTTTAATAGTGGTGATTAAGGATCAGTTAAACATCTCTACTATCAACATCATTCTGCGTTAAACCCATGCTCAAGACTTTCTAAACTACTGCCATAGTGCTGATCTATAAGAATATAGATGCCTCCTGCATGTATCCTTACCTGTCAAATGTCTCCCCTCTGTCTGTTATAAGAACTGAAAAACTGCAGATTCTGTGGGTGGATCTGTTGTCTGGAGCTTGGTGGGTGGAGTCGTGATGTCAGTAGACTCCCCGCCCACCTCTACACTCCCCTTGTCAACATGCATTTTGTCCTGTGTATTCCTTACACTAAATTCTGCTATGATTACTAACATCCAGTCAAAATCCAGAAAAGTAACCACATGACTTCAGAAAAGGAGTGGGGGTGGGAATTAAAATATAATGCCTGTCTCAGACTAGTGCATTAGATATGTAAATAACCTGTCACTCACAGGTAGGGGGAAGAACAGACAATAGTTCTCTCCTGTTTGTCCATTTATCTCACTGAAAAAATAAAAGAGGATTGCTCAGAGCTGGATTAACTCTTTGTGGCAAGACTGGGCACAGATGATAGGAAATGTTACACTCTACATTGTAACAGCAAAAAAATAAATCGGTTTTACATCCACTTTAACCCTACCTAAACAACTATATGGCTACAGCAGCCAACACCTAATATAACAGAATGCGTTCTAGCACAACAAACACTTGATTATTTCCAGGGCCTAAGCAGCAAAAATGTGAATCACTGTGGTGTTGATTAGTCTTTATACACTTGTGGACTTTACATTATATATTTTTATATCTCATTTGTGTAGGAGACACTTTTTTGTGGATGAACTGCATTTTCACATACTATACTGCATGGGTCCTCAAACTACGGCCCTCCAGCTGTTCAGGAACTACAATTCCCATCATGCCTTAGTCATGTCTGTGAATGTCAGAGTTTTACAATGCCTCATGGGACTTGTAGTTCCGCAACAGCTGGAGGGCCGTAGTTTGAGGATCCCTGCTATACTGTATATTCTAAGTCTAGTCAATAACTAACAGGTGGTGATATATGATTTTGTTATATCACAAATTTAATGTGATATATACTGTATGTCAGAAATTGGCAACCTTAAAGAGGTAGAGATCTACCCGAACAACATGGAAGAAGTCAAAGACCACCAGGCACAGTGTCACCTCCTCACACCAGGTAATTAGTTACTGACCGCCCATTGCAGTTGTACTGTGGCAGGTTGGCTCCCCTGCGCAAAACACCATCATTGTACGTCAGGCGCAAATGTGGCGATTTTCTATTCACCAGCTAGGGAGCCAACCAGCGGGTCTGGTGGACTCGATGTCTGCCAGCCACCCGCAATCGCTTCATATACAGGCAGAACGGTAATCTGTCAGTGTAAACAAACTAATCCCTGTTCTGTCAGGGGAGGAGAGAGAGATCGCCTGTTCCTAGTGATTAGGAACAGTGGTCTCTCTCCTCCTCCAGTTTCCCCAGGCCCCATACAGTTAGCAACACCACCTAGGGAACACACTTAACCCTTTGATCCCCCCTAGGGCCAGATTCAGGTAGAGTTAGGCTGGAGTATCAGTGATACTCCAGCCTAACTGTCACTTTAAGCCGGCGTTTCTGTTTTCTGTAACCAGAAAACAAGAAACGCCGGGTTGGAGTTCCGATGCGATCGGCGCAATTGAATTTTGCCATCGCATCGCAACTTTAATTTAAAATATGTTAATCAGCGGGAATCGGCAATTTACGATCGTATTCGGGCGCGACGCAGTGACTTTGCGACGTTTCCGTAAGCGATACGCGGCGTAAAGATAAAGCAGCCCCCTAGTGGAGTATCCTATGTTAAGTATAGCCGTCGTCATCGCGTCGAAAAAAAAAATCGCGTCGCTTGCGTAAAACGTCCATGAATGGGGATTTGACGTCATTGACGTTCACTGACAGAATTTGGAGCATGCGCACTGGGATGCATTGACAGTCGACACATGCGCAGTACGTTCGCCGCGGGATCGCGCTTATTTTAAATAATACACGCCCCGTACCCGCCCAATTTGAATTCCGCCGGCTCATTTGCGATACGCTGCCGCAACTTTAGGAGCAAGTGCTTCATGAATAACAGCACTTGCTCCTAAAATTTCGCCAGCGTAACGTAAATGAGAAACGTTACTCCAGAGCAAAGATGCTCCAATCTACCTGAATCTGGCCCCTAGTGTTAACCCCTTCCCTGCCAGTGACATTTATAGAGTAATTAGGGCTATATATATATATATATATATATATATTATAATGTAAATAATGAACCAATAATTTTAAACATTATAATGTGTCAGAACGCTGCACTTATTTACTTATTTTGTGATTAAGCATCATTTAAAGTACAAATGCTTGTTTGAACTAGTAAACCCCACATGTTCTTTCAGTCACCTGAGCAAATACACTTATAAATGAACATACTGGTAGTGATGAGCGGAATACGCCATATTAGATTTTGCGATATTTCACGAATATATAGAAGAATATTCGCGAAATATTCGTTAATATCGAATATTCGTGATATTTTATCAAAAAAAAAATTTTGCAAAATTTCGCTAATGCGAATGAGAAATTTCGCTAATGCGAATGTGAAATTTCGCTAATGCGAATGCGAAATTGATTGCGAAATTCTCGTCAACACGGAAAAACGGAGATCATTTCCTGGATTACTAAACAAATATGCACTAAACACTAACTCTACTTACACAAACTTATATGACTAAACTAAAGCTAATTTTTTTTTTTTTTTTTTATACACAAAACACAGAAGGGCAGAGAAAGTATTCGCGAATATTCGTAATATGAATATTCGCATTGCGAATTTTCGGCAACATAAAAGGATCGCCTCAGCTACTCGGCCCAGGGTCTCTAATCATACCAGCAATGATTTTAGACGTCGATGGAGATCACTAGGATGTGAACTGTTTTAAAAATAAATTTGAAAAAATACGAATATTCGCAATAGCGAATATTCACCGCGATATTCGATTTATTCGCGAATACTCGAATATGCAATATTCGTAACGAATATTCGCAATGCGAATATTCGTGAGCAACACTACATACTGGTAATGCCACCAGAGTCTAGATCTACAATATGCTGACTCAGCAATATAAACCAGCTTCAGTTTGTATTGTATTGCTTAAGCTTTTGTATCTGTGTACCTATTAAGACAGATGGGGGTGGGGTTGAGTTTTGCCAGTTAACAAGTGTGCTTGTCTTTTAAAGGTTAATCCATAAATGAAAGGGTATTGAAAAACTGACAAAGTATTATGAAACTGTGCAGAGAAAAAGACCTGCAGTATGTTGATAATGGAAGGTTTGGTAAGACATTACATCACATGATTGTCTATCTAATTTTCCAGCCAGATAATCTACACACAGGCCAAGTATATATAATATATACCTGTGTTGGAACCTATTTTCACAGCGTCTAACTTTGCTACATTAGCCCCATAATAAAATGATATATTCAACGTACCACTTTGCCATGGTCAGGATCATAAAACCTTTCAAGAAGTTGAACGCTGGTACTCTTGCCACAACCGCTGCTGCCCACAAAGGCCAACGTCTGTCCACATTTAACTGAAACATTGAGGCCGTTCAGTACTTGGATATCAGGACGGGTGGGATATGTAAACTTGCAGTCAATGAACTCAATGCCTCCTTTGAAATTGTTCTGGAAATGGTAATAAATATAATTATTATTCACTTGCCAGGGTTTAGGTGCCAGACAGAATTACATATAGCACATTGTTCATTAAAGCTGAAAGATATTAAAATTGCACCACATAAAACAGACAAGTTGTTTTTAACATTTTTTTAACAACTACAGTGCCTTGAAAAAGTATTCATACCCCTTGAAATTTTCCACATTGTGTCATGTGACAACCAAAAATGTAAATGTATTTAATTGGGATATTAAGTAATAGACCAACACAATGAGGCATATAATTGTGAAGTGGAAGTTAAATGATAAATGGTTTTAATATTTTTGACAAATAAATATCTAAAAAGTGTGACATGCATTTGTATTCAGCCCCCTTTAGGCTCCTTACACACGGAGCGGTCCGTTTTTCGGTCCGCTCCGTGTGTCCGTCAGCTCAGCGGGGGGGTCTCCGCTCAGCTGTCGGCGGAAGGGGCGGTCCCCGCACACTGTGCAGGGACCGCCCTGTCTCTCCTCCGCTCTCCCCTATGGGGAGTCGGATGGAAACGGACCGTCTTCCGTTTGCATCCGATCCGTTTGGCCGAATGGAAGAAAAATAGGACATTCTTCCGTCCGCAAAAACGGATGCGGATCTAGCGGACGTTAGCGGATGCATCATCCGCTAACGGATCCGCTCCCATAGGGGTTCATTACAAGTCCGTAAACGGACTTGTAATGAACGCACGAACGGTCCGCTAGTGTGAAAGGACCCTTACTCTGATACACCTAACTAAAATCAAGGGAACTTGCCTTCAGAAATTGCCTAATTAGTAAATAGAGTCAACCTGTCTATAATCTAATCTCAGTATAAAGACAAATGTTCTGTGAATCCCTCAGAGGTTTCTTAGAGATCCTAAGGGAACAAACAGCATCATGAAGGCCAAGGAACACTCCAGCCAGGTCAGTAATAAAGTTGTGGAGAAGTTTAAAGCAGGGTTAGGTTCTAAAAAAAATTCCAAGCTTTAAAAATCTCACGGAGCACTGTTCAATCCATCATCCGCAAATGTAAAGGGTATGGCACAACCGCAAGTGCTGTGTCCTGATATCGCAGGCGGCAGGGGGGATATTGGGAGCAGTGAGCGCGGAGGGCAGCTGAGTGATGTAAACTCTCACTGTCCATCAGTCCGTTTTCATCAGACGAACCGATCGTGTGTACAGGCCATTAGTCTTTGCACTGCTTTAACCACTTAAGGACCGCCTCCTGCACATGTACGCTGGCAGAATGGCACAGCTGGGCACAGGCACGTACCTGTACGTCCACTTTAAGTGCCCAGCCTTGGGTCGCGCGCGCCCGTGACTCGGTCCAAAGCTCCGTGACCGCGGGACCTGCAGACCCGATCGCCGCCGGTGTCCCGCGATTGGTCACAGGAGCTAAAGAACGGGGGGAGATGTGTGTAAACCACCTATTTGTGGGAAAGAAAGGACGCTAATTTTGTTTGGGAGCCACGTCGCACGACTGCACAATTGTCACTTAAAGCGATGCAGTGCCGAATCGCAAAAAGGGGCAGGGTCCTTAACCTGCATAATGGTCCGGGTCTTAAGTAGTTAAGAAATGTAATGGTCCCAAGATCAGAAAGGTTTCCTTTGATTTCAAGTTGCATTTTACTACTATAAGGATTGGTATTATACATGACTACTGACACACCCCATGCGGTCACAGCACAGTTAGTGACAGTAAAGACTGGAAAATAATTTATTTTTACTGGTGTTTCAGTCCCAAGTTTAATCTTCATCATTAAATATGATCTATGTACAGTATATGGCAACTGAAAAAATGTGATTGCATGTTTATGGCTACAGCATATTTTTCATAGCTTTTGAATTTCTGGACACCCAAACATTCTTGAGCTGCCTGGAGTTCTATTCTGAACTGGATTATAGGTATTTTTAAATGCTTCTTACCCATTTCTCTCCATTGGTTCCATATACAGAAATCTTTGGAACACGATCCACCAGTTTAAAAAATCGTGCAGCAGATATTTTGGCCTTTGCATAATCTGGAGTATAAGAAGATGCCTTTCCCAAGGCAGTTCCACTGGTTACAACTGCCGATATCACTCTGGAATCAAACATAAAGCATTATTTATTTGAATAGGGCAACTTGATGAACTAGCTTTTGCAAGGCAGCCTTACATAACAAGTGTCGCCAAATTCTACAATTTTGTCAAATGATTGTTATCATGAGTTTATTAAAATGGGATTTGAGATTGAAATTGTGAATTTGAGATTGAGAGTCCAGGTTTGAGATTCATAGTACCAGAAAAGTTGAAAGCAGATTCATCCAGGAGATCTTTTTAAAATTCTAATGCACTTACAGCTATGATCAACAGGCTTAGAAAAGTCAATAAGGGGACTTTTGGTTAAGCCATCTCCCTCATTATAAAAGGCGGGTAGAGTCAGTGAATTGGAAGTCATTTTAGGGAAAACATATGGAAAGCTGAAAAACTGCATAGAAACTGCAAAAGAAGAAATTAGGGTCAGTCTATAGCAATTTTTTTTGCACCAAAAATTCCTTTTATTTAAATGGACTTTTATTTCAGGGGGTGGTATTTTGGGGTAATATTTTAATTTAGATTAAACTGATTTGTCTCTGCAAGGCTTTTGTGTGCCTGTATTTCAGAGGTAGTATTTTGGGGTTTTCATTTATTTTTTGCTTTTCATTCTATGTTCATAGGTCTTTTTCTAAGTCTGAGCTGCTCAAGGCAGGGGCAAGTCCAGGGGGGGCAAGGGGGCAATTGCACCCCCCAAGAAAATATTGCTGACTCTGAGAGCTCGGGACACCTGGCAGCCATTCTCAGCATGAGAAATTGCTCAAAAACTTTGGACTGCACTCTCCGCCCCCCTGTACCTCCCCCAACCATTTTTAGCCTCTCTCCTGCAGGCTGCTGCTTGAGTGGGAGGGGTGGGGATGTGCCTTTTCTTCTGAGGTGCCGAGCAGAGGGAGTCGAGTCAAAGTTCCTGGACGTTAGCTCTGCCCTGCTGCTTGCACTACAGCGTGGATTGTTTACAGGCACCTCTATGCTGAGTCTGTTGAGTTACTGCAGCTTAACATAGAGGTGCTGTTAGCTGACAAATGGGATCTTCTATTCATGTAGATTAGTGAGCAATTTAACTAATTAAAGGATTGTGACTGCCCCCTGGTTTATGTCCTACCACTCCCCCTCTGTGTAAGCTCTCCTGACCCCCCAGTGTGTACTCTCCTGACCCCCCCCCCCTAGTGTAAGCTCTCCTGATCCACCCCAGTGTATGCTCTCCTGATCCCCCCACTGTAAGCTCTCCTGACCCCCCCCCCCAGTGTATGCTCTCCTGATCCCCCACCCCAGTGTATGCTCTCCTGATCCCCCACCCCAGTGTAAGCTCTCCTGATCCCCCCCAGTGTAAGCTCTCCTGATCCCCCCAGTGTAAGCTCTCCTGATCCCCCCCCAAGTGTAAGCTCTCCTGATGCCCCCCCCCCCAGTGTAAGACCTACTTGTCCAACATCAGTGCCTGACCTCACAAATGTGCTTCTGGAAAATGGTCAAACATTCCCATAGACACACTCCTAAACCTTGTGGACAGCCTTCCCAGACGAGTTGAAGCCTACGAACTAAGACTGGGATGCATTAAAGTTCATGTGTGTGTAAAGGCAGGTGTTCCAATACTTTTGGTAATATAGTGTAGATCCACCTTAAACTGCAATTTTAAGTTAATTCTGTGAGATTTCTTCACTTGATTTCCCAGGTATCCACAGGGGCCACAACAATACAATGGCCTACTCTCTGTGCAGGGGCACAGTTGCAGCTTTAGGACACTCAGCATGTTTAAATAAATTAAGTACCTGAACACGAAGCTGTAATGGAGATTTTCTGCCTCTACCAGGTATCCTCCATATCGGTAAGACACTGAATTTGCAATAAAAACAATACACTGAGCAAAGCCAAAGCACATTCCATAAACATTGGCTTTTTTGATTGCCGCTCTGTAGGGGGCTTCCAACTGTTCCTCATACATTTCAATAAACAGCTTCTCTTTTGCAATTCCAGCAATAGTTCTGATGTTCCCAAGAGCCTCACTGGAAATCTGGGGAAATAGAATGAAATTGATCATATTAACAATGAGATTTATCATCATCCACACAGTATCTCTGTGGTTACCTGCAAGGATAAAGGCTTGGGCTGGGTTTAAGCCATCTGCTTATTTAGCTTACTATCTGGTAAGCAGCTTCTCTGTAAGGTGGTGGTGCACTTGATTATGATCGAAGTCAAGCATCTGTGCAAATTTGTGCTCAGCAAAATCATTAGACTTTCAATTAGCGCATTTTTTTCTTTTTACTGCTATACAGTAACTTCTAAATTCAACTTTTTTTAGGCTTGGGGCTTGTGTTGCTGGCATCAGTTTAACATTTGAGACTCTTCTGGGATCGTTCAGAATTCATTGCTAGGTATATTTGACCTGCGTGAAGCTGGTTTTGCATTCTCTTATGAGAATCTACTGAGGAATTTAATGTTTGTATAGACTTCCTCTATATGCCCCTGTTTTTTCCATTTAAATGGGCAAGTAACTGTGTAAAGCCCTGTGTTGACGGACAGGTCAAATACATCGGCTATGGAATTCGGAACAATCTCAAAAGCATTCAATACTGATGTCAAACTGAGGCCATTGACACAAGCCCCAAGTCTGTCAACACAGGGCCTGACTCAAATTAGCTCCAGTGTATGTATCTGTATGTACGATTGTGATAGGGACTATCAATTTAAGCTTCTTACTGAATAGGCATTGATGTGAACATGGGGTGTGCACCCCAAAGCAAACACAAATACGTGTGTGTGTATACTAGAGATGAGCTTCGTATTCGAGACAAACTCATGTTCGTATGTTTGATCGTTCGTCGAAATACGAACGAAACGGGCCGTTCGCGCCAAATTCGAGTTACGTTTCACAGACCATAATTCACTACAGCATCGCTGGCTGGTGATTGGCCAAGCATGCACTATGACCCGCATGCTTGGCCAATCACAGCTTGCAAAAAACGGAGAGCCATAATTGGCCAAAGCCAGGGTGGCTTTAGCCAATTATGGCTCAGGGGGTTTAGTACACGCCCCACACTATAAAAGGCCGCCTGCAGGTCGGCCTTGTGTAGTGTGTTGCGGCGGTGGTTGAAGAGAACAGAGAGAGACAGAGAGAGTGTCATGTTTTGCAGGCAGATAGAGCATGCAGGCAGGCAGGCTAGTCAGTTAATGTAACAGTGTGTAGAGGATATATATACATCCCAGGTGTTGTACATATATTTATACACTGTATAGTTTAGCTAGATCAGTTCTTCCTAATTTACTGGCAGGCAGGTGATTGTGCTATTTATAAACTTTTTCACAGGCATACTATAGACACCCAGCAGGTACAATATTTAAAGGAATTTTTCATTTTTTATTATTATTTTTTTATTTAAGCATCATTAAAATCACTGCTCGGAGCAGTGATTTTAATAATGCTTAAAGGGGTTGTAAAGACAAAAATATTTTCCTCTTAAATTAAAGTCTGACAGTAGCTGATAAAGTAAAATGTAATGTTTTGCATTATTACTAGTTTGATACCTGTTGAAATCAAGCTGTTTTATTCACCTCCGTCACTCCTGAATCGTTATTCTCACTGACTTCCTGGTTTGCAGTGCGCATTCATTCTTTCTACATCACGGCCTAATGGGAACTACAGTTCCCATTAGGCTTGGCCTCCATGCCTGTGAGGGATAAGAGAGCATCTTCACGCAGGGCTGTAGTCATAGGGAGGGGATGAGCACATTCTGCTTTCCACCATGCAAAACGGCTCAGATGCTGGTGGAAAGCAAGAAGAGGAGAGACAGGAAATGGCATTTTCAAACCTGGATTACTGTATTTTGGAGGTCAAAGGGAAAAACGAGGTAAGTGATATTTAAATGCTCTAGCTTACAGCAATAAATTGATCTAATAAAAAACAAACCTTTAGTGTTCCTTTAAATTAAACAAATAAAAAAGGAAAAATTACTTTAAATATTGTACCTGCTGGGTGTCTATAGTATGCCTGTGAAAACGTCTTTGAGAACCCGGGTCTTGCCCGAGGGAACATGTATCAATGGAAAAAAAGTTTTAAAGACGGTCGTTTTTTCAGGAGTCCTTTGATACATGTTCTCTGGGGCAAGACCCGGGTTCTCAAAGACGTTTTACGACAATAACTTGCATATTAGGCTTTAAAATGAGCACTTTTGAATTTGAACGTTCGAGTCCCATAGACGTCAATGGGGTTCTAAATGTTTGCGCGAACGTTCGGTCCGTTCCAAGGTTCTGGTGCGAACTGAACGGGGGGGGGGGGGTGTTCGGCTCATCCCTAGTGTATACACAGGCGCACACACACTCTTATAAACAAATGTAAACAAGCATTCTAAAATGTATTAGGTAGGTCAGATGTTGGTGTCAAAAGAACAATGGTTGGTGGGGGGGGTCGGTAGGACAGAGGTTGGTGTCAGTAGGACAGTGGATGGGGTGTGGCAGTAGAGCAATGGACGGTGTTAGTAGGGCAGTGGGTGGTGCCAGTAGTTTTTATTTTTGCTATTTTAATTTACAATTTATTTATTTATTTTTTTGTGAAATATTATCATAATTGTTTTTTTTGTTTTTTTTACAGCTCTTTTTTTTAGGAGCCCTGTTGGGGGGCTTTGATAAAATATCACGGGTATAAATAGACCCTTGATGTCTCATGTTTGAGAAAAAGTAAGGGACTGAGGACAGAGATCCCCAGTCTTTTTCCCTGCAACCTCAGCTGCAGAAGACAGTGAATGAATGAAAAATGCCCTGTTCTAAGCAGCTTCTTGTTTATTCATAAACTGCCCAAGCATGCCTGGCACACCTGGCACTCCCTGTTTGCATGCCTATGGATGTGAATGTGCTCTGTTTCTATATAAATATACAATGTATTGACATGGAACATGCTTTCGTGCTTCTGTTGGCTTGTTAAAAAGTAATGCAAACATCAATTAGAGAATTCTGGTTCCTTTTGAACTGTAATATCTATTACCATTGCTTGTTACACAGTGAGAAACAAGCAGCGGACTACCATCCACTTCATGCACACAGGGTGGTCAGAGTTGAAGGACTAGGACTTATTGTTGAAATATCTATGATTACACTAAAAAAAGGATTACCTCTCCTCTGGCTTTGGTGTTCAAGGGGTGATGTCATCCTCCTGTGGAATGGTGAGCACTCCAAATCTAGCTCACAGTGCAGAGAGCATTTTTTAGGAGTACTCCACATTCCCTAGAATTTGTTGGATTTGTTTGTAGTCACCCTCAGCTAAACACCACAGCCAGGAAAAGGATAAGTATACACTTTAGTTTTTTTGCCCCCTACAGGTCTGTATTCAATGTATTTTATGCAGTGTTTCAGCAAAAGGGAGGGGAGCATCAGATCCTACTCCTTGACCCTTAGTTTAGTTTTAAAATAGAAAAAAATAGATTTACCCTGCCTGCTGATTCCATTGCATGCTTGTCCTGGTTGGCAAATCCAGTAAGCATTTTAGCCTGGAAGGCCCCGGATAATGCCAGGAAGGGCAAAAAGCAGGTGATGACCAAGCTCAGTTTCCAGCTGAAATAGAAGGCGATGATAATGGCCACTCCGATGTTGGTGAGAGAGTTTACAATCATGCCAATCTGTGATCCGGTAGCCTATAATCCAGGTACATTTACTGTTAGTATTAGTACACATTAAAACACCAACCAACAAATAAATACATATTCTTGTGTATAGAAATGTATATAGCCTTTCTTTGTAAAAACACAGGCATTACAGGCTCACTATCAAAACCTTATGTGTCAGGACCACACAGGGTGGCTTCTTCAAGGCAAGTAATGCCAATGAACCCCTTGTAATAATCACAGACATTGAGAACTGACCCCAGGGCTCCAAAATATATTCAACAGACTACACCAGAGATATAATAAGGTAAGCCTGTACTAAGATAAATATGGAGGCTACCACTGATAAAATCCTAGGGCCAGATTCACATACAATTACATCGTCGTAGAGTATCAGAGATACACTACGCCGCCGTATTTTACCTGGCTCTAATTTAAATCCAGGAAGATTTCGGCCCGTAAGATACGGCGGCGTAGTGTATTTCTCGCGGCGGAATCGAAATACGCGATTAGGGGGCGTGAAGCATTTAAATTAGGCACGTCCCCGCGGCGATCGAACTGCGCATGCTCCGTTCTGAAATTTCCCGCCGCGCATTGCGCGAATTTACGTCGTAACGTCATTTTTTTTTGTTGCGTAATTTACGTATATTCCTATTCAAGGACGACTTACGGAAAAAATAAAAATTCAAAATTCGACGCGGGAACGACGGCCATACTTAACATGGGCAGTCTAACTATAGACCGAATAATAGCAGGTTTAATTTTACGCCGGAAAAAGCCGACTAGCGACGACGTTAGAGAATGCGACGGCGGATCGTAACTTCGTGGATCGGCGTAAAAAGCTAATTTGCATACCCGATGCGGAAAACGACGCGAACTCCACCCAGCGGGCGGAAAAAAATTGCAGCGTAGATCCGACGGCGTACGAAGACGTAAGCCTGTCGGATCGAAGCCCGAAGCCGTCGTATCATGGTTTGAGGATTCAAACTAAAGATATGACGTGGGTAATTTGAAAGTACGCCGGCGTATCAGGAGATACACCGGCGTACTCGTTCTGTGAATCTGGCCCCTAATCTTTATACTTGTTCCACGTCTGTGACTCAAGCCATTGGAACATAATGACATCAAGGCAACTATCATTTCCAGAACAGGGGACAGAAACTTTAGTGACCATACTTCGTCAGTACAGGTCTCCTTAAAACAGTTGACTTCACCTGCTGTTTAACAGCCAAATCTGTAATATCTGTTTTATTTGGACTGTCCTTTGAAGGGTCATAGTATTGAAATATTTCTATAACCATTTTTTATTTTTGTTTTGTATGAATTGTGACAATGCAGCTGTTTTCAGAGAGTGACATGTTGCTGTTTTTAGAGAGTGACATGTTGCTGTTTATGAATGAGCTGCTTTTCTTTCATGAAATAAACTTGTTTTTCCATGGAAGTTGGCTATTAGGTTATTCTTTATGTGAAATAAAAATGCATAAAACCAATTATCCTTCCAATGGTTAACATAATTCTTTTGTGTAGAGAGAAAAGGGTCAATGCAGGTTATCTGCAGGTTATCTGGTCCGGGTTTATACCCATATGCACGAATCAGAACCACCTAAACCTATTAAAAAATACAGCTGCCAAATGAGGAAAGTGTCAGGTTTTTTCTTGAGGCCGGGTTCACACTGGTACGACAAGTTGTACCACTTTGGATCTAACTTTGCCATGCGACTCGAAGTCCTACTTGCATCCGACTTCAATGAACAGGGATGCAACTTTGATCCCCAACAATACCAGGGACTGTGTCTGGTATGAATCTTTAGGGGGAACTCCACGCAAAATGTAAATAAAAAACAGCATGGGTTCCCCCAGGCCCTATGGTCTGGTATAGATTTTAAGGGGAACCCCAACACTGAAAACCTGCATTGGGGACCCCCCAAAATATATACCAGACCCTTATCCAAGCACGCAGCCCCGGGAGGTCAGGAAAGGGGGTAGGGATGAGCGAGCGCCCCCTCCCTCCTGAACCGTACCAGGCCGCATGCATTCAACATAGGGGGGTGGGTGCTTTGGGGCAGCAGGGCCTCCGCTCCCACCCCAAAGCACCTTGATCATGAGGCCCCACCCCTTATGCTGTTACCTCCTGGAAAAGAAGGCGGAAGAGACGTCGGAGCTGCCCTAATAAATTACTTGTGTAGTGTGTTTTATTTTTGGTGAATGGGTAGGGGTACAAGGTACTCATTCACATAGGGTGGGGGACCGGGATATGGGGGCCCCTTGTTAAAGGTGGTTTCCAAATTCTGATAAGCCCCCTTGCCCGCAGACCCTGACAACCAACGGCCAGGGTTGTCGGGAAGAAGTCCTTGTCCTCATGAACATGGGGACAAGGTGCTTTGGGGAGAGCGCAGGGCCCCCTGCCCCAAAGCACCCATCCCCCCATGTTGAGGGCATGTGGCCTGGTACGGTTCAGCAGGGAGGGGGCACTCGCTCATCCCCACCCCCTTTCCTGACCTGCCAGGCTGCATGTTTGGATAAGGGTCTGGTATGGATTTTGGGGGGACCCTAATGCAGTTTTTCAGCGTGGTGGTTCCCCTTAAAATCCATACCAGACCAGACCAGACCCATATTGTTTTTTTTTTATTATTTGGCGTGGAGTTCCCCCTAAAGATTCATACCAGACACAATGCCTATTATTGTCGGGGATCAAAGTCGGATCCCTGTTCATTAAATTCGTACACATGTCGGACTTCAAGTTACTGGGCAAAGTCGGATCCAAAGTGTTGTACCAGTGTGAACCCAGCATTATAATTATTTATTTTTGCTGGTTTCTTTTAAGGCCTCATGCACTCTGGGCATTTAGCCATAAGCCAAGAGACTACAGCTCTTGGGTGTGGGTGGAAACTAAAAACGCCCCCCTGCCAGTAGCCTGTAAACATCTATGAGAAGCTGACAGCTGCTGCAACTTGATGAGGATGGACGGCGCATCAGTGGTACCAATATTTAGGGCAGTATACACCCAGTGAAGAATACCCAAAACACAAGAAGTCACACCGGGTGCATACTGCTCTAAAGGTTAGTACTGCTTTGTGCACCATTCAGCCCTGTCCATCGGCAGCAGCTGTTTGCCTCTCATAGGTTTTTACAGACTTACAGTAAAACATCCAGCTTTTAAAATGCTATAATTTGAATTTAACCTGCTGAAAACTAGTGAGCAATGACAAATCCTACATTTCTGTACAGGTTCTAGCAGAGGAAAGGAATATGTAACAGCTGCACATCAATCACCACATAACTTATACTGAGTGCTATAGTGACAAGATGAATGGTGCCATCACACATTCAATAAGAGCTTCACTAGCATACCTACCATCTAAAAATAGAATTTCGATTATTGAAGATCACAATCATCACAGTAAGCAAAGTCAATGGTTTTGGGTTGTGCAGCATCCTTTATCTGTCATAACTTACTTTGCTTTGATAAAGGGAGCATGCCTGTTCCTAAAATGTTACATTTCAATTTTTTGATGTAAGAGGAAGGAAGGCGTGCAGATGAATATATCAAAAAAGGAAAGGGCATAGAATGTTAACTTAATTTCTCTTGGAAAGTGCATGTAGCAGTTACTCAGTGCACATCAGTACAATGCCATATACAGCACTGTGCAAAAGTTTTAGGTGTGAAAAAAAGTGTGAAAAATGTAAATTAGGAATTCTCTCAGAAATAGAAGTGTTCATAGTTTATTTTTATCATTTAGAAAAATGGAAAGTAAACAAATAGAAGATAAATACTTTGGCCTAGATTCACAGAGAGTTTGGCGCACATTACGGCGCCGTAACGCAAACGCTGTACGCTACGCCGATGCAGCGCAGAGAGGCAAGCACTGCATTCAGCAAGCTATTGCGCCCAACGCTGTGTCGACGTGGCGTACGTTTCGAAGGCGCAGGCCGGCATAGGTGGAAGTGGGAGTGAGCATGCAAATGATGGTCCGAGCATGGTGCAGTGTTTTACGCCCGGCGTATCACGAACTGTGCATGCGCCGTGACGTAGCCATGACGTGAACGAATGAAACAGCACCCTTATGCACATGCTCACAACCACGCCGGGAGAAATGCCTAAGCTATGCCGGATCACCACGTACGCCGTGAACATACCGTACGCCCAATACGCCGGCCTGTGTTCTCTGGTGCAGACCTTTGCATGTCTATTGCTGGGTTGCGCCTCATCTATGGGAAATAACTTTACGCGGGACGTTAAAAACATACACGCACCTCGCATAGCATGCAACGGGCGCACGTACGTTCGTGAATCACCTTATTTCCCTCATTTGTATATTTGAATACCTAATCAATGGGAGCAGCAACATGTGTCCAGATGAAAAGTGCGCCCACGCTGCGCCGGCATATGTAAGCTATGTCGGCGTAGGGTGGCCAGTTTTTAGGCGTATGTTGGTTTGTGGGTCGGGCGCACACATACGCCGGCGCACATTTGCACTTACCCATTTGCACTTACCGGCGCAAATTTCCACTTATGTCGGCGTAAGTGCATTGTGAATCTGGGCCGTTGCCTTCAAAACAGCATCAATTCTTCTAGGTTCACTTGCACACAGTTTTTGAATGAGCTTGGAAGGTAAGTTTTTCCAAACATCTTGAAGAACTACTCACAGATCCTCTGTGGATGTAGCCTGCCTCAAATCTATATGTCTCTTCATGTAATCAGACTCAATAATGTTGAGATCAGGGCTCTGTGGGTGCCAAACCAACACTTCCAGGACTCTTTGTTCTTCTTCACATTGAAGATAGTTCTTAATGACATTGGCTGTATGTTTTGGGGTTGTTGTCCTTCTTCAGAATAAATCTGGGGTCAATTACACACCACCCTAATTGTATAGCATGATGTATAAGTATCTGACCTTATTTCTCAACGTTGGGGATACCATTGATCCTGATTCCTGGCCAAATCTCTGACTTTATTTGCAGAAATGCAGCCCCAATCTTGCTAGCAACCTCCAACATTCTTTACTATTGCCTGCAGACATTCAATATTGTACTGTAGAGGCATAACTAGAACCTTCAGAGCCCCGGTGTAAGCAACCACAAAGAGCCCACTGACCCCCAGCTTGGGCCCTCCCTCGGAACCCGGTGGTGAAACGCTAGGGCTGGTCACAAGTGGGGCATGTGCGACCCTGGTAGTTCAGTCACTGGTCTCAGTAGTTTACTATTTTTGTTATTCTATTTCTTGCATTATTTTTTACTGTTGTTTGACTTATTTTTTGTTTTTGCAATTTTCTTTTTTATTACTTTTTGCTATAACTTTTGCTATTACATATTGGCCTAAATTGATTAAGAAATATATTTTGTAATTTTGTTTTATAGTTTTATAGCAGAAAGTAAAAAATATATTTTTTTTTTCAAAATTGTCTGTCTTCTTTCGTTTATTGCGGTTTCTTTCATGTTTTTAATAGTAGTTTTTAATTTACTCTTTTAATAAAATATATCTAAGCATAATGCACAAGTTTGGAGCACCATATTTTTTTTCCATTTTTCTTTTGACTGCTAGGATACCCCTATAATTGAGGGCAACATGGCCTGAGGCATTGTCCACTATGAACTTTAGTCCACCTGGTTAACACACTTGTGCGCAAGAGTATTTGTTTTCTGCTATCTCTTTGCCATAAGGTAGAGGAGTCCATCCCATCAGGTGAGTGCAGAACCATATAGCCTCACTAGAGGAAAATCACCATTGGAGCACAGAGCACACGAGCACTTTAATAGATTCTGTCAGCACATGTATCACAATTCACAATATTATTGTATTTATTTATATATCACCAGTCACTATGTATCAAATGTATTTATTGGTTTATTAGCCACCGCCCATTTATTATCCAAATTGATCTTAATCAACTTATTTGTTTTTTATGAATTTGATATTGGTTTAGTAGTCATACATTTAATTATGGATTATAATAGCTCAGAATAGTCAACACAAAGTCACTAGTCTTAACACAGATGTAACGTTATCACATATAGATCCACTATTTTGACTATTAGGTGTAGAGAGGCAAGCGCTGTATATATTTTCTTATTTTAAAAATGAAGTAACAGGAAAAACAAAGACTGCTGTGTTAAAGTGGTTGTAAACCCTTTTTCTGGTTCTTTGACTCCTTTTTACTTGCTTTTTCTCTTAGTGGTATAATATGTAGATATAAAAATTAAATGTCTCTGTTTTGAAACTACACAATTAAACACTCAGGCTCTGTACGATTCTTACCCCTTGTACTTGTGATGCATCTGTTGCAAGCCTTGTTGTAAGAGCTCCGGGACTATTTCGAGGGTCATCAAACCATCCAACTTCTTGGCCTATCATAGCTTTGAATCCAATCTTACGCAACCTTCTGGTGAGCAATTCTCCTGACTTGGCAAATGTGTAGCCCTGGAAAATCACACAGTAGCAGGTAATCAGAAGCAATGAAGACATAGGCCTAGATTCACAAAGCGATTACGCCTGTGTAAATGTTGTTAGACAGGAGTAATTTCGATTTACGAGCGTTTTTACGCTAGTCGAAATCCTCAAACCATGAAAAGACACCTGCGTGCTAAATTTCGATTTATTACGTGTTAGTACGCTTCAGTACGCTGCCTGAAAATTGCGGCCACTGGGCGGACTCACCTTCATGGTATGCTAATGAGCTTTTGCCTGGAATCACAAAATTTCGCTCTTCAAACGCAATCTCTTACGGCACCTTTAGTCATCTTTTTTTTCCGTTTCACTATACCAGCTTTTTGCTGGTCTAATATTAGACAGCCCATGTTAAGTATGGCCGTCGTTCCCGCGTCGAAATTTTTCGATTTCTTTTATTATTTTTAACGTATTCCGGGAATAGGAATTGAAACGCCGCTACTCAAACAACGAATGACGTCACGACGTGTTTCGCGCAATGCACGGCGGGAAATTCCTGAACAGAGCATCGCAGTTCGTCGTCGCGGGGAGCGCTTAATTTAAATGCTTCACGCCCCCTACTCACGTATTTCGATTGCGCGGCGGAAAAAAAATACGAAAAAGCGTACGCGCAAAAAAACTACCTAATTCGCGAGAGTCTGGTGAAACGGCAGCGTAGCGTATTTCGATTACGCAGCGGAATATTACGTCTTTGTGAATCTGCCCCATAATCTCCTGTGCTCATTTTAGATTAAAGGTCTGAAAATAATTACCTGTAAAAATTGTGTCATTAGAGATACACAGCCGATAAGAACAAACAGCATACAAATGCCATTAATTTGATTCCTTTGTTCTACTTCATCGGGTAGGGAAAATGTCTGAAAAATATTAAGCGATAAAAATATAATATTTGTAATATAAAAATATTAAATATTTTTTTTTTTAAATCACTTATTTTTATTTAGAAAATTGCTCTTATAAAACACATTGGGCCAGATTCACGTACATCGGTGCATTTTTTGACTGGCGTAGCGCACCTCCTTTACGTTAGACTGCCGCAATGTAGCGGCGCAATCACTGTATTCTCGATTGATTTGCGCAGAGATTAGCGCCTGTGCAAACGTAATTTCAGAGGCGTAAGGCGGAGTAATTCAAATTGGGAAGGACGTGGGCGTGTTACATTGAAATGAGCCGTGACCCCATGCAAATGAAGGGCCGGCCGGCTCGCGCATGCGCACATGAAGCAGACCATGGTCAGCACCTCTGTGCGCATGCTCACAACTCGGGAACGGCGCAATCAGTGAAATTGGAAGTGGAGCAGGGCAACTTAGTGAACTACGCAGACAGCATAAATAGACAGACACAAACGCACTTCCTTTGCAAAAGTACATCCCTTTGTATCCCTTCCTATACAGCAAGGTGCTTTTGTTATGTTGTTTATTAGCGTTTGTTTGTTTGTTTGTGACGTGTCTTTGAGATATTTGGGGACTGTTTTGCAGAGTGATTTTTGTCTTTTATGTGTTTTCTTTGTTGTTATTTTTTTTTAAATTAGATTTTTGCTGGGCATTTTTTCTTTTTGCTGGTCAATTTTGTTTTTTTTGGGGTTCTATTTGTGAATGATTTTGGAATGTGGGGGTGACCTTCCTGCCGGAAAAGGGGTGTCACCCTGATTTGTGGTGGAGAAGAGATCCCCAGGTCCGTGTGAATGGTGTATGAATGTACAGTGACATAATTGGAGCCGTGGCATGGTGTTGCTGCTCACAAGTCCTGCATGGTGGGCTTGTGCCAATCCAATGTGATGAGAATGTGATTTGTCTGTGCTAGGGACCACAGTGGTGTGCATGCATGCATTCTCATTGTGCCATGATTAATGTGTGTGTTTAACGTGCAAAGATGCCTAATGTGAGCTGTCTTCTGACTGCTCTTTCCTCAGAAGACGGGGTAGCCTCGGTTAGGGGGGGATTGTCTGGTTCAGGGGTCAGGTCATCACTTATGTCAATCTGCAGGCCCTTTCCTGCAGGCTGGTGTTGGGCTCCTGCAGGGTTGTGATTAATTCCAGGATGGCATGAGGGGTGAATCTGAAGATGCGAGACACCTCAGAATTTCTCATGCTAAAGATGTCTATGCTTGTGTGATATATCAAGTGAAGAGTGAGGGGCTTGTATCAGATTAGATTATTATATCCATCAAGGTTTTAAAGGGCTATTGAAAGATAGTGAGACCGTGTTTGTAATTTGTATGTATGTTATGTACTGATGTATATATGTATGTATATTTCTGCTCAAAATTTTTATAAAAGCAAAGAATTTTTTTTGGGATAAAAAAAAAATTCCTCTCCCGTGCCCTCCTCTGTGCCCTCCTCCGTGCCCTCCTCCTTCTTTGCTCATCTAAAGTCAGTAGTATAGCTATGAGCATGGATGCCACTGGCATGTTGGCATACAGATTGTTGTGCAACACGTGTGACTGCTCAGCTCCTCACTAACAGTGTTGCTTTCTCTGACATGTAGACGAATTGTCTAATTTTATACCACCTTTTATATGGTCTAATTTTAGACGGGCCATGCAGCTGTTGCGCACAGCGCGTAGCCTGCGCTGCACCAATGTTCTTTTGTGGATCCCCGTAACTCCCTCATTAGCATATTTGAATAGCAAATCAATGGTGTGTCTAGCGCAGTTTTGCGCGGACGGATGCGTCTGTCTATCGAAATTACGCCGGACAAAAAAAAGTAGATTTCTTGCGTATCTCGTTTTGGGGGTGCGGAGCATCGAAACGCATGCGCACATTTAGACTTACGCCGCGCATCTCCTGTTACGCCGGCGTAATCGTTCTGTGAATCTGGCCCATTGTGCTTTTAATCAAATACAAAAAACAGTACATATTTAACCGCTTGCCAACCAGCCACCGCAGTTTTACGGTGGCAGGTCGGCTCGGCTGCGCGAGATCACGTAATATTACGTCATCTTGCAAATCAGCCAATAGTGGCGCGTATCGTATCGGCCTAAACTGAGGAAAAATTTTTTTTTTTATATATTTTTGGGGATATTTATTCAAGCAAAAAGTAAAAAATATTATTTTTTTTTCAAAATTGTCGCTCTAGAGGTGATGAAATACCACCAAAAGAAAGCTCCATTTGTGGGAAAAAAAGGATGCCAATTTTGTTTGGAAGCCACGTCGCACGACCGCGCAATTGTCAGTTAAAGCGACGCAGTGCTGAATCGCAAAAAGGGGGCCGGTCATTAAGCAGCAATATGGTCCGGGGCTGAAGTGGTTAAAAGGACATATTTAATAGTGATGAGCGGAATACGCCATATTCGATTTTGCGATATTTAACGAATATATAGAAGAATATTCGCGTAATATTCGTTAATATCGAATATTCATGATATTTTATCAAAATTTTTTTTGCAAAATTCTCGTCAACAAGCGAAAACGGAGATCATTTCCTGGATTACTAAACTAATATGCACTAAACACTAACTCTACTTACACAAACTTATATGACTAAACTAAAGCTAATTTTTTTTTTTTTTATACACAAAACACAGAAGGGCAGAGAAAGTATTCGCGAATATTCGTAATACGCATTGCGAATATTCGGCAACATAAAAGGATTGCCTCAGCTACTCGGCCCAGGGTCTCTAATCATACCAGCAATGCTTTTAGACGTCGATGGAGATCACTAGGATGTGATCTGTTTTAAAAATAAATTTGAAAAAATACGAATATTCGCAATAGCGAATATTCACCGCGATATTCGATTTATTCGCGAATACTCGAATATGCAATATTCGTAACGAATATTCGCAATGCGAATATTCGTGAGCAACACTAATATTTAACCCTAATTCCCCAAAATATTATCTTGTCTTTACAGTGTACCTTTTTTATTTTATTTATGTTTTTCCCCTTCCCTCCGTCCCTTCCCCCCAACCCCCACCACCTTATTTTTACCTTTTTAAATCTAAATCTCATCTAATTTTTCTTCTTCCCCCGGGATTCTTCTTAGATATAGTGTATTTTTCCTGATTTAAATTTATACTTTTTGCCCCCCCCCCCCGCAGCCCCTCCAGAATCCCTACCTCCTGAGTTTAGCCATTACCAATTGCGGTGGCACGAGGCTGGCATCACCCATCCATGGTTGCCATATAAAGTCAAATTTACCCGTTTCCCCCCTGCGGCTGTATGTTAGTCTTTCTCTAAAAAGTAGGGAGTTCACATATAGGATCCACTGTCGTCCGTGGGTACCCCTGGTGCTATCCAGTGTCGTGCTATAAGTTTTCTTGTCAGATATAGCACTCTAGTTAACATAAGACACATTCCTTTTGGGAACGATTCGACATCTATGGCACCCAGTAAGTACACCAAGGGATCCAGAGGGATAGGTACCTGTGCCAGTCTGCTTATGCACTAGGAGACGTCCTCCCAATACCAATGTAATTTTGGGCATCTCCATATTAGATGTATAAAGTCCCCCTGATGTACTTTACACTCCCCCCCCACCTATGCAACTGCACTGGTGTTCTACATGCCCTATGCAAAATTAATAGTTGTGACAGTCTATGAGACGCAGGTATCGATATTACAGGAATGGATTCTAGGGCCCTATCCCACTGGTTTTAATCTATATCCCCTATATCTTCTGCCCATTTACTACGGCATCTCAAGGAGGTATGGTCCTGAACCTTAGATAACAGTTCCATGTACATTTTTGATATTAGTCCTCTCTGGTCATCTGTTCCGAGTACTTCCTTCATCAGGGATGCTGCCGATATTACTAGAGAATGTGTTTTTTGTTGTGCCTGCAATGCATGTCTGGGGATACCATCACTCCTAGATATTTAAAGCTGTTACTTATAACAATCTGCTCTGCCCTGGGTGTAAGGGGTTCCTCCAATTTGTCTATGGGCATCAAAATTTACTTCGACCAATTAATGGCAAAACCCGAGAGACCTCCCAAGTCCCCTAGTATCCCCATCACTGCCTGCAGTGATGCGGACAGACAATTCGCCTAAATAAATAAGCGCATTGTCCGCATACAATGATATTTTATCTTCCCTCTGGCACCTACGAAACCCCACCACCTCTGTGGCCTCAACCGCTCTTGCGAACAGCATTGGGGACAATGAGCACCCCTGACGGGTGCCTCTATATAACTCAAACGCTGGGGAAAGATTGTTATTGATACGAAGTCTTGCTCTGGGTTTAGAATAAAGAAACTTTACCAATGCTATAAACTTATTACCCAGTCCAAATCTTGCCAAAATCTCCAGGAGGTAGGGCCATTCCATACTATCGAACGCCTTTGCGGAGTCCAGTGACAGAATGGCCCTACCTCTCGGGTTATCCACCGGCACCTGTAGATTTATGTAAAGTCGCCGGATATTATCCGCCGTAGAACAAGATGGTATAAAGCCAGACGGGTCCCTATAAACCAACTTGCCTATCACCCGAGATAACCTCATGGCCAGAATCCATTAGATATTAATAAAACTTCAGTTTAAAATAAATAAATATAACACCATTAATAATACTTATCATAATTATAATAATAATAATAATAATAATAATAATAAATGATAGGTCTGGAACATCTAGTTATCTATAAAGGGTAATACAAAAAATAACAACGCAATAAAAACAGTGCTTAGAAAATAATTATAAAGAAATCAAATATTCTGCTCAGCCTTCAATTGTAAAAGTGACTGAAAATAAACCAACATATATCTCTGTAAAACAGTACAATGTGTACCCACAAAAACAATCAATAAATATCTAGAAAAAAATGCGCAACATTCATCCAGTAAATTATACCTTAATATTGGGGGTATAATCATACCATAGCTCATTTTTTTAAGCAATATGTTGGTTTTAATTTTTGTAAAGTTTTCATCAATTTATTGTAATTTTTTGCATTTTGTCCGATTTATTTTTGTTGCACAAAAGTCCCTGGGGGAATTTAATCAATTGTTTTTTTTAGTGTTTCTTTTTTTTTATTATTATGATCCATTTCAATATTTTTACTGAAAATGTTTTTGTCATATAAATGAGGGGGTGTTCTGTCATGGATGTTAAATGCTCATATTTAACTACTTGACTACTGGGCACTTAAACCCACTTAATAACCAGACCAATTTTCAGCTTTCGGTGCTCTCACATTTTGAATGACAATAACTCAGTCATACAACACTATAACCAAATGAAATTTTTGTCCTTTTTTTCCCACAAATAGAGCTTTCTTTTGGTGGTATTTTATCACCTCTGCGGTTTTTATTTTTTTCACTATAAATGAAAAAAGAACGAAAATTTTGTAAAAAAATGAATTTTTCTTCATTTCTATTATAACATTTTGCAAAAAAGTAATTTTTCTTCATAAACTTGGCCTAAAATGTATACTGCTACATATCTTTGGTAACAAAACAAAAAAAAATTAGATATTATTTAGTCTGGGTGAAAGTTATAGGGTCTAAAAGCTATGGTACCAATTACTGAAAATTGATAAATTTGATCACATCTGATGTACTGACAGCCTCTCTCATTTCTTGAGACCCTAACATGCCAGAAAAGTACAAATACCCCCCAAATGACCCCTTTTTGGAAAGAAGACATTCCAAGTAGGCATGTGCATTTCGTTTCGTTCCGAATCGAAATTCGGACGAATTTTCCATTATTCGGACATTCGGATGCATACGAATTTCCGAATTGCTATAATAACGAAAAATTTCGACCGTTTTCCGAATTCGTTCATTTTCGACCGAATTTCGAAAAAAAAAAAAAAAAGTCGAAATCGAATTTTTTTTTTCGAATTCCGAATCGAATACCCGCGGACTAAATTCGATCGGAATTCGAAACAAAAAAAAAAAAAATTTTCGAATTTAATTCGAAAAAAATTCTATTAGAAAAGAGACTATTTGTTTTCTAATCTGGTTGAAATATTTTCGATTTCGACCGATTTTTTCGAAATTCGGTCGAAAACGAACGAATTCGAAAAACGGTCGAAATATTTTCGATTTTGACCGTATTTTTCGAAATTCGGTCGAAAACGAACGAATTCCGAAAACGAATTCAACACATGTAACGAACCTAACTTAACGAAATTTATTAAATGACGAATTGAAACGAAACGAAACGAAACGAATTTTTCACTTTTGCACATGCCTAATTCCAAGGTATTTAGAAAGAGGCATTGTGAGTTTTTTGAAGTTGTAATTTTTCCCACAATTCTTTGCAAAATCAAGATTTTTTTCATTTTTATTTTCTTTCCACAAAATTTTCATATTAGCGGGTTATTTCTCACACACAGCATATGCATACCACAAATTACACCCCAAAACACATTCTGCTATTCCTCCCGAGTATGGCGATACCCCATGTGTGGGACTTTTTGACACAGCGTGGCCACATGGAATGGCGCCAAACTTTGCGACTTAAAAATCCCCATAGGTGACGCTTTAAATATTTTTACTGGTTACATCATTTTAGTTGGAGAAGAGGTCTAGGGCCAAAATGATTGCTCTCGCTCTAACGTTCGCAGCGATACCTCACATGTGTGGTTTGAACACCGTTTTCATATGTGGGCGGGACTTGCGTATGCGTTCGCTTCTGCATGCGAGCTCACGGGGACAGGGGCACTGTATGCCCAGAGTATTGCGGAGTATGCCCAGAGTATTGCGGAGTATGCCCAGAGTATTGCAGAGTATGCCCAGAGTATTGCGGAGTATGCCCAGAGTATTGCGGAGTATGCCCAGAGTATTGCGGAGTATGCCCAGAGTATTGCGGAGTATGCCCAGAGTATTGCGGAGTGCGGAGTATGCCCAGAGTATTGCGGAGTGCGGAGTATGCCCAGAGTATGCCCAGAGTATTGCCCCCCAGAGTATGCCCAGTATTGCCCCCCAGAGTATGTCCAGTATTGCCCCCCAGAGTATGCCCAGAGTATGCCCAGTATTGCCCCCCAGAGTATGCCCAGAGTATGCCCAGTGTTGCCCCCCAGAGTATGCCCAGAGTATGCCCAGTGTTGCCCCCCCAGAGTATGCCCAGAGTATGCCCAGAGTATTGCAGAGTGTTGCCCCCCGAGAGTGTTGCCTCCCCAGAGTGTTGCCCCCCCAGAGTATTGCCCAGCATTGCAGAGTATGTGCAGCAGGGATGGCTGAGCAGGGAGGGATGGATGGATGGATCTGTGACTACATTTGTCACAGATCCAGCCCGCAGCACTGGCGCTGCCATCCGCTCCCTCCCCTCTTCTCTCACACTGACTGTACCGATCGGTACAGAGAGAGGAGGGAGGAACCGGCGTCATCAAATGACGCCGGTCTGTTTACATCTGATCGCGCCGTCATTGGACGGCGCGATCACATGGTAAACCGCCGCTATCAGCGGCGATTTACCGTGATCCGTGACCCGCCGGGTCCTCTGGACCCGGCGGTCACGGACATTCCCGTGTGCGCGCCCCAGGCGGCGCGCGGGAGCGCGACTCTGGAATCACGTTATATAACGTGATCCCAGAGTTAAGCAACCACCTTGCCGCCGTTATTTTTCGGCAGGTGGTTGCTAAGTGGTTAAACAATATTCTCTATTATCTCATTTAAACTTTTTACCAATATGCAACATGAGCTGTGGGTATAATTATTTTTAGAAGGGTTTTTTTAAGACCTGAAAACTATTTTAATGGTTGCTCTTGGGTAAAATGTGTTGAAAAGAGCTGGTCTATGTGGTCATGACTTTTGCCTAGTGATGTTAGTCAGAGTTTTCCGCTGGGGACACTTTTGGGGTAAGAATTTGTATATTTCATACACACGTTTCAGTAGACAAATCCGATCGTGTGTACGGGGGGACAGACAGATTTTTCCAGCAGACAGATTTTAAAGCATACTTTAAAATCTGTCTGCTGGGAACCCGTCCGGCCGAAGTATTTTACTTCCTGGTTCGATGACGTGGCGGCGTCAACGCCACCGCCACGTCACCGCGCTGTCTGCCGGTGGGGATTTTGGTTTGATCGTGTGTACACGATCAAACCAATATATCCCAGCAGACAAATCCGATCAAATCGGTCTGACAGATTTGATCGGATTTATTTGGTCGTGTGCAGGGCCGGCCTTTGCGGTGTGCGGGTTGTGCGATCGCACAAGGCGCCTTGGACAATACAGGCGCCGTGCGGCTGTCACATCTCGCAGTCAGTTCACTTAAAAAATGTGTTGCATGTGGCAGGAGAAGGGCGGCCGCCGCCCGTGTCATTGCTCAGCAAGAGCTCGGCACCCCAGCGCTGCGAAGGGGGGGGGGGCGCGTCGCGCCCGCTGACACTCATGCACTGGTCCCCTTGACCCTCCTCCTTCTCCTCCTCCTCTCCGCGCGGCGCCTTTTGCGCAAAGCGTGCATGCGTGATGCATGCCGCTCAGCTTCAAATTCGAAAGGCGCCAGGAGCAGCAGAGCACCGAGTCTGACCAACTGAAGCCAGGACCTGCCTGCCTGACAGACAGCCGCCGTAAGTCTGAAGAAAAGTAACGGTAAGGCAGCCCGTCCCCTCCCCCTTATCTAGCAGGCTGACAGCTTCACACATGTGATTCCCTCCTCCCCCCTCACCTGTACACCAGATGTGAGCCTGTAAAAAAAAATGTATATGTTATAGCAAAAAAAAAAAAAACAGAGGTGATTAAATACCACTGCGCAGTTGTCAGCTTAAGTTAAAGTGGAGGTTCACCTAAAAAAAAAAATTATTGCATTATGGCTATTTAGTAGAACGAAAATCGGCGTTTGTTTTTTAAAAATGCTAGCGGGACATACCTTTTTCTATATAGATGATCAACGCGGCTTCCGGGTATGGTCGTCGGGGTTGGGCATTCCTAATTGATTGACAGGCATCCTGACCGGCGCATACAGCGCGTCACGAGTAGCAGAAAGAAGCCGAACGTCGGTGCGCAGGCGCCGTATAGAGCCGCACCGCCGGTCAGGATGCCTGTCAATCAATTAGGAATGCCCAACCCCGACGACCATACCCGGAAGCCGCGTTGATCATCTATATAGAAAAAGGTATGTCCCGCTAGCATTTTTAAAAAACAAACGCCGATTTTCGTTCTACTAAATAGCCATAATGCAATAATTTTTTTTTTTTGGTGAACCTCCACTTTAAGCAGCGCACATAGCAAAACATGGCCTATCATGAAAGGGGGGGGGGGGTAAATCTTACAGAGGTCCAATTTTTTGCCCAGAGTTTATTTATACTTCAGGCAGTCTGTAATTGGCCTGTACTGGTACCATGTTCCCCCGGCTATGTCTGCACCTCTGTCATATGGAAAACTCCTACAGAGGATCACTTCATGTTTGTGGCACCTCAGGTTTATTGCCTGAAGTATAAAAAACTCTGGGCAAAAAAAAATCACGGTTTAACCACGTGACCTCTGGAAGATTTACCCCCCCCTCCCCCTCCATGACAGGCCATTTTTTGCTATGTGCACTGCATAACTTAAGCTGACAACTGCGTGGTCATGCCACGCTGTACACAAATAAAATTAGTATTTTTTTTCCTCTGTGGTATTTGATCACCTCTGTGTTATTTATTTTTTTCTGTGTTATTTTTTTTTTTGTTTTCACAAAAGACCAAATTTGAAAAAAATAATAAAAAATGTTACTTTCTGCTATATAACATATCCAATTTTTTAATTTTTTTTTTCATAAACTTAGGCCAGGGGTCTCCAAGCTTTCTAAACAAAGGGCTGGTTTACTGTGCTTCGGGCTTCAGGAGGGCCAGACTGTGGCCATTTGGAGTACAAAAGGTCCTGATGTCAGTGGGGAAAAAAACAATGCTCCATTTTTGGTGTCAATGGGAGAAATTGTGCCCCATAATTGGTGTCAATGGGAGTAATGGTTGCCCCATAATCGATGTTGTCAGGAGAAATTGTGTCCCATCATTGGTGTCATTGAGAGAAATTGTGTCCCATCATTGGAGTCATTGAGAGAAATTGTGTCCCATCATTGGAGTCATTGAGAGAAATTGTGTCCCATCATTGGAGTCATTGAGAGAAATTGTGTCCCATCATTGGAGTCATTGAGAGAAATTGTGTCCCATCATTGGAGTCATTGGGAGAAATTGTGCCCCATCATTGGTGGCAGTAGGAGGAATTGTACCCAAGGGCCGGAATAAAAGCAAGCAAAGGGCCACATCTGGCCCCTTGGCCGCAGTTTGGAGACCTCTGATTTAGGTCAATGTTGTTGGTACAAAATATCCTAATAAGTGTCTACAAACTATGGAATATATTTATGGAATTTTTTTTTTCTAGTAATGGCGGAGATCATATAGACTTATAGCAGGGCTGCGATATTGTGACTGACAATCTGATACTTTGTGGGAACCAGTGACACTAATACAGTGATCACTGTACTAATGACACTGGCTGGCAAAGGGGTTAATCGTCTAGGGCAAGGGTCTCCAAACTTATTAAGCGAAGGGCCAGTTTACTGTCCTTCAGACTTTAGGGGGCCGGACTGTGGCCACTGGAAATAGCAAAAATGTTCCGGTATCAGCAGGAGTAAACAATGCCACGTTTTTTGGTGTCAGTAAGAGGAGGAATTGTGCCCCCTTTTTGGTGTCATTAGGAGGAAATTGTGTCCCTTTTTTGGTGTCATTAGGAGGAATTGTGCCCCATTGTTGGTGTCATTAGGAGGTATTGTGCCCCATTGGCGTCATTAGGTGGAATTGTGACCCATTTTTTATGTCAGAAGATAAAATATTGCCCCAAGGGCCAGATTAAAGCAAGTAAAGGGCCACATCTGGCCCCTGGGCCGCAGTTTGGAGACCCCCTGATCTAGGGCAATTAAAGGCTTAACTGTTATTTGAGCGTTATTGAGGCATTATTCAAGCGAAGCCTCATCTGCAATCCCAATGTGCTGGTAAAGCACCGCTAAGACCCTAATGTTTTAGGGCGTTTTTGCAGTGTCTCAGTGTGAAAGGGTAAGGCGTTCTTACAGCGCTTTCAATTCATTTCAATGGAGAGGGGCGTTTTTGGAGCATTTTTTCAGTGCCCAAAATCTGCTCCAAAGATGCTGCTTGCAGGACTCAGTGTGAAAGGGTCCATTGAGACGCACTTAAATTGTCTGTTTATTAAAACAAATTATTAGTTACAAATATTTTTTTCCTCTTTGTGTATGTTTAGGTGACCAGGGGGCAAGGGGGTGAAGATGGGGGGGGGGGCGCCACAAGATTAGCTCGCACAGGGCGCCTGAACACCTAAGGCCGGCCCTGGTCGTGTGTACGCGGCCTTAGTGTGGATGTCCTTCATTTTTTCTGGTTTCTATGTTTATCTCAAAAGCATACTGGTAGATTAATCACATTTCACCCAAATTGTTCGCAGTGTAAGCATGTGCCTGTAGGACTGTAACCAGAGCTGGATTCTTGCATAGTCTGCATAGACTGTGCCCAGACTGTAAAGGGCAGTACATATCCACCCACACATTATGCCAGTAACACATTCTTGTGTATAATAGAAGGTTTCCATTGTCTACTGTGATGGTCAGGGCATAGGTACTCATTGTTGCTGCCTCAGAGCAGCACGGGTATTTTAGTTGGTGGAATAGCTATAGCCGGCAGCACTGATCAATGTATCAGGGCTGAAAAGTCTCCTCTTTATAAGAATACAACTCAGCAAGAGTAATTTATTCATCCATATCCTCCCATCTACACGAACAAAAAAAAAGACTAATACATGTCCTGCCTTATAGTTTACCCATTCTGGGTCTATACACTGAGCTCCAAACTGCCATCAATGTAGGATAACAGTTTGTCTCTTTTTGGTAGTTTTTATTTTTTAATATAAAATACATCAGCACAGAATTACGTATAGAAATAAATACCAACTGGGCGGTTTTTCTTTGGATAAGCTGTTTAGCAGGATAAGAGTACCTACCCCAAGAATCTGACTGAAAAGAAGGGCATAGAGTGGAGTTACAGCTCCATTCACAGCAGCTCCAAAGGAACCCAGTAACATATAGGGCCATTCAGGAGCATTGTACTTCAATATCCTGGCCACTGGAGCTGGCTCTACATTGTCATCTTCGTCGGCAATTACTTCCTGAAAAAAAGCAGGGTCATTTTTAAATATGTATTATCAATTAGCTCATTAAATACAGAATAGGTAACATCTAAGTGCAGCCAAACTACAAAAACACAAATATCAGCAAAAGAAACATAACTTATAGTTAGTAGGATGTGTCCCTTGTGCTGATGGCATGAAACAGGATCTATGAATGGGGGATAGAGAGTATGATTGATAGGTCCACCCCTCACATTCATAGATCCTGTTTCATTCATATAAGCTGTAGTAAGATTTTTATGAATGGAGCAGCTGGTTGGAAAATTCCAACAGTTCTATTAATCCCCACCGCACTAAAATATTATAGCAGAGGAAGTGGGGGAGCATAGATGGAGGAGGATTTCACCTAACAGAAGAGGCATCAGCACAATGACACATCCTACTGACTGTGTCTAACATCCCTTGTTCTGATTTTTGTGTTATTCATTTTGGCTGCACTTAGGCATTAAAGATTTGTAGATTACATTTTTTACCAAAAATATCATTATTTTGCCAAAACAATGGGAAAGAAGCAGAATTTTCACACGCATAGGCAAAGAGATCTCAGGGTTTACAGGTGCTACTAACTAGACTCATAAGAACAGAAGGTCCATGTTCTAAAATCTATTGTCCTACTATTCCTTTCCTAAAGCCCTAAAGCTGACATACACTAGTAGAATTTTGTTTGAAATGTTTCATTTTCAGGACATTTTGAAGAAGCAGTGTGGAATGAATTTCTAACTATGTGTGTGGCATTTGGGAAATTCTACTCTTTACAAAAATATACTAGTGTATGGCCAACTTTAAAGTGGATACCCCTCTTGTCTCTTGGCATAAACTCACCTTTTTACTTCTGCCCAATTCCTCATACTGTTGAAAAGCTTCGGATGTATTGGCTACTGTCAAAAATGGCGTATCAGGGATAACATTGGATAGCTGAGATCTTGAGCGCTGGCGTATAGATGCACTGGGGAAAGAATAAACAAACACAATATACTACATGATGCTACCAGGGCATGCTAAGACTTTGAAGGATATGTTCTAGGTCTATCTAATATAATCTACTGTGATCCATAAAGAAATACATTGCCATACTACATTCATTTTAGAAACCTTATGCCGCGTACGCACGATCATTTTTCGGCATGAAAAAAACATTGGCCGGGATTCAGAAACGATTTACGTCGGCGTATCTCGAGATAAACCGCCGTAATTTCAAATGTGCACCGTTGCATCTTTGTGCCGATTCACAAAGCGAGATATGCTGAAAAACATGGCTTCAGCCGTCCGACGTAACTTGCCTACACCAGCGTATCGTGGGTGCATAGTTAAGCTGGACGCATTTGGAGTTCCCATTATAAATATGCAAATGAGTAAGATACGCCGATTCACAAATGTAGATGTTCCCTGCCGCTTCATATACGCGATTTGCGTAAGGCTTACGTCCGGCGTAAAGTTACCCCTCATATAGCAGGGGCAGCTAATGCAAAGGTATGGGCCAGAGAACGACGCCGTCGAATTTTACGTCGCGTACGCCGTTTACGTAGTACTACGTGAATAGGGCAGTGTGTAGGTTACGTTCACGTCGTAGGCGTTGTGCCGACGTATCATAGTAAATATATACAACGTGTTTCTGAGCATGTGCGCGCATGCCCAGTTCGACCGGCCATTCATTTGCATGGGGTCACACTTAATTTAAATAGATGACGCCCACCTCCTTCCTACTTTAAATTAGGCGGGATTACGCTGGCCAATTTACGCTACGCCACCACAATTTACGGAGCAAGTGCTTTGTGAACACTGCACTTGCCTTTCTAAGTTGCGGCGGAGTAGCGTTAAGAAGATACGCCACGCCCGCACAATGATACGCCGATGTATCTGAATCGCGGCCAGTGTTTTTGTTTTTTTTAAATGTCATTTAAAATGATCATGTGTGGGCTTCACATTATTTTTCGGGTTCTGAAAAACAAGATTTTTTTTTTTTTTTACGAACATGCTGCATTTTTTAACGACATTTTAAACAATATCGTTTTTCGGGTTGCAAAAAATGATCGTGTGTGCGCTAAAATGATGTTAAAAAACGATGGTGTGTGGGCAACATTGTTTACATGCCGAAAAACGTTGTTTTTTTTTTTCATGTCGAAAAACGATCGTGTGTACGTGGCATTATAGTCAAATTAGAGTTTCACTTAGTCTGCAAAAACCATCTGAATCCAAAATAGGTTAGCTTCAGCCAAGACTAATCCACTTTAAACATCACATACTAAAATTGGAGCCCAGAAACCGATTAAGTTGCCAGTCAGGCGGCGTACACACGACCGAGGTTCTCGCTAGAAACCAGCGAGAACCTCGCTGGAAGCTGCATTCCAGCGAGAACCTCGGCCGTGTGTACGCTCTCGGCGAGCATCCCATCGGGAATGCCGTCGAGCAGAAATAGAGAGCATGTTCTCTATTTGCTCGACGGCCCGCCTGGATGAATGGCTGGTTGCCATTCCCGATGGGCGGGTCGCCGAATCTGACGGCCGGCAGAGAACCTTGACGGGCGGAACGATGTGTTCTGCCCGTCGAGGTTCTCTGCCGTGTGTACGCGGCTTCACACGCTAATCAAATCCATTCCAATGTGCTTCAAGGCACTGTCCACTTTGTCATTCATGGCTATTTTCTTTTTCTCTGGGGACAATCAGGCAGTTCACTATCCAGTATTTCATGCTAAGGCCACCTACATTATTGGTGCTTCTTGGCTTCTATTTATGTGTAACCACTAAACACTCGAATGCCCCTTTCACACCTGCGGACCGTATGTCCGCTTTTTCATCCATCTGTGTGCGGATGAAAAAGGGAGACACATTGGTCCCTATGAGATCGCAGGTGTCAGCGGGGGGCTTATCGGAATCTGGGAGCCCCCTTTAATAAGGGGGCCCCCAGATCCTGGCCTCCACCCTATGTGAATGAGTATGGGATACATTGTACCCCTATACATTCACCTGGTGGAAGAAAAATGTCAATAAAAAAACACTACACAGGGTTCTAAAGTAGTTTATTAGGCAGCTCCGGGGGTCTTCTTCCGACTTCGGGGGTCTTTCTCCCTTCTGCCAGGCACCACTGCTGTCTTCTTTCAGCTCTTTTACCAGCGGGGGCCGGTCTTCTCCCTTCTTCTGACTTCGGGGGGTCTTCTTCTGACTTGGGGGGTCTGCCGACTTCTCCGCTCTCTTCTCCCGCTCTCCGGTTCTTTTACTCTTCTGCCGGGCACCACTGCTGTCTTCTTTCAGCTCTTTCACCAGCGGGGGCCCGGTCTTCTGCGTCGCCTTCTTCGCTTCTTCTCCTCTTTAATGTTGACTCTGCGCTCCCTCCCACTATAATGCCAGGTGTGCGGTGCGCAGTGATTTATATAGGCCTCTTATGACGTCACAGTCCTAGCATGCTCCAGGTGGTGACGACATAAGGGGGAGGGGTAATTTTGTCCAATGGATTCGCTGCTATCAATTTAGCCAATCAAAGCCGGGATTCTATGGAGAGAAGGACGGCGGGGACGTGCCCACAGAAATTCGGGGCTCAGGTAAGTAAAACAGGGGGGTGGCGGACACTGCAAGATGTTTTTTCACCCTAATGCATTAAGGTAAAAAACATGAAGGTTAACAACCCCTTTAATGCATTAAGAAAGAAAAACTTTTGGCTTTAGAACCACTTTACACCTTTAGGCAGTATCTCACCAGAAATCAAAAAAGCAGGAAATTAAATTTTTGAAGGCATTCTTTACACCAGGGGTGCCCAACCTTTTGAAGAGCAAGGGCCATTTAAGCAACTTGGTACCCAGTCGCGGGCCACAATGAGCCAGGCGGGTGGATGGCAGCTGACTCGGCTCTATAGAGCCCACTCTACTCGGCACACAAAACTCGCAGGTAATAGAAGTCTATGGCTCAGTGCAGGTAAAACATAGGTGCTCTTCTCTGCACCTGTGAATCAGTTTCAAAGCAGCCCAGTAAACACTGCAGAACAGATATGCCGACATATACCCTGTGATTTTTAGTAATAAACTTGCCTTTAAGGCCGCGTACACACGATCAGACATGTCCGATGAAACAGGTCCGACGGACCGTTTTTATCGGACATTTCTGAAGGGATCTTTTGATCTGATGTGTGCACACACCATCGGACCAAAATCCCCTCGGACCAAAACGAGGTGACGTAGAACACACAGACGTGCTGGAAAAAGGAAGTTCAATGCTTCCAAGCATGCGTCGAATCAATTTGACGCATCCACAGGATTTTGGTCCGATGGTTGGGCGTACTAACCATCGAACATGTCCGACGGACAGGTTTCCAGCGGACAAGTTTCTAAGCATGTTTAGAGACCTTTGGCCCACTGGAAAACTGTCCACTAGGCCGTACACACGATCGAACACATCCCAGTGCAGGAGGTCACGGGGCCACATCAGAGGGCTATGAGGGCCACATGTGGCCCCCGGGCCACTGGTTGGGCACCCCCGCTTTACACAAACTGTATACTGAAAGTTTCCAGGTTATCATATTGCATTAAACTTTACAGAATATTGTGGCTGCAGATATACTGTAAATGAAAAGATCATTTTTAATAACATTAAATAACAATATGTCTTTATTTTCCACCTAGGTGGAGTTACGCTGTAAAATTAAAGGTACATGAAGAATTAGATGCTTATTGTAGATGAATGAATTCGTCTTTTAGAATTTACACAAGTCGAACATAATAATAGATTCTTTAAGGCCAGTCTTCTGACGTCTGTGTAAATTTCCTATTCCTATTTACAATTGTACTTATCTTAAATATGACCTTTTAGTATATACCTTTCTAAAACAACTCTCCCTTTACCTGGATATTATTGTAAGCTATCAGGTATCAGACATTACATTTCATCACCGTCACAAGAGCTTAAGTACTATATATATATATATAAATAATCAATTTAGAGAGTTTATTCATCAGCAACTCCTAAATATACCAATCATCACAGCTGTTCACCTAATTAACATACGTCTCGCCGCTTGCTATTCAAACAGCCTGTGAACTTTACAAAACCCATTTGGTGATAATACCGTAAGCTGGCTTGATAGCTGCCCCTTTTTAAAGGTTGAAGCGTCTCCAGTTTAGGCTCTTCAAATTCTTTGTTCTCCTTTTCTAAAAAAATAACATGGAAAAATTAACAATTATTTAATAGGCAAAGCAGGAATTTGAACTGCACATTCAATAAAAAAAATTGCAGAAAGAAGACAGCAATCACAATATAGAAGTTTGATTAAATCCCCAATAAATCTAAATACTACAAAAATATATATATTTGTATCTATTTAACCACTTAAGACCCAGACCTTTAGGCAGGTAAAGGACCTGGCCAGATTTTGCCATTCGGCACTGCGTCGCTTTAACTGACGATTACGCGGGCGGGCGTGCGTCGTGGCTCCCAAACAAAATTGGCGTCCCTTATTTCCCACAAATAGAGCTTTCTTTTGGTGGTATTTGATCACCTCTGCGGTTTTAATTTTTTGCGCTATAAACAAAAATAGAGCGACAATTTTGAAAAAAATGCAATATTTTTAACTTTTTGCTATAATAAATATCCCCCAAAAATATATAAAAAAAAAACATTTTTTTTCCTCAGTTTAGGCCGATACATATTCTTCTACCTATTTTTGGTAAAAGAAATCGCAATAATCGTTTATCAATTGGTTTGCGCAAGATTTATAGAGTTTACAAAATAGGGGATAGTTTTATTGCATTTTTATAAAAAAAATTTTTTTACTACTAAATTTCCTCATCCTTTTGTTTATTTTGGTGACTCCAAAATGTAACAAAATGGTTGGCTTTGGATATACTTTAAAGCTCAACTAAAGTCTCACACATATTAACATTTATATAGCCCATTGTATGTCCTAATCTATGATGACTGGAGATTAGCTTGAAAATACCCCTTTCAGTAGAAATGCTGCTATTTGCCACTATGCCAGCCACCCACTGGTAGATTTCCGAACAAACATTTGTATGAAAAATCTTTGGATATTCGATGAATGGATGAATGTTGTTTGAAAGTACTTGAAAGGCCAGTGTGTACAGCAGCCTGTCCTTCTTCTGTTGAATGGGCATGCTGGGGACAGCATGCTGTGACTGTTCATCACACACTTGTTCGACTCGAACATTGCCTGTTCGCCAAACAGCGAACAATTTGGGGTGTTCGCGGCAAATTCGAAAAGCCGCAGAACACCCTGGAAAAGTCTATGGGAGAAATCTAAAGTGCTAATTTTAAAGGCTTATATGCAAGTTATTGTCATAATAAGTGTTTTGGGGACCTGTGTCCTGCCCCAGGGGACACGTATCAATGCAAAAAATACAATAAAAAAACAGAATTTTTTTGGGGAGCGGTGATTTAAATAATGCTTAAAGTAAAACAATAAAAGTGAAATATTCCTTTAAATTTTGTACTTAGGGGGGTGTATAATATGCCTGTAAAGCAGCGCTTGTTTCCCATGCTTAGAACTGTCCCTGCACAAAGTGTAATTTCTGAAGGATAAAAAGTCATTTGAAATCACTGCTCCCAAAAAAACTGCTGTTTTTAAAACTTTTTATTTGGATTGATACATGTCCCCAGGAGCAGGACCCGGTCCCCAAACACCTTTTAGGACAATAACTTGCATGTTAGCCTTAAAATTAGCACTTTAAAATTCAAACGTTCGAGTTTCATAGACTTTAATGGGGTTTTAAAGTTCACACAAACTTTTGGTCTGTTCGCAGGTTCTGGTGCGCAACCGAACGGGGGGGGGGGGGGTGTTCGACTTATCCCTACCCAAATCCAATCTTTAACCCAAATAACCAAGTGAAGCATTTATTATCAGGTAGACGTAGTAGAAATGAATGAGAAAGCATTACATACCTTTTTTCTCCATTTCAGTAAGAGCTTTATCTCCTTGACTTTGTAATGTCACCAAGGTAAAATAAACTCCTTTTCTCTCCAACAGTTCATCATGTGTTCCTCTTTCTACAGCTCTTCCATGCTCAAAGCCAATAATTACATCTGCATTTTTGATGGTGGACAAACGATGAGCAATAGAAATGGTGGTGCGACCAAAACGAACCTGAACATGAAAAGTTTGCATTAAATTCTCAGAGCAAGAAGGGCGATACAAAATGGCAAAAGGCAGAACTATGAACGGGGCAATAAATGTGGGAAGCAATTGGCGAACTCATTGAGGGAACAACACACTAAGACTTATATCCCTATGATTAAGGGGTCAGGAGGCGAAGAACACATGCTACCCAGAGAAATTGCACAGAGATTTAGCGACTTTTATAGCAGTCTATATAACTTACAAACAAACCCCCAACAACATGAGGCAATGGGTAACTATATAGAATCTTCAGGTATCCCGACTCTAACAGTAGAGATGAGCCAAGAAATGGAAAAACCTATAACCTTAGAAGAACTACAGGAGGCAGTGAAAAAAGGGAAAGGAGGGAAGTCACCGGGAGCAGATGGATTTACCATTGCCTACTATAGACTTTTTCTCTCAGTTTTAGGCCCTTTTATGGTCAGAATGTTTAATGGTCTGGGCGATACATGTTCTTTTCATAATGAAACCCTAAAAGCGGTAATAGCGGTCATCCCTAAAGAAGGTAAAGATCCCTCTCAATGCGGGAGCTATAGACCCATTTCATTACTCAACGAAGATTTGAAGCTTTTCGCCAAAATCTTAGCAGCACGTATACAACAATACATACCCGGGCTTATCCACAAAGATCAGGTGGGATTTGTCCAGATGCGTGAAGCCAGGGATAACACGGTTAAGACCCTGAACCTGATCCATCTGGCTGACACTTTCCGAACCCCGTGTGTCTTCCTCGGTACTGATGCCGAGAAAGCTTTTGATCGGATAAACTGGCAATTTATGTTTATGGTTTTGAGACACATGGGGTTCGGCAATAAGATGATACAATGGATCACAAGTAATTATACCCAGCCAACGGCACAGGTTAGAGTGAATGGAATATTGTCTCCACCCTTTAAATTGTCGAATGGGACAAGACAGGGATGCCCGCTATCCCCTCTCTTATTTGCAATATCTGTAGAACCCTTATTAAATAGGATCCGACTGAATCCAGACATCAAAGGAGTGTCTTTTGGAGATGCAGAATACAAGATCTCTGCTTATGCAGACGATATGATGTACTCTTTGACGAACCCGATGGAATCCCTCCCTAGGTTGCTACAGGAATTGCAACTATATGGAGGCCTCTCAAATTTTAAGATAAATTATGATAAGTCAGAAGCAATGGGAGTAGCGATCCCGGAGGAGGATCTGCGGTCTTTGAAAGCTAAACACAGATTTAAATGGTCTGACAGGTCACTTACATACCTGGGCACTTCCATCCCAGCAGATCTGACACAGGTTTTTAAACTTAATTTTGTGCCACTATTGGGGAAAACATGGGCCCTCCTGGAGGGCTGGAAGAGGGGGTTTCATTCCTGGTTCGGGCGAGTCAATATTATCAAAATGAGCATATTACCAAAATTTTTGTATCTCTTCCAGACACTCCCCATCGCCATACCAAAATCCTTTTTTAGCCAGACGCAAACTCTTTTTAATAAGTTCATATGGGCTAATAAACCCCCAAGAATTAAGAGGCGCACATTATCTTTATCAAAGCGAGATGGATGTGTCGGCTCCAGACATCTATATGTACTATCAGGCGGCCATTTTGACCCGCCTGATAGACTGGAGGAGACATGGCGATGAGAAAATATGGCCAGGTTTGGAGCAGGCACAGTGCAGTAGTATACTCTACCTGGCAGCATGGTGTTATAGAGACCTGCCGATAACTATTAAGAAACACCCACTGATAGGCCCAACACTGAAAGTTGCTTACAGGCTATTTGCGAAGGGGACATTGTCCACCCTGGATTCACCACTTTACCCAATTATGGGGAACCCCCAATTCGTACCAGAATTGATGAAGGGGACTTTCAGTGGGTTAATAGAGCAGGGCTTGGTACAGGCATCTCATTTTGTTAAAGAAGGCTCATGGCATACTATGCAGGAGATGGTAATGGGTGGGATTCCCTACCAATTGGACACTTGGAGGGCATTACAATTACGGCACTTCCTGGACACTTTGAAATCCCCTGTAAGATATGGGCGTAAACTAACACGATTTGAGGGGTATTGTAGTGGGAGTGGAGTGCTTCGGCACACCCTCTCAAGAATTAACGAATTATTAAACGTACCGATGGAGGACTCCCAAATCCCCTTCTTTAACAGGTGGGAGGTGGAGCGGGGAAGACCTTTTACAGAAGAACAAAAGAATAAAATACTCCGGAATATATTTGAATCTTCAGTCTGTGTGAAGACACAGGAGATGAATTACAAGATATTAACTCAGTGGTATCGTACTCCGGTAGTATTAAAGAAGTGCTACCCAGATATCTCGGATAGATGCTGGAGGTGCGGAAAGAAGGAAGGAACGTTATTACATATTTTGTGGTTCTGCCCGAAGATTTTAAGTTTTTGGACAAAGGTTCAGGGAATAGTACAGAAATTTAGCAAAGAAAAATTACCAGAGGACTGGTCTTATTATTTATTACAGGACTCTGAGATTTCGGTAAAGTGTTATAGGAAATCCATGGCTTGTCACCTTCTAAATGCTGCCTGTGCCTGCATCCCAGGGATGTGGAAACAGACACAACCGCCAACGGTAAAGATGTGGCTGAATAGAGTAGAAGATACAAATAGAATGGAGGACCTAGTGTGGACCTCCAGACAGAAACGTAAGGCCTACCTTGATACGTGGGCTGAATGGAATGCGTTTAGATACTCAGAAGAAGGAAGGGTTCTGATAGATGTGTAAATACGCAATATGGGAGGGATCCGGCCCTGCGGACGAGGAGGAGAGGAGGAGATGGATGGAGGAGGGGGTGGTTCCCCCACCCCCCCCTTTTTTTTTTTTTTTTTTTTTTATTATTTTATATCCCCCCTTTTTTTTTTTTTTTTGGGAGGGGGGGGGGTGGTGGTTATATTTTTGGTTAGTTTTGTTTGGTAAGGGGGATGGGGGTGGTGTAGTATTGGGAAGACAGTGCAGAGAGTGATATCCCAAGAGGTGGTCCAACTGCCCCCCCTGGCAGGGGACACTTGGACCCCCTGGTGGGAGGGGGGGTTCATTGGCCTGAGGTAGTAAGGGGAAGGCACCCACTGAATCAAAAGGCAATTAGAAATATGGAAGATGATTTTCAGTTTGAGAGAGGAACGATACGATATGTTTTGGGAAACATATCTCTTTTACCTATGTTTAAATGATTTGACTTTGCACCCCGTGGGTATTTCTTTTCCTTCTTTCATTTTTGTGTGTTGCAATGACTTTATGGCCAGAGGGATGGCCCTTTGTATGTATGTCACTATGCTTGTTTGGAAAACAATAAAAGAAAATTTAAAGAAATTCTCAGAAACAGTGTGCCACAGGGTCTCTTTCATACCTAGGATCTCTCATGGATTGATGCTAAAAACTCAAGGATTTGAGGTTGTCCTAGTGTCCTTGAGTCTCTGCCCTAAAAATTCAATTCACCTTACCTTTGACTTGATTGATCTTGCTTTTAATATGCCTCTATCTTTCTCTTTCACACATAAATAGATGTATTATTTTAAAGATATCTGAGGCTAGTTTACTGTGGATACAATCAAATCTCATGATGGAGAAAATACATTTTTAAAGATGATCTCCAGTTTTATGGGAAAGCAGGGGGCTTTTGATAATCTTAAATTCATCCAATCAACACTTTTTTATCTAGTTTTCCCCAAAACATAGCTGTAGCATTATGAGTGATGAGCGTTTTTTTGTAGTCCACAGCCCTCTGTTGAGGCCGCGTACACACGATCGGTTCAAACCGATGAAAACGGACTGAAGTTTGTTTTTATCGGTCCAAAGCGATCGTGTGTAGGCCCCATCGGTCCGTTATCATTCGGTCCAAAAACAGATTGCTTGCTTTAAAATTGATCCGATGGACAGCTAACTGATCAAAAAAAAGGTCAAAACCGATCGTTAGGGCTCCCAAGTGGAGCAGTTAGGGCAGGGTGAGTGGGAGGCCCCCCTCACACCCGCCATTGCCACCCGGGGGCATGGAGAAGGATGGCAGATTGCCTCTGGGGGGAGGGTCTGCCTACTCCCAACTCCTGCAGTCCGGCTCCTCTCTCTCTCGAGTTCACGCACAAAAAATACACTTAAAATAAAAACGATCGTTAGTACGCACGAGCATCGGTTAAAAATCCACGCATGATCAGAATCAAGTCGACGCATGCTTGGAAGCATTCAACTTAGTTTTTTTGATCACATTGTTGTGTTTTACGTCACCGCGTTCTGACATGATCGGTTCATGAACCGATGGTGTGTAGGCACATCAGTCCATCAGTCAGCTTCATCGGTGAATAGATGAAAACGGTCCGTTGGACCGTTCTCATCGGATGGACCGATCATGTGTACAAGACTTTAGAAGCATTGAAAACTCAAACTGTGCCACACACTGTCAATTACATTTTCCAATGCATTAATATGGTGTATTATAGAAGCAGCAGAATGTGCAATGAAAGTGTGTATATTGTGTGTATACTAGACATGTGCAGACTGGAATATTTTGTTTTGTTTTTTCGTTTTCGTTTGGAAAATACATTTATTTAGTTACTCCCCAAAATCGTTTTGATTTATTTCGTTTTTCGTTGGGGAATAGCTTTCGTCCGAAAATCCAATAATACTTGGTTTCTGTTTGAATGGTCAAAAGAATATTCGACGGAACGTCGAATCTTTACATCAAATCGTACATTTCCATTTGAATATTCCGCCTACAAGAATTCTAATGTTGTATGACTAGTAATAATGTCGAATCTATTCTCTATAATGTTGAATCTATTTTCTCATAAATCGAAATCTATTCTCTGTAATGTCGAATCTATTATTTCTATAGTGTCGAATCTTTTCTCTATAATGTCGAATCTTTTCTCTATGATGTCGAATCTTTTCCCTATAATGTCGAATCTCTCTATATCGAATTTTTACCGCAACAAAAACGAAAATAAAGCACTTTTTATGTCGGATCTTTCGGTTTTCGTTTCTTGCACTTTCGTTATCGTTTATTAAAACGATAACGAAAAAAACAGATTTTCGGACGAAAATGCATTCTAACGAAAACGAATGCACATGTCTAGTGTATACTTGGCCCCCTGTGATTCTGCAAACCCACAGTAATCAACTAGCTAAACCTATGTCTTTTTTTTGCTTAAGAAAATTAATTGTATTGTTCCTGGAATGTGTTTTATGTTAGTTCATGCACACTTGTAGTTAACTTCCAAAATAAAAACACCTTATCAAGAGCTTCTTGGACAGTAGCTTCACTCTCGTTATCCAGAGCGGATGTAGCCATGTCAAGAAGAAGGATTCTGGGATTTCTGACCAGTGCTCGAGCAATGGCGATTCTCTGCTTCTGTCCTCCACTCATCTGCCCACCTCCTTCTCCAACAAGGGTGTCAAATTGCTGGTAATAAATAAAAAAAAAAGTAGTGAAAAGAGAAACCTGTCAATCCTCACTATGACTATGGCATTACAAATTAATGCATAAACAATCACAATGGCTTTTATCATAAGAAAATAATACAATAGATTTTTTTTCTATATTCGGCACACGTGTCAAAAATGCACATTTATCTCTCTTTTTTTTTTCATCTGCAGGGGTAGGCAACCTTGGCCCTCCAGTCCCATGATATATTGTAAGACCCTAACAATCACAGGCATGACTCCTGTAGGCAGAGGCATGATGGGATTTGTAGTTTCACCACAGCTGGAGTGCCCAGGTTGCCTACCCCTGTGCTGGAGGCTAGCGATTCCCCACTTCTCTCTGCAGACTAGAGGAATATATACAAACAATACAGGCCAAAGAACAGAGCATTTTGACAAACACAAACAATCCATGACTGTGTCCATGGTCCAAATAGCACTGAGTGTACATTATGGCCTCTATTCCCAAAATGTAATTGTGGGTTACCTGCCAAGGTCACAGTAGATAATTAACATAATTCAAATTGTTGGCATCTGTGCGCAAGAAGCTTAGCATTGGGGCATCAAGAGTATATTATTACTTTTCACAGTGACATATATTGGATGGTCAGTCCAGGATTGGCACCAGCATAGGGCTGCTTAGGCAGCCGCCTTAGGGTACCAAAATGGATGGGGAGTGGAGTGGAAAAATTGTAATTCCCTAGTCACATTCTGGAGATTTTGATTTTTAATATACCTTCCCTTCCCGACACTTCACCGTCTCTCCTTCGGGGCGCAGCGTGGAAGTTTAAGTTTGGCTCACCCGCCAGCTGCCTGTAGCCAGTGAAGGGAAGTGGGGAGTGCATAACCCCCTCATTACACACTGCTGTTTAGTGGCAGTTCAGCACAGATCAAATTTTCAATGCAGTGTGATGTCCTTCACGCTGCACCCCATAAAATTACAGATGCAATGTGAAGGGCATACTGTACCAGCGCGACAGTAGAGAGCGAGAGGATGCAGGGAATGAATAAAGTGTATGCCAAAGGATGGTTCAGCAAGATACACCTATTTTGCAAGAAAAAAAATCACACCCTCACCTGTGTAGACAAAAATCTTGCACCAGACCTGGGCCAGTCCATCCAATATTGATATTTTAGTCTTTTGAAAATGGAAACAGGTGAAACTAGAATGTGAGTTAATTATAATATCTCCTAGGAACAATCTTGGGCTCTCCATGTCTGAGCGTATTGGTTTTTCCACCTGCAATGTCTATTATAAGGGGGCATATCTCCTAATATTCTTTGTATAAATTGGCAAAAGTGCAGCAGATAAAATAAGGACCAGTGTCAAAATAAGAGCTGAAAACCCTTTTAAAGATATATAATCACTTGCACCCCCTGAGAGAAATAAGAAGGTTAAGACTTGTCATTCCCACCCACCATTGACTCTGAGGCTGCGTACACACGACCGGTTTCCTCGACAGAATTCATCAAGAAACTTGGTGGGAGAGCTTTTTTGCCGAGGAAAACGGTCGTGTGTATGCTTTTCATTGAGTAAACTGTCGAGGAACTCGACGAAGAAAAAAGAGAGCAAGTTCTCTTTTTCCTAGCCGGGAGTCGTCGTGTTCGTCGTCGGGCTGATTTTCCAGGAGAAACACATTGGTGTGTATGCTTAGAAACCTGTGCACCTTCGTTAAAAAAAATATTTTTAATGGAGATAGCACATTTGTCACGCTGTAACAGACTAAAAATTGCAAATGTCTCTTACCAAACTTTTTCCTAACACGCAGTAACATGAGATTAGCAAAAGCAGCCCCTGCCATTGTATGTGTTGAAGTCACCGCGTTTGAGAACGAGGAGATTTGGTTTTGACAGTGTGAACGCAAAGACAGCTTGTCAAGTTTCTCAACAAGCCTAACAAGGAACTTGTAGAGGATAACGATGTGTCTTTTCCATCGAGTTTCTCGGTCGTGTGTATGAGGCCTGAGCTATTGGATTTGAGTGGACTGGGCAATATAAATTGTGAGAACATAATATTTATTAAATGACTAATTCTAGGAAAAGAGTTTACATTAAAACAATAAAGTAAAAATGTGAGAACTCAATAGGACTCAATAGGACTTAAGTAGCCAGTGACCTTTACAGAAAAGTGGCACTTCTCTTACCAGTCACTAATGATGGGTTTCTTTCACCTAGGATAATTCATTAATTGCAGGGGCTGGTCCTTGTGTGTGATGCAAGGGAGAATAATGGCTCCAGTCAGGTATATATAGCAGAGAAAGCGACAGAAGAACATCAGCTGAAGAACAACACCGTTCTCCTGAGCACAGTATCCACATATACCGAATAGACCTGGGGTCACTGAGAATGAAGCTTCTCATCTTTTCCTTGCTGCTGGTAGCAGTAACAACAAGATCAATCCCTGATGGTAAGTGCCTATCTCACTGTGTGCTATTATTTTATTTGTTTGGATTAAGCTGCCATTTTGGGAATTGATGATAACACCTACCACTTTACTTAAAGTATAAGTAAGGGCAAAAACTTTTTTCTTAGATTTGGATATAGTGGAGAGGGATTAGAATACCTGCCAGTTATTATTGCTGTCTGTGTCCCCATTAAGGAGATTAACCCTCTCTAATGGTCCTGTTTACCATTATCATTGGAAGTGAAAGTAAGAGAAATTACCCACATTTTGTGTTGTCCCTAGAAAAGTAATAAAGGGGAAAACTTCCAAATAGGTACACTAGTTGTGGTGACTTGGGGGTCCCCAAGGAATTCTCTTGATTTACAGGGATTTCCTCTCACTTCCTGTTTGGCTATGGGACAGGAAGTGAAGCTAAATCTCTGCCATGGGACATAAAATCTGACAGGGATTATAATCCTTCCTTGCTCTATCCAAAATGTAAAAAAAAGTTTTTCCTATAGTTCTACTTTAAATGCCTTCATGTGTGAAACTTACCAGCATGCTTTGGATTGAAGGAGGAGCCCCAGGAAAGCATGGGGAGAACATACTAATTCTACATGTAGATAGTTTTCCTGGTTAGAATTGATCACAGGACCCATCATTGCAGGGTAAACATGGAAAACGTTTAGCCAACATGCTTATCCTACTGATATGGACCAGATAATATAACACTTCTAATTCATTCCCTGTAGTTGGTAGAAATGGGAGTAATAGCATTCCCAAAGGCATTCATTTTTTAGGAGTTTCACTAATTTACCTCCTTGGACTTAAGGGCTATTTCTGCAAGGTGCAGTAATGGTGTACAAAGTGCCATAACACATACAAGTCTAGAAGGTTTACGTTTCATTGGTTGGATCAATTGTAGCTTTCTGGAATTGTTTCTGCCAGAAAGCTCCAATCGAAAACGCAAACCAGAAGGTTTTTTTCCCTGCCTCTAAACGCTGAGCTTAAAATATGCCTCTAATTGTCCTGGACACATAGGATAACACTGAGCTGCTTATGCAAAACATAGGCAAAACACAAAACTGTAGAAGCAGTATTATTTAAGCCAGTGTGCATGGACCCTAAGGGCCCTTTCACACGGGGGGGGGGGGTCAGTAATGATTTGCCTCCGTGTTTCTGTAAGCTCAGCAGGGATCGCTCCGTAAATCCCTGCTGAGCCGTCGGATGACCGGGCGGTCTCCGCACAATGTGCAGGGACCGCCCTGATTTTTCTCCGCTCTCCCCTATGGGGGAGCGGATGAACACGGACCGTGTGTCCGTGTTCATCCGATTCGCTCTGCAGACGGAAGAAAAAATAGGAAATTTTTCCGTCTGCAAAATCGGATGTTTGCGAAGGCGGGTGATTACAGGTGTCAGCGGATCTTTATCCTCTGATATCCACAATCACATGGGGACCAATGTATGTCCATTTTTCATCCGCAAACGGATGGATGAAAAAGCAGAAATAGGGTCCGCATGTCTGAAAGGGGCCTTAATGAGAACTTTGTCTCTGGCCTTATCTAGGGGTGAGTCTTTCACATGCTTTTTGCTGCCAGGTACACAATGGGATTGATTAACTAAAACTGGTGCGCAAAGAATCTAGTGCAGCTGTGCATTGTAGCCAATCAGCTCCTAACTTTGGCTTGTTCAATTAAGCTTTAACAAAAAATCTTTGAAGCTGATTGCTTTCTTAGGAGATTTTGCACTCCCCAGCTTTAGTAAATCAACCCCAATGCAGACAATGATACAGAATCTGCATGGCACGCACAAAAGAGGAACCAGCCATATAGAATGATGGCTTGAGCCCAACTCCAGCCAAACCTGTTTAATTTGTTTTGGATGGAACTGGTAAGGGTTAGTGCCTCTGTCTAGTTTTGATTCCCTCTGTGACCCAATTTTTCAGATTTCACCTCTCCAACAGGGACAGGATTTCTCTCCAACAGGGACACGACAGTGGCATTAGAACTTCTGACTGTTTTTCTTTTGCTTTCTTTGTTCCCCTGTTCCAGTGAATGGGGCACCCTAATGTTTTGCACAGATATCACCACAATAGCAAGTAGATAAAAAATCTCCTGAATAAGGTCACAGACAGAAATCAAAGCCCAATTGAATCTAGCACTTTTCTGCTCTAGCCAAAACAAAAAAATTTGGGCTGGGGTTAAGCTTTAGCCCTGGTTCACACTGGGCTGCGGGAGTGAAGCCGTGCAAGTTCAGCTGAACTCGCACGATTTCACTCCCACTGGCAGTCCCAATTTCAGCCACGATTTAAGAGACATCTGTGCAGGTTTCTGCACAGATGTCAATGTAAATCGCGTCCTGAAATCGCAAAAAGTAGTACAGGAACTACTTTTTGAAATCGGTGCAGCGCCGCAGATGCGGCGTTGCACCGATTAGGATGGTGTCATTGCCGGCAATTGCCGGAAAATGCCGCCGATTTGAGATGCAATTTCACATGTGAAATCGCATCTCAAATCGAACTAAATCGTACCCAGTGTGAACCTGGGCTCAATGCCAGCGGTACTGGAATGTTCTGGAGTTAGGGTGGCATAGGGTGAATAAAAACAATGCCTTTTTGACAAATAAAAATAATATCTGGATCGATTCCTATGTTTTTTTTCCTCCAATCTGTTAATTTCACATAAAGCAGGGCTACATGGCATTGCAAGTGCTACATTAGGTAACATTTGCGCATATTTACAAAGCCGCAAATGTAACTTTCACCAAATATTTACAGCACGTGAATTTTCTGCCATTTCTTTTAAATTAGAGAATATCATTAACTAAACTGTGACAACTTGAAGAATGCCACATCCATTCCTTTATAAATGTGCTCCTTCTTTTGGCTTTGGGACTGTGACTTTGACATGCACTTTAACATGGTAAGGCAGGACAGTCAACAATGAACAGCATTTATTTTTTAACTCTTCATTGATGTTTGCCATGTTGTCAGTCTAAAAGTGGTCCACCTTTATGTTTAGTTGACAATAAAATGTCTGAATGTGGTAATTCACAAGCGTACTAAAAAGAAGCAGAAAAGAAAAATATATATATTTCCTCCAGCCATGAAAGAGTATTCTTGTGCAAAGACATTTACATTATACTTTCATGCTTAATTTACAAGTAAGGATATGTACAAAGGTCATTTAATGCCTCACGAGAAAATGTCACTGATCTAATTTCGCTGACCTGCTTTCTGTAATAGAAATCAGTTTGCTGTGAATTATGGTATTTTTAAAATCATCACTACTCTTTACAGGGTAGAAAAAGGTTGAGGTGCAGTAAAATTGAATATCTTGCTATATATATGTACAGTGCATATACTGTATATATATATATATATATATATATATATATATAATGCTCACAAAAAATATATATCGTATATACTGTACTCCAGTATAAGCCGAGTTTTTCAGCACATTTTTTTACTTGGGTAATACTCGAGTAAAGGTCCCACTTACTGCTCTCCGGTCTCTCTAGGGCCGCTTTGAGCTGTTGCTGCAACCGCCACTAGAGGTCTGGATAACGCTAGAGGTCTAACAGTGGCCTGCAGTGTTTCGGAGTTGCCGCTATTTGGTTGTAGTCGTGGCTCATACCCGACAGTACAGTGGACAGCGGGAGACCTAAACAAGGTGAGGCTGCAAATGGGTACAGTGAGGCTGCAGATAGGCACAGTGAGGCTCCAAATGAGCACAGTGAGGCTGCAAATGAGCACAGTGAGGCTGCAAATAGGCACAGTGAGGCTGAAGAAGGCCACAGTGAGGCTGCAGATGAGCATGGTGAGGCTGAAAATGGGCACAGCAAGGCTGCAGATGGGCATTGTTAACCAGTAGCTGCTGCATTTCCCACCCCCCAGGCTTATACTTGAGTCAATATGTTTTCCCATTTTTTTTGTGGTAAAATTATGTGCCCTGACTTATATTGGGGTCAGCTTATACTCGAGTATATACGGCATATATAAAAAAAAATATTATGTAGCACAACATTTTTCTGCTGTTTCATGTATGCACATAAAGTAATATATATATGATGTACAATATATATATATATATATACATATATACTGTATATATACATGTGTGTGTATATATATACATATATACTGTATATATACACACATATATACTGTATATATACATGTGTGTGTGTATATATATATATATATATATATATATATATATATATATATCAAGGTAAATGCTGGCAAAAACTATATGATAGCATTTCAATGTTTTGCTATTCTATAATTTATGGGTGACATAATATGTAAAGTAGTATGTCTCTGGCCCCTGAGATTTAGTATGATTTATGTCCAGGGGTGACTGACAGCAGCTTAAAACTGAGGTTTAGGTTTGGCAATTTTTTCATTGTTACATTGGTTCAGCTTGGACCAAAGTAAGTATGTACCTAAATATTATTGTACTAGACAAGGCTACTCCAGTCATCTTCACTACCTTCCTGTGCTTAGTGGCTGCACTGCTGCATAGCTGCTGCAACACAGGAGGTTGCTCTCTTGGCAAAACACCATTATTATTTATTTATTTTTCAGTGAATGCAAAGTGTTATTTGATTGGATGTGGTTAGGACTGTGACATCACTGGCCTGTCTCTCCTGGTCCAATCAGAGAATGCTTTGCATTGACTGATAAACAGCGAGCAACCTTCTGTGTGCACTAAGCAGCAGGGCAGTTGCTCAGCACAGGACCTGAAAGATAGTGAAAATCACTGAAGTAGCAGTGTTTACAGTGATTTCCAGCTTCCATGGGGATCTCACGGGAAGCATGTAAAGGTGGGAGTCTCTGTTAATTTCTTAGTGTTGTTTATTATTAAGGGCATTTACACAAATGTTCTGCTCCAAGAAATTTGTTTGCTAGCACTGCCATGGGGTCACAAGCTCCTCTAGTCTTGGAAGTGCTGGGGGATGTTGCTGGCTGTGGAGTATGAGAAAGAAGCAGAAAGGGAGCACAGATAAGGTGAAAACTGGATTAGAGGGCATAGGGGGGGGGCTTTGCAGAAGCAATGCAACTTTTTCGTAAAGAGGTTGATGGTAAATCCAGTACGGACAAGAGAAATCACTTGAATCAGAAGCCCATTGAGAAAACAGGAGTTTCTCCTGTTTGTCTGTTGGTGCTTGTCCCGTCCCCTCCCTGTCTCCTCAGTAGGCTGCACTGATGATAGTGGTGAGTCTGCATTTATGGCAATACAGTGGGTGCTGCATTCATGGCAATACAATAGGTGCTGCATTCATGGCAATGTAGTGGATGCTGCATTCACGGTAATGTAGAGGGTGCTGCATTTATGGCAATAGGGTGGGTGCTGCATTCAGGACAATACGGTGGGTGCTGCATTCATGGCAATACGGTGGGTGTTGCATTCATGGCAACACGGTGGGTGCTGCATTCATGGCACTACGATGGGTGCTGCATTCATAGCAATATGGTGGGGGCTGCATTCATTGCAATACGGTGGGTGCTGCATTCATGGCAATATGGAGGGTGCTGTATTCATGGCAATGGAGTGGGTGATGCATGCATGGCAATTCAGTGGGTGCTGCATGCATGGCAATTCGGTGGGTGCTGCATTCATGGCAATATGGAGGATGCTGCATTCATGGCAATAGAGTGGGTGCTGCATTCATGGAAATGGTGAGGCTGCAGATAGGCACTGATTAGGCTGCATTCATGGGCACTTTGCTTCGCCATTCTTTATTTAAAATTTAAGATTTTATTTCCTGAAACGTCCTTTTTTAAAGTGAAGGTGCGTGTTATAAGCCGATAAATAAGTTATATCCAAATAACACGCCCAAGCTCATCTCTTTACCACACACAGCCACAAAGGCAGGAGAATTCTTGTTGGGCCGTGTATTAGTGCTCGGAGGAACACACTTAGACCAAATTTGAATGGTTTAAAGAATGTCAGGCAAAATGGTCGGCCCTCACGCATGTTCACTTCATCAAATCTGGCCCTCTTTGAAAAAAGTTTGGACACCCCTGACCTATGTGGTTTTATATACTTTTGCAAATTGTCATCTAAATGCCGTTATATTTGTACTGTTATTTAACGAAGGAATTGTTTTCAGGTCCGAAGAAACACCTAAAATGTCCTGTGTTCACCAAAAAAAATTCAACCGCTTTACGGCAAGAAAACAAGAGTGTTAGAAACTGTAGCGCCTGCGCACAGCCAGCCTGTACTTCAGACGCCGACTGTCAAGATAACAAAATCTGCTGTGAAATCTGCTGCGGGTTCAGATGTGTTACTGGTATCAGTGGTAAGTATTCCTAAAAATATTGTTATTTATACACTAGTTATATTAAACTGAGGTAGAAGACATAAATTATATACTGTATTTATTGGCGTATAACACTCACTTTATTACCCTGAAAATAGAGGTTAAACTGTGCCTGCGTGTTATACGCAGTGGGTTGTGGAAATATTTTTCCCTGAAACTTCCGTCTTAAAGTTAGGGCGCGTGTTATACGCCTGTGCGTGTTATACGCCGATAAATACGGTAAATATTAAATTATGTTTATGATCAATCTTTGTAAGCAATTCATTATATCAACTGTCAATTTTGTGAAAATTCATGGAATGTATTCATGTTAGAAATTCAAACTGATCTTCAAGGTAAAAACAAGGAGGAGATAATCACATTAACACTTTAAAAATGATATAAATATTTTACCAAAGCAACTAATGGACAGCTTTAAAGGCAGCAACTAATGGTCATAGAATGACCAAATGTTTTAGTACATTAGTGTAACACAGACTCTACAAATGCCAACCAATAAATATCCATGCTATTCAAATTTCCTACAGGGACAAAGTGCTAAAACCAATAGCTATACAATGAATTTAGTGTGCAAATAAATAAACTATCAGTGTACAAACAGTCAGTGTACAAAACCAATATACAGTGCGGAAAATAAGTATTTGAACACCCTGCTATTTTGCAAGTTCTCCCACTTGGAAATCATGGAGGGGTCTAAGATTGTCATCGTAGGTGCATGTCCACTGTGAGAGACATAATCAAAAAAAAAAAATCCAGAAATCACAATGTATGATTTTTTTTTAACTATTTATTTGTATGATACAGCTGCAAATAAGTATTTGAACATCTGAGAAAATCAATGTTAATATTTGGTACAGTAGCCTTTGTTTGCAATTACAGAGGTCAAACGTTTCTTGTAGTTTTCCACCAGGTTTGCACACACTGGAGGAGGGATTTTGGCCCACTCCTCCACACAGATCTTCTCTAGATCAGTCAGGTTTCTGGGCTGTCGCTGAGAAACACAGAGTTTGAGCTCCCTCCAAAGATTCTCTATTGGGTTTAGGTCTGGAGACTGGCTAGGCCACGCCAGAACCTTGATATGCTTCTTACAGAGCCACTCCTTGGTTATCCTGGCTGTGTGCTTCGGGTCATTGTCATGTTGGAAGACCCAGCCTCGACCCATCTTCAAAGCTCTAACTGAGGGAAGGAGGTTGTTGCCCAAAATCTCGCAATACATGGCCCCGGTCATCCTCTCCTTAATACAGTGCAGTCGCCCTGTCCCATGTGCAGAAAAACACCCCCAAAGCATGATGCTACCACCCCCATGCTTCACAGTAGGGATGGTGTTCTTGGGATGGTACTCATCATTCTTCTTCCTCCAAACACGGTTAGTGGAATTATGACCAAAAAGTTCTATTTTGGTCTCATCTGACCACATGAGTTTCTCCCATGACTCCTCTGGATCATCCAAATGGTCATTGGCAAACTTAAGACGGGCCTTGACATGTGCTGGTTTAAGCAGGGGAACCTTCCGTGCCATGCATGATTTCAAACCATGACATCTTAGTGTATTACCAACAGTAACCTTGGAAACGGTGGTCCCAGCTCTTTTCAGGTCATTGACCAGCTCCTCCCGTAGTCCTGGGCTGATTTCTCACCTTTCTTAGGATCATTGAGACCCCACGAGGTGAGATTTTGCATGGAGCCCCAGTCCGAGGGAGATTGACAGTCATGTTTAGCTTCTTCCATTTTCTAATGATTGCTCCAACAGTGGACCTTTTTTCACCAAGCTGCTTGGCAATTTCCCCGTAGCCCTTTCCAGCCTTGTGGAGGTGTACAATTTTGTCTCTAGTAACTTTGGACAGCTCTTTGGTCTTGGCCATGTTAGTAGTTGGATTCTTACTGATTGTATGGGGTGGACAGGTGTCTTTATGCAGCTAATGACCTCAAACAGGTGCATCTAATTTAGGATAATAAATGGAGTGGAGGTGGACATTTTAAAGGCAGACTAACAGGTCTTTGAGGGTCAGAATTCTAGCTGATAGACAGGTGTTTAAATACTTCTTTGCAGCTGTATCATACAAATAAATGGTTAAAAAATCCTACATTGTGATTTATGGAATTTTTTTTTTGATTATGTCTCTCACAGTGGACATGCACCTACGATGAAAATTTCAGACCACTCCATGATTTCCAAGTGGGAGAACTTGCAAAATAGCAGGGTTTTCAAATACTTATTTTCCGCACTGTATGATAATAAATTAACAAGCATCGAATATTATATATAAGCATGTGTGCTATCCATCCAAGAGTCACTTTTAGGAAACCACTGTGCAAATGAGTTAACAATTGACTATAAACACAAGAATGTGTAGTCTCCTTAGCACCCAGTGATATTTCTCTTAAATAATAATTTTTATATCATTTAGTTATTTATACCGCACCTTTTTAGAATCTTATTATGATAGGTAGAGGGGTATGTTGTATTTACATATTTAAAATCACCTATACAGCCAGTCTGTGGTACTTTCATAGTAGTTTGTGTTTACCTTGCCTAGGAGCTTACTCAACCAATAGAGGAAGCATGTTCTTTAGACTGGGTTATAGTAGTTAAATGGTTTATCACAATTGCATTGTCTTATTTTTTCTGTGCTTACCACCCCAATAGGTTTTTATAGATAAATAGTTTAAAAAAATGTATCTATTTTTTATAAAAGCTCTTCCTCAGAGAAATGTCAAACGAGGCACACGTAATATTTAAGGGGGCCGCTACAGCAGTTCTTTAATAATCTCATCTAATGTCACCAACCTCAATTTAAAACTGTGCCCTGATCATGTACCCAGTCACCAGCAAGGCCTATTGCAGTAGAAGAGAGTATAGTTTTTGATCTTTCTGCTTACCAGGAAGATGGTTAGGTAAAATTTAGAGTGCTCTCTGCCTACCAGGGAGCAGGATCTATTGGTTAGGTCTGCTCATTGTACTCAGGTGCAGCTCAGCTTGTTCTGACTGCCTCCCCACTGGTCCAATAGGGAGGCATATTGGACAGTGGGAGGTGACCTGGCAAGTGAGTGCACAGGCTTTTATTAAAGCCATGTGCTGCATTGCATTGTGTGGTACTGTATATAAGGCCAGAGTACATGTGCTATGGGTGCTATAAGTTGAGCCAGGGAACAGAGCCCCGGAGGGAGAGGGGTGGCTGCCCTCTCCTCCATGGAGGTGGCTGTGCAGCCCTGGGTGTTCGACCCAGCGACCTAGAGAGAGAGAGAGAAGCTGAACCCAGAGGTCATGCAGAGCTGAATGGAAGGGAGACACCAGGAAGGATCTCATTCTGCCTATTGTGAGTACAGATCTGTGTCTTGGGGCCTGCCGAGTGAGGGCCACCTCTTCAGCTAAAAGAGTCAGTGGACAGGGGTCACTAGAGAGCATCCTGAAGATAATTTAGTGCATCAAATCTGCTGCTAGCGACAGCAAGAAGACTTAATTATTTCATACATGTGGCTGTGTGGTCAAAAGCAGTGTGTCTGCTTCCACAGATAATCCGGTAAGGTCAAGTGAGAGTTGTCCTTATCAATTGTGAAAAGTTCTAGTTGGAGTATCCCACTCATCTCTTCTCCCATCCATCTACATAAAATACAAAAACCCAAATACCCTGGTCTGGTCTTTGAGTGGTGAGCAAGTTGGAGTAAGGGTGGAACAAGTAGGATCTCTCAGCAACCAAGCGGGAATCCCTAGCAACATAGTGGGAAATCCTCAGCAACCAAGCGGAAACCCTCAACACCTAAGTGGGAACCCATTGCATCTAAGTGGGAACCATTGGCAACCAGCGGCAGGCAAACAGGGAAAGATCTATGAAGTCATCACTCAACAAGGCCTACGGGACAGTGCTACATACAGAACCCTGTTAAAGAATGATGCGGCTGGGTGGGCAAAACCCTGTGCAGCCGCATTATTTTTAAACAGTGACAGTGGGCTCCCGGAGAAGATGTGCGCTCGCTGTCACTGGGAGGGGGAAGAGGAGGAGAGTCTGCAGATGCTGTAACATGTTACACGTTCCACCCTAAATATGAGTGAAGCCTCATACACACGCTCGGTTTTCTCAGCAAGAACCAGCAAGAGAGCTGCTGGCAGAGCTTTCTTGCCGAGTAAACTGAGCGTTTGTACGGGGCTTTCAGGTTTCTCGTCTGGAAATCTGGCCAGAATCTCGAAGAGAAAAATAGAGAAACCCGAGAGTGTGTATACTTACCTGTTGCCGTAGAAACCCGCACATTCTCAGAATGACTTTGACGCATGCGCGGTAGCTTCCACGGCATAGATAGGGTGAAGAGGGATGGCGGTGATGGCATCGAATGTGACGAGCGCATGCTCATCATACGCGATGGCGTCACCACGCCCTTGCCCTTCAAGAGGACCGCGTGAACTTATCCCTTAACATACACAACTGAGTCTGGTTGTTTTATTTATTGATTGTAGTCACACAACATGTTTTCTTGATCATTAACATTTGGATGGTCTAAATGGTTATGCACTGGACCATATGTCTACAAATTCCTTAGCTGTGTGCAAATGTACTTAGTAGAACTGAATGTTTGAAAACCAGTAAAACCACTTACTTAATATTAGCTATATATTTGGTAATATATTTTCAGGTGTTACTAAAAGCTTTGTATTTTATGCTTAGAATCCGCACAAGGACCTAATGATGTAAAGCAGGAAACACATCAGACGAATGACGATAACAAATTAAGACACAAAAGAGATGCCAATAAAGATGGTGAAACAAAAAATAGTAGCCCTGAAGATGAACAAAGCAGCGAAGAAGATAAACAGAGCAGTGAAGAAGATGAGGTCAAACAGGGCAAATCAAGAGGAAAGAGAGATGTCAGTGAAAAGGATGAACAGAGAGGTGAAGAAGATGATGGTGGTGAAAGAGGTCACAAAATAGCAGATGGAAAGAGAAGAGAAAATCGTGGTGAAAGAGGTCGCAATATAACGGAGGGAAAGGAAAAAGAAAATCATAGTGAAAGAGGTGGCATTATAGCAGAGGGAAAGAAAATAGGTGAAAAGGATCAAAAGATTGCAGAAGAGAATAAACCAGCTAACCATGGGGGAAAAGGTCATAAAACAGCAAAAGAGAAGCTAGAGGAGAAACATGGTAAAGAGGGACTGACCACAGCAGCAGAGAATAGTCAGCAAGAGCATGGAGGCAATGTAGTAAGAGAGAACAGAAATGCCAGATCTAGTAATCGTGGGGAAAGGCAAGGCCATAAAGAAGGAGAGAGACTAGGACAGGAACCAGGAGAAAGAGAAGGTCAGAAGAAGGGAGAAAGAAGAGCCCGTTCAAACAATAGTAGAAGAGATGGGGTTGCTAAGGATGTAAATGAAAATTCCAAAGGAAAGGAAAGTAACGAGCAAGGACAGCAAAATCATGGCGAAAGAGGTCGCAATATAACAGAGGGAAAGAGAAGAGAAAATTATGATGAAAAGGGTCATAAGATAGCAGAAGAGAATAAACAGGCTAAACATGGGGAAAAAAGTTGTAAAACAGCAAAAGAGAAGCAAGAGGAGAAACACAGTGAAGAGGGACTGACCACAGCAGCAGAGAAGAGTCAGCAAAAGCATGCGGGCAATGTAGTTAGAGAGAAAAGAAATGCCAGATTTAGTAATCAAGGGGAAAAGCAAGGTCATAAAAAAGAAGAGAGAATAGGACAGGAACCAGGAGAAAGGGTAGGTCAGAAAAACGGAGTAAGAAGAGCCCGTTCAAATAATAATAGAAGAGGTGGGGTTGCTCAGGATGTAAATGAAAATTCCAAATCTGAGGAAAATAAAGAGCAAGGACAAGAAAATCATGGCGAAAGAGGTAAAAAAATAGCAGAGGGGAAGAGAAGAGAAAATCAAGGTGAAAGGGGTCATAAGATGGCAGAAGAGAAACATGGTGAAGAGGGGCAGGCCACAGCAGCAGAGAAGAGTCAGCAACAGCATGCAGGCAATACAGTTAGAGAGAAAAGACATGTTAAATCTGGTAATAACGAGAAAAAGCAAGGCCATATAGAAGGAGAGAGAGAAGGACAGAATAAGGGAGAAAGAAGAGGTCAGAAAAAGGGAGAAAGAAGAGCCCGTTCAAATGAGGAAGCTAGGGATTTAAATGAAAATTCCAAATCTGAGGAAAGTAATGAGCAAGAACAACAAAATCATGGTGAAAACGGTCACAACATAGCAGAGGAAAAGATAAAAGAAAATCACAGTGAAAAGGGTCATAAGATAGCAGAAGAGAAAAGACAGGCTAAACATGGAAAAAAGGATCATACAAAAGAAAAAGAGAATCGACAGGAGAAACAGGATGACAAGGGACTGGCCACAGCAGCAGAGAAGAGTCAACAAGAGAATGCAGGCAATGTAGTTAGAGAAAAAAGACATGCCGGATCTGGTAATCAAGGGGAAAAGCTAGGCCATAAAGAAGGAGAGAGAAAAGGACAGGAACCAGGAGAAAGGGTAGGTCAAAAATTGGGTGAGAGAAATAAATCTAACAACCCAAGTTACAATCAAGGGAAAAATGCAGATAATGAAGTTAGAGAGAAAAGAGAAGCCAGACCTAAAACTGGTAATCACGTCAGCAGACACCCAAGAGATTTACTCGGCTATTTAAAAAGAGAAAGTTCCAGCCCAAGTGACAATCAGGGGGAAAATGTACACAATGTAGTTAGAGAGAAAAGACATGTCAAATCTCCTAGTCAGAGACAAAAGCTCAACCATAAAGAAGGAGAGACAACAGGACAGGAACCCGGGGAAAGGGAAGGTCAGGTAAAACATAACAGTCATCACCTCTGTAATGAAATATGTAAGCATGGAAGTAATGGGACCCAGAGACATGGATGTAAATGGACCAAGGGTAGACACCATGATAATACTACCTGTGAACATAACAGGCATCACCTCTGTAATGAAACATGTAAGCATGGAAGTAACGGGACCCAGAGACATGAACGTAAATGGACCAAGGGAAGACACCATGATAATACTACCTGTGAACATAACGGTACCTGTACACATAGGCATAACAGGACCATGGAACACAAGCATGAGAAGAAATGGGAACGCAGGGGAGAATGTAAGCATGGAGAAAACTGTACAAGAACAGAATGTAAATCAGGGAGAATATCAAACAACAAGGAATTAAAAAGAGAAAATACAGAATCAAAAGAAGAAATAGAGAAGAATAAAAAAACACATACAGCTAGGATACAGCGACATGAACATAAATGTACCAAGGGAAGACACCATGATAATACTACTGGTGAACATAATGGTATCTGTACACATAGGCATAACAGGACCATGGAACACAGGGGGAAAGGTAAGCATGGGGGAAAGTGTACAAGAAGTCAATGTAAATCAGGGAGAATATCAGACAATAAGGAACTGGAAAGAGAAAACAAAGAATTAAAAGAAGAAAAAGCGGAGAATAAAAAAACACATATAGCTAGGGTAAAGAGACACGAAAAACAGAAAGAAAATAAATCACAAAGGAGACAAAAACATGAATCTGAGGAAGATAAATCCAGCGAGGAAGTTAAAAGTAAAGAAATCAGAAATAATAAAAAAGGAAACAGAAATGACTCAAGAGGGAGCTCTTCTCATGAATCAGAGTCAAGTGAAGAACAGTCATCAGTTCAGCAGACATCAGTGGAGAGCAATGACACCCCAACAGGCTCTTCAAATAAACAGCTATCAACCCCACCTCAAGTGCAACAGATTCAAACATCTGAACAGGCAGTTGAAAACAATGAACAGAAATCAGCTCAAACATTTAACCTACAACAGGGAGAAGCAGAAGACCAGCAACCAGTTCCAGCAACTGCACAGCCATCAGCTACAGTTGACGAGGTGCCACTTCCAGAAAATGAGCAACTATTAACCGTGGACAATTAACAGCCAACATTACTACCAGCTGTCCAACCACAAAACCCACCTGAAGAACAGGGATTGGGTGCATAGACCATGCAACAATCAACTTTAGATAATTAGTAGTCTTCTGTGCTGACATACAGTAGTAGAAGTGAATAGTAGTTTGTTTCTGCAAGTAAACAGCTCCGAAATGTAGTTTAAGTTATAATTGGTGTAGTAAATATAGAATATACTGTAACAGGGATGCAGAGAAACAAATATTGGGTTGCTAGCTGTTGAATTTATACTAAATATCCTCATGTATTATAATGTTAGGCTGTCTTGGACATGTTTTTTTCTGGTGTCTTCCTAAGAATAGTTACCCACTTTGTTCCTGTGCAAAACTTTTATTAAAGAGCTTTCTTCAAAGACAATTTCAGTGTCTTGTTTTCTTTCCAAATGCTGGTCAAAGAAAGCTTTAATTGAGTCCAATTCCCACTGAATCAACCTACGTTCCAGCCATGGGTGGCCCTGCAAGAACCAACTGGCTACACAAAAGTAGATTTAAAAATTAATTTAGGGTAAAAAAATATTCTGGAAAATTTTGGGCAGTGACGGCATCCTATCAGATGCCGTCAATGCTCATCACTGCCCTTGTATTCAGGCAGTGGGAGATTCCTACATCCATGCTGTTTAGTAATGCCTTTCTCTGGTTCAGCTTGCGGGATCCCCAAGCTGGATGAACTAAAGAGAATATAACTGTGAATGGCTAGCGTAACCAAAATTCAAATAGTGAAAGGTTTCTGCAAGATATGCAGAAAGCTGAACTCCAGGTAAACTTCTAAATACACAAAATAAATGCATGTACAGGAGCGGTTTTACCTTCAGAAAGATTAGTATGTCTGTTAATCCAGTCCTGAGATTCACATAGCTCTTCCCTAGAGTACAACCCTGTCTAGCAGGAGAGGAAACCTAATTTTTCTATGCTACAGTTTCACTTTCACTTACATGTCCCCACCCTGTGTACACAAAGTGAAAAGAGAGGCAGCACACTTTATGTCTCTCTGCTAATATCACTGCAGCAAACCTGATTGGCTTCCTGTGTTGATTTCCATTCCCCATTCTCTGCTCTGCTGTACAGAGAGTTTATGTTTAAAAGTCTGCAGCTACAAATACTGTAGCTGCTGACTTTTAATAAGGAATATACCTGTCCAGGGAGCCCAAGATATCTGCCCGCTGAAGCCGATTCATCGGCTTGGGTGCAGGCGCTACCATTGCAACTAAGGGAAACTGGCAGCCAGTTTCCTACTGTGTATGCCCGAGTCGCATGGCACTTTCTGAATGACTCCATTGTCTTCTTTGACACACACAGGTCCCAGAAGGCAGCAGGGGGTGGAGGGGTGGGGAGGACGAGTGCTCAAAGAAAAAGAGGAAATGATGTACCTTGTCAAGGCGAGGTTAGGACGGAAGTACACCTTTGTACTTCAAAAAAGGAAAGAAAAAAAATCCCATCCAAACAAGAGGGCCCATCCAAACAAGAGGGGGTGGGGGGCAGGGGTGGTCTTTAGTTTAAGACCTAGTTGTATAGTTGGGTGGAACTCCACTTTAATTAGTCATGAGACACCTTCCCTTTTTAGTTTTAGCAATTTTCTAGAATTCTACCAGATTTGTTGGACCAAATTTTCTGAGAAACAATATCAGACATCCCAAGACTCATGTGTGGTGCAGGAGTCTCCCACATTTCTGCTGGGGCTTCTGCACACCTGCAAGCACCTCCCTATATCCCGGGACTGATTAGTGTGGCATGGAACAGCTGTCAACACCGATCTCCCTGTATAGCTTTTTAGCCGACAGACACTTTTGCTTCTCTCCCTCCCACATGTTCACAGCTGTTCTCCGCCACACTGATCATTCCCAGCTGCTCCCTGTGTGCTCCTCCTTCGGCCCCCTTTGTGTCCTTCTCTGCAATTCATTGCTTCAGTGCTGAGAAAGGCACTGGGAAATCTGTGTCCTCAGCACACTTATATGTCTCAAAGGGGAGATGTCAGGGTTCTGTTTAGACCCCTGATATCTTACCAACCCCCCCTCCCCCCCTCCAAAAAAAAAAACATTATTGTGAAAAAAAATCTGTGTAGAAAAAATACAAAAAATAGAGAGACAACAGTCCCCCCTTCCCTAACAACACTGTCCACTGCCCCAACCCCCTCCCCTAAAAAGCATTTAAAAAAATATATTAAATTGTAGAAAGATCAATATGTAAAAATAAAAAACTGCTCACACCGTCCACTGCCGCATACCCCAAACCCCCTTCCCTAGAAGCACTGTGGTGCTGGGTTTGTCAGGACAAGTTTGATCATTGGAGGCGAGCAGGCTTAGTTAGGTAATCAATGTGGATTGGGATAGTGAAGTTCCACTTTAAGCACTGACCGATCTTTAAATGAAGATGGTTTTTATTACAACAGTCTTAATGCCGTGGCATTATTTAATGTCTAGTGCTATATAAAAAAAAAACGTTCATGCAACGGGTTGAAGAGAGTATCAAGCAAACATGGTGGAGTGACCATCCAGAAAGATGTAAGTGAAAAGATCTCCCTGAGTGGCCCAGTGTACAGAGCTAAGGTGCACTTCATTGACATTCCTCTTTACCTTAATACCCCCCACCTCGTTTGACCTTCTGAATGATGGTATTTCCAGTTGCCCTCCAGAGGTTAATCTTATCTAAGAATTATCTAAGAATTTTCGTTCATATTTTGCACCATTAGTGGGCTAAAGCAACAGCCAATTTCCGTGCGGCCATCAAATTTGAGTAATCGGACATCTTGGAAATTTTTTGAAAAATAACAATTTTCTAATCAATGATGGGAGAATCGTACGAGAAATGTAATCGAAAATGAAATGCGCATGTGCAAAAATAGAAAATTCCCGGAAAGAAAAGAAGATTCCCAGCCATGAAAATTATTTTCTGTATCATCATGAGGTGAAATTGAAGGCCTGGTTAGTTGAATTACGAAATCAATGGTGGCACCATTGGATCGCACAAATTTTCTGATTTTTAAAAGAAAATTATTTTCTAAATTCGACCATGTATGGTATTTAGATGGTGCTTTTTTTTAAGAAATACTGGCACACTTATCCATTTCACTGCTACTTGGTCCACTCCTGATGAAGTAGTGCTAGCAAAAATAAAAAAAAGCCCTGTGTGGACAGTTACAGTGGTGTTTCAATGCACCACTCAGAGGGTCTCACTAGTGTCTATTTGCAATACTATTGCATAAACCTAAATATATTTTAGACAGGCTTTAAAAGCAAAAATACCTGAGGTAGATCCATGATGAAGTTGTAGGCATTTGCTTCCTTGGCTGCTGCGATGATTTCTTCCCTGGTTGCACAGTCTTTGCCATAGCGAATGTTTTCCGCAATAGTTGTTGCAAATAAAACAGGTTCTTGCTCTACAATGCCAATCAGAGAGCGCAGCCACTGGATATTCAGAGTGCGTATATCGTGCCCATCCAGAGTGACCTAGAAGTTTAAAAGTAGCAACAAAATGACGAGGGTGAAGCAACCTAACCAGAATTTTAGAACCTAGTTTTGTTTTCTGTCTTGGCTCACATTGGGGGGAATTATATGGTGGGAATTATATAGTGGTTATCAGGATGGAAAGTCATAGACAGCAGAATTTTTTTTTTAACCTTCTCCTACTCTACTCAAAATGGCCTTTTTTCTTCTGTGTCTCCATAGTAGGGATGAGCTGAACACCCCCGCGTTTGGTTCGCACCAGAACCGTTGAACAGACCGACCGTTCACGCGAACATTTAGAACCCCATTGAAGTCTATGGGACTCGAACGTTCGAATTTAAAAACGATCATTTTAAAGACCAATATTCAAGTTATTGTTGGAAAACGTCTTTGAAAACCCGGGTCTTGCCCCAGGGAACATGTATCAATGTAAAAAAGTTTAAAAAACAGTCGTTTTTTCAGGAGCAGGACTCCAGAAAAAATATAGTTTTTAAAACTTTTTTTTCCATTGATACATGTTCCCTCGGGGCAAGACCCGGGTTCTCAAAGACGTTTTCACAGGCAAACTATAGACACCCAGCAGGTACAATATTTAAAGGAATTTTTCATTTTTTTTTAAATTTAAGCATCATTAAAAGCACTGCTCCAGGAGAAGTGATTTTATTGATGCTTAAATAAAAATAAAAATAAAAATTCCTTTAAATATTGTATCTGCTGGGTGTCTATACCTGTGATAACATCTTTAAATAGCACAATCACCTGCCTGCCAGTAAATTAGGAAGAACTGATCTAGCTAAGCTATACAGTGTATAAATATATGTACAACTCCTAGGGATGTATATACTGTATATCCTCTACACACTGTAAATTAAACTAAACTGACTAGCCTGCCTTCTCTATCTAGCTATATAAAAAGACTATCTCTTTGTCTCTCTGACTGCTCTTATTAACAACCGCAACACACTACACGAGGCCACCCAGCAGGCGGCCTTATATAGTGGGGGGCATGTGCTAAAGCCCTGACACATAATTGGCCAAAGCCACCCTGGCTTTGTTCAATTATGGCTCTCCATTTTTTGCGCACTGTGATTGGCCAAGCATGCAGGGTCATAGTGCATGTTTGGCCAATCATCAGCGCGCAATGCCGCAGTGAATTATGGGCCAATGCGCGTCACTCGAATTTGGCGCGAACGACCCATTTTGTTTGAATTTCTTCGAACGTACAAACAGACAATATTCGAGCCGAACATACGTTCGTATCGAACGCGGAGCTCATCCCTAGTCATCAGGATGGAAAGTCAAAGACAGCAGAATTTTTTTTTTAACCTTCTCCTACTCTACCTATTTAAAATGGCTTTTTTTCTTCTGTGTCTCCATAGGTGGGATTTTCTATAATAACCAAAGCAAACTTAAATATCTAACATGATCCCTAATCATTTCTCTGGAATCGGGAGTTAAAGTGCAAATGTGACCTGGAAAGTGTGCCGCTCAACTCGATGGAGGGTGATGTGCATCTGTGGCTGCTGCTAGAGTGCTGCCAGGGGATGGAGCCCGTCCTGTTTCCTGTAACAGCTTAAGGAAAGAAGGATGACCCCAGGAAGTTGCACATCTAAGGTGTCCTATTGAATTGAATGGAGTGGCAACCTCAGCCTGGACTCCGACCAGACCACGCTTCACAACGCATTTCACTCCGCCCCCCAAGGCTGATGACATTTAAAATATTTACCCTTTGTTAACAAACAGTAAACAGGCTTAAAACCAAGCTTTCGCTGACCTGTGAAGCTGCAGAAACTGTGGAATAATCCATTCTTAACCTGTACAGTAGGAGCTTTTAGCTGCCCTGTTTATCATGTCCCCCCCCAACAGTGACTTTATAACCTTATAGCCTTACAGCCTTCTAACTTGTAAAGACAGAGAAAGTACTTGGGAAGGAGGAACTAAGTGCAGAAACCATGCTGCATTGACTTCAGAACTTCACTTGTGAATTTTGAGGATTAATTAATGAACTAATTAATTTACTGAACATCGTTGGCCAAATCTGCATTTAAATATCCAGGCAAATCAAAAAAAAGTCCAAGCCACTGAAAAATATATCTAGTCTACTCACCATGCCTTGATCGGGGTCATAGAAGCGTTGAATAAGTTGAATTGTTGTACTTTTTCCAGCTCCACTAGGACCTACAAAGGCTGTTGTTTCACCGGATTTAACAATCATGTTTAATTTGTTTAAAATCTGAAGAAAAAAAAAATGAAATCACTTGTCAATCACCTTACAGAGGTGAACTGCAATCTGCTCACATAATTTGTAATTAAAACATCTTTGCCATTCTGAAGCTTCCCTCCAACCACTTTGCATATTATTTTATATATACTGTGATTCTGTACTTGCCAAATATGCTGCAAAAATCTCCCTCCACTGAGTCTGTCTGCATCTATTTTAACTGTGCTGCAGCTGAAGCTGCTGCCTGGATTTGCACAGACACACAGAGGTACACCTCCAGCTCTGCAGCCCTGGATCTCTTATTGGCCCTCCCTTCCTGGCAAACTCTCACAAGAGTGTGAGAGAAATAGAGCTGTGCATTATGTCATAAGCCTAGGCTAATGACCAGACAAGAAACAAGAAGTGTATAAGGTATTTACTGGCAGAAAAAAATGTTTTACTATCCAAAGTTAAAACAGCAAAGCCAGAAGATTTAATAGATGGAAACATGAACAAATTACTGAAGGTCTGCTTTAAGAAAAGCATTATTTAGGGTTAGTACAATAGTTTGCAGCTACCGTATTTGCCAGCTTATAAGAAGGCTGGGCATATAAGACGACCCCATAATTGTAAATTTTAAATGTTGGTTTTGTGGTATACTCACCCACCATAAGACGATCCCCTTCCGACCAGTCTGTCAGCCTGCTGGATGTGTCCCACAGTATACATACAGTATACATCACTGAGCCAATCACTGCGAGCGATGCATTCTATTTATGAATACAAAGCCTGCTCGGATTGGCAGAGGCTGTGACATCAACAGCCCGTGCCTTTGACTCTCACAGCCTATCCGAGCAGGCTACTGTATGGATTTTAAAGTTACCTTACACTTAGCAGTTGCTAATCAAATGTTTTCAGCTTATTTTATACACACTGTTATTTATAGCAACAACTGCAGCCGGTAGGTTTGTAAACAAACTCCATTCCATCACTCCGATTGGCTGTTATAGTGATCAAATGATTAGAAACCATGATTGTTGGTTCCTGATCTCTGTTTGAGGCAGTTTTTTCTTGTATTGCCTAATCATTTTATATATTTACCTTTCTGTATGTCATAGACAGTAACCTGCATTGGGTATTTTTGGAAATATTTTTCCTGCTTTAGAAAACAAAAAAACAGATAACCAAATTTCTCACAAACAAGTTGCACTGATGAGATACAGCTTGCAAAAAAAAAAAAAAACTGAAACCCTGGGTATCTAAGCAATGTATTCTGTGTGCTTTTCCAGTATAGACTAAACTTTAAAACAAGCCCGCACTGACCTTTGTAGCTGCAGGCATTATGGAGCAGTTCATCCTTAAACTACAGTGGATATACTCCGCTCATGCAATGCATGCTGTGGGACCAGCATATGCTCATTATACAGACCAAAGCCATTGCTGAGTCTTGCATCTTACCTTGACCTCTGGTCTGGACGGGTAGTGGAAGGAAATATTGTGAAATTCAATTTCCCCCCTGACTTTATCCAATTTAAAGCCCTCTTCAGACATGCAGTCAATTTTTGGCTCCTGCAATAAAGCAGACATTTTGTATGATGAGATTTTGTGACTTCATTGTACCAATGTGCCAAAACTGAGTATCAAACTGTTTGCTTTTTTTAACAGAACTTTATTGAAATGTCACCTAAGACATTTTATAAACAGCTCTATTCACCGCAGTGGCATTGCAATATAGTGAAATGCAATGTCTAGACAGTGCTTGCTTTTATGTGCATAAGGTTATCTAAAATGTACCATCATCGGTTAATACAACTACCAACAAGCAAACTAATTGTAATATAAATATTAAGAATACAAAATAAGTCCATAAAGTGAACAAATGTAAGGCCGTGTACACACGAGGGGACATGTCCGCTGAAACTGTTCCGCAGACCAGTTTCAGCTGACATGTTCTATCGTCTGTACTGCCTAGCGGACAGGTTTCCAGCAGACAAAAGTTTCTAAGCATGCTTAGAAACTTGTCTGCTGGAAACCTGTCCGTCGGACATGTCCGATGGTTAGTACGCCCAACCATTGGACCGAATTGATTTGACGCATGCGTGGAAGCATTGAACTTTCGTGTTTGAGCACGTCGGTGTCTTCTATGTCACTGCGTTCTCTGTCCGCGGGGATTTTGGTCTGATGGTGTGTACACACATCAGACCAAAATATCCCTTCAGACATGTCCCTTCAGACATCGGACATGTCTCCTCGTGTGTACACAGCCTAATAGTCTTTATAAATGTGAAATACGACTCCAAGGACACCCTATTCAGTGTATGTTCCACCTTGTGCTTAGTAACACACACCACACTCACCAGATGTCAATGACTTACTGTACAGAAAGAGAAGCCACTATCGATTTTGGGTCACTAGGGGTAGGGGACTTGTCCTGGTCTTCCTGGTGCCTCCTGACACGGATACTTTCTCTCTTTTCAGAAGCAGCAGAAGATTTGTATGATGTTTGCTGGCTTTTTTAGTGCTTTTTAACATTGTTTCATGAATACAAAAGGTTTTATACTACGAGAGGCTTCCTCTCCATTTTTATTTTTACTATACTCCATGCCTACTGAATTTACTGGAGAAACACTGGGATCATGTTGAGGAGGAGAAAGGATCCATGTCAGAAGCCACCAGGAAGATCACAACATGTTCCCTAGTGACCCCAAACTAATTATGACGTCTCTTATTGTACAGTTAGGAGCTGATTGACATCCGGTGAGTATAGTGTGTGTTAGTAAGCACAAGATGGAACATTCACTGAATTGGGTGTCCTTGGAGTCGTATTTCATAATTGCAATATGGTGGTTTGCACTGTATGCAATACTTTTATTAGCATACACCACAACAACAATAAGTGAACTAACACCACCCTGCATGCATGTAGTTAGGAGGTGGCTACAGCAAATCAGCTTTACTAAAGCCCCGTAAACATGATCAGAATATCGTACAAAAAATACCGCTTTTGAAGCGATCGTACGATAATCTAATCGTTAGTACACAGCTGCAGTCTGAAATTTTTCGAAGAGACAAACATGAAAATGTTTCTTGTACAATACAAGATCGTACAATTTGTCATTTAATCAGTAAAGTTTTCATCAGGAAATACAATACAAATACATTACAACACATTACATCACTTCCGAATTTTATTTTATTTTTTAAATCCTATAATCTCATCATGTGTACTAGACTTAACAGGTTAAATAATATTCAATAGCAATTACCGGTATTCAAAACACAGAGTGCGGTGGAAAACTAAATGTAATTCAGTTGTGTTTTTTTACGTAAATATATGTCTTTTTTAAAAGCGCAATAGGCTTTAATGGCTCCTGAGGGTTAATGAAGGCGCTTGCAACTATCTTGCATCAGTTCATCAAAAATGCCTGTGATTAGTCCTATTATTTTATATTTTTTGATTCGGAACTTTTTTTATTTTTGCATAACAATAGCATCACGTTTATCTCGGCTCCTTCTATGGGCCAGATTCAGGTAGAGTTAGGCTGGAGTATCAGTGATACTCCAGCCTAAATGTCACTTTAAGCCGGCGTTTCTGTTTTCTGTAACCAGAAAACAAGAAACGCCGGGTTGGAGTTCCGATGCGATCGGCGCAATTGAATTTCGCCATTGCATCGCAACTTTAATTTAAAAATGGCGCCGGGGCGTTCCCGCTGATTTACGGCAAAAAAATATGTTAATCAGCGGGAATCGGCAATTCACGATCGTATTCGGGCGCGACACAGTGACTTTCCGACGTTTCCGTAAGCGATACACGGCGTAAAGATAAAGCAGCCCCCTAGTGGAGTATCCTATGTTAAGTATAGCCGTCGTCATCGCGTCGAAAAAAATAATAATCGCGTCGCTTGCGTAAAACGTCCATGAATGGGGATTTGACGTCATTGACGTTCACTGACAGAATTTGGAGCATGCGCACTGGGATGCATTGACAGTCGACGGATGCGCAGTACGTTCGCCGCGGGATCGCGCTTAGTTTAAATAATACACGCCCCGTACCCGCCCAATTTGAATTCCACCGGCTCATTTGCGATGCGCTGCCGCAACTTTAGGAGCAAGTGCTTCATGAATACCAGCACTTGCTCCTAAAATTTCGCCAGAGTAACGTAAATGAGAAACGTTACTCCAGAGCAAAGATGCTCCCATCTACCTGAATCTGGCCCTATGTGTTTAGATAAATTCCTCTATTCTTATGGTTTCTTTTATTTGTGTTCTCCATTCTTCGACCGCCGGGGGGTATATAGATATCTATTTCTGAGCTAACAGTTTTCGTGCCTGAAACAGGCCTCTCGTCATGGCGATATAGGTATTTTTTTAAGTATTTAGTTCCTCCATATTTTTAACAAGGATCGTTTTGAATCTAATAGCATTTCTATACCTAGCGTGCTATTTATGTTTTTAATTATATCCTGCCAATATCGATGGAGTTTGGGGCATTTCCACAGCATGTGTATTAGATTAGCCGGTGCACCACTACACCGGGGACATAAAGAGGATTCCCTGCATTTACACTTAAACAGTTTTTCCGGGGTGTAGTATGAGCTATGTGTAATAAGAAGTTGTGTTAATTTTTGAGTGGCTGACAGTGATACTTTTGGGATTTTATGTTTTTTTTTTATTTTTATAGAAATGATAAAAAAGATATATATAATTGTACATTTTGTTCTGAAATACATTTTGATGAAATTATTACACTCTTCCCTAGTGCTCTGTGAATCCCGCGTACACACACATATTATTATTATTATTATTATTATACAGGATTTATATAGTGCTAACAGTTTGCGCATCGCTTTACAACATCGGGGAAGACAGTACAATTACAATACAATACAGGAGGAATCAGAGGGCCCTGCTCGTTATGCCATGTACACACGATCGGTTCATCCGATGAAAACGGAGCCATGTATTCTTTCATCAGATATCCGATGAAGCTGACCTTCATCAGTATTGCCTACACACCATCAGTTAAAAATCAGTTTGTGTCAGAACGCGGTAACGTAAAACACTACGACGTGCTGTGAAAAATGAAATTCAATGCTTCCGAGCATGCGTCGACTTGATTCTGAGCATGAGTGGATTTTTAACTGATGGACTTGCCCACAGACAATCGTTTTTTTCTATAGTTTTTTTTAACCATCGAATAATTTGAAAACATGTTCTAAGTTTTTTCACCGATGGGGAAAAAAACGTTGGGGCCCATACACGATCGGTTTGGCCGATGAAAACGGTCCATCGGACCGTTTTCATCGGCCAAACTGATCGTGTATGGGCCCCAACGTTTTTTTTCCCATCGGTGAAAAAACTTAGCACATGGACCGTTTTCATCGGACGAACCGATCGTGTGTGGGACCCAACGTTTTTTTTCAGACGAACCGATCGTGTGTACGCGGCATTAGAGCTTACAATCTAGAAGAATATTAATGCTGCACCCTGTATTATTTTTTTTTTTATAAAACAAAGGATTTACATGACTAAAATCTAACAAAAATAACAGTTTAACATTGTATAAATGTTAAAAAAAAAAAATCTGCCCACCATTCTAGTTTCCCTTTAAGGGGGCTGCATGAAGATTTGAAGGAAATTGGAAGTCACTACATGACATGAGATGTATTTTAGAAAATGTTACAATGTGTAAAATTGGCCATATATCTTTGGGCGAAATAGAAGTGCACCTGGCCTTTTGCTGTATTTCAGCAAACAATGGATTGTATTCTGGAAATCACAACTGTAAATCTTGTGTTTTATGTTGAGTGAGAAAAAGAGCTTTCTAAAAAGCGAAATAACCACCAGTCTAAAACTCTAAGGCCCCGTACACACGATCGGATATATCCGATGAAAACGGTCCGCGGACCATTTCCATCGGATATGTCCGATCGGGAGTTTGATCCGATGGCGTGTACACACCATCGGATCAAATTCCCCGCCGCCGGACGGCGCGGTGACGTAGTGGTGACGCGGCGGTGACGTTGACGCCGCCGCGCCACCGCCACGTCACCGCACCAGGAAGTAAAACACTTCCGCGCATGCGCCGAATCCATTCGGCAGCGGCGCGGCGGTGGTGGGAGCCGACATGTCTGCTGGTAAGTGTACTAACCAGCAGACATGTCGGGCGGACAGATTCCCACCGGATAGATTTCAAAGCTTGCTTTGAAATCTGTCGGGTGGAGAAATCTGTCCGCTAGCCCATACACACGAGCGGAGATGTCTGCTGAAACGGTCCATCGGACCGTTTTCAGCGGACATATCCCCTCGTGTGTACGCGGCCTTAGGCCTCGTACACACGAGGGTATATGTCCGCTGAAAACGGTCTGATGGACCGTTTCAGCAGACATCTCCGATCGTGTGTATGGGCTAGCGGACAGATTTGTCCATCGGACAAATTTCAAAGCATGCTTTGAAATTTGTCCGCTACAAATCTGTCCGTCGGATATGTCCGCTGGTTAGTACGGTAAACCTGTGAATGGATCCGACGCATGCGCGCGGAAGTGTTTACTTCCTGGTGCGTGACGTAGCGGTGATGTGGCGGCGTCAACGTCACCGCTGCGTCACCGACACGTCACCGCGCCGTCCGCCGGCGGGGAATTTGATCCGATGGTGTGTACACGCCATCGGATCAAACTTCAGATCGGACATATCCGATGGAAATGGTCCGCGGACCGTTTTCATCGGATATGTCCGATCGTGTGTACGAGGCCTAAGGCCTCGTACACACGAGGGGATATGTCCGCTGAAAACGGTCCGATGGACCGTTTCAGCAGACATCTCCGATCGTGTGTATGGGCTAGCGGACAGATTTGTCCACCCGACAGATTTCAAAGCATGCTTAGTACACTTACCAGCAGACATGTCGTCCCGCTCCGCCGCCGCACCGCCGCCGAATGGATTCGGCGCATGCGCGGAAGTGTTTTACTTCCTGGTGCGGTGACGTGGCGGCGTCAAAGTCACCGCCATGTCACCGCCACGTCACCTCGCCGTCCGCCGGCGGGGAATTTGATCCGATGGTGTGTACACGCCATCGGACCAAACTCCAGATCGGACATATCCGATGGAAACGGTCCGCGGACCGTTTTCATCGGATATGTCCGATCGTGTGTATGGGGCCTAAAGCTGAGCGGCAGTAAAAATAGTAAAACTCATGACACATACCAGTCTCAGCACAGTCTGACATGTAGTTGCAAGACTTAAAGTGGACCAAAAACTAAAAAGAAAGAAACTGCAAACAGGCAGGCTCTTTATTGCGTGTAACGTCTCTTCTGCAATACAACTCACTTATCTGCCTGTTCGCAATCCCCTCTTGCACATGCAAAGAAGTCAAAGCAAATTGTCCCTCGGACATTTTTGGAGGTCACAAGACACCAATTAAAAAAAATAAATAAAAATAACATTAACTTTAATAGAGCATAAATAATACAATAGATTAAAAAAAGAGAATGTGCATTACAGTTGTAATCTATTTTATTCGTATATGCGCTAATAAAGTGAGCTGCACATGCACTCCTGCACATGAGCTGGAGTGATGTAGTCCCACACTGGCCAATCAAAAGAGCTGAAGATTGGCACCCGGAAGAAGCCACGGAGAAGATGTTGGCACTGGCTAGGGGCCTCCTGGGTGTTGGGCTGTTGGAACTAAGGTAATTATTTTTGACTTTAGTTCCATGTTAAAATTAAACTGTCACATATATAAACGTCCAAATTAAGTTGGTACTAGTAGTTGCATTGAATCAAGGGACGTTGGCCTTTCAACAGCAGATATAACCCACCTTCAATTTTTTATATTATACTAGTAGACAAGGAAGTAATAATGTAACTTTCCTGCTATTCTGGTTCATATTATAAAATATAAAATTAAAGTCTGTGCAGAATCCAGCCCCTCTGGGATCATCAATCTCCTTTGCAGTGCTTCATGGTTCCCTTACTCCAATGTAATGATAATGGTGGGTGTTCAGTGTTTGGTTGCCTTTGCTCTTTAGCTCAGAGGTGTGCACCTACTCCCTTATCATCCAGGCACACACAATGTGCTTGATGCCCTCAGTGGCCGATTTAATACCCCCTACTCCCTAATGAAGTAATATGACTGAAGGACATGTGCAATATTGTCATGACTAATTGTATTATTACATGATTTTAGATATGTACATAGGCGTGCACACAGGGTTTGACAGGTGTGCACACCCTAATCACCCTGTGTAGCGCAGATTCCCACTGCTTCCTGCCCTTCCCCACCCGGTAAGGATCACTAACTGTGTTCATTCATAACTGAAGCATAGTAAACTTGATTAACTATGCTCCAGTTTGTGAATGAACAGGAAGCCTCTCAGCACAGAGCACTTCCTATTCATTCAATGTCTAGTGCAGCTGAGGCTGCATAGAAATAAACTAGGGAATCTCTGTCCTCCATCCCTTTCTCTGTCTCAAATGTGAGACATCAAGGGTCTATTTATTCTCCTGATATTTTACCAAAGCCCCCCCCCCCCCAACTGGGATCCTAAAAAAAATATAAAAAATAATATAGCAAAGAAAAAATGTTTGTAAACAATAATACAAAAATAATAATAAATATATAAAACCACTGACACTGTCCACTGCCCCACTGACACCACCCACTTCCCTACTGACACCGTCCATTATGCCACTGACAGCATCCACTGCTCTACTGACTGACTCCCACCACTATTGACAACAACTTCTTTCCTCATGAGCTACCTAATATATTTTAGAATGTTTGTTCACATGTGTTTATAACAGTGTGTGTGCCTGTGTGTATATTTCGGGTGCCCACACCTATGGATATGTATATACTGTCTGTGAAATGCGTAACCATCTCACAATCAAAACAACGCAATTAGCAAGATATTGAGTCCGTTCAGTTTCAAGCTATTAACACTTTTGTCAAAACTCCCTGAGTTATATGGTAAATGTATTTGAACACCATATTTTGTATACAGCTGTGGTGCCAGTAGCGGGAACAATAATCTGTTTCATTTATATTTAAAGTCATTTTTGATTCTATGATATTATATGTAAATAAAAATCACGCTTTAACAAAATCATTTTTATGGATGATGGCATGACATCTTTAAAGTCCTGATCAGTGAAATTGGAGCAATATTCTTTTCTACTAAGATGTAGTGTTAAACAAATCAAGCAAAATTTACTGAAGCTAGTAAAAGCAACATTTGGATTCATTGCTATGGATTATTGCATGTGTCAGTTTAATCTTTGCCTTACTTAATATACTTAACAGTTATCTAATGCCAGGGTAGCTTACATTGTCGATGGTCTCATAAATGTTTGTTGCAGCTCCACGTCCTGAGGCAAAGGCTTGTAAGCAAGGAGATGCTTGTCCAAGATTCAAAGCACCCACCAGGACACCAAAAAATACCTAGAATAAAAAAAGTCCATACTTAAAATTTGACAAATTATTACTAAAGAAAAAATGAAAAACACACCATGGTCCTTACGAATAAGCGCAACTGGGTGAAACCCATAGAGTGGCATCGTCTAGGGTGGAAAAAAAGGGGAAAGAAGGCAAGACCTACGGCGGAGGGGGATCAGAGGAACATAATTAGGAAGTGGAGCAGTGCAGTCCTATCTTTGTTTACACAGTGATTATCAGTTTAGTTAACCTCCCTGGCGGTATAATTCTTTAAGATTTTAGGTGCTGAAAGCGGTACCATTATTTGCAAGGGAATTTGGCGTTTTATACTGTAGGCTTGTAATTCTTAGGAATAACTCACTTAAATCTATCCAAACAAGAGTCTAATAGGCATCCCGGGTATGATTTTTTTTTTTTTTTTTTTTATTAAAAATTATAATATAATAAATAATTATAAAAAATTATAACAAATAATAATATAATTATAGTAAAAATTATTCAATAATGTAATCAAATCAAAATCACTGAAATTTGCTCAGTTGCAGAATTGTTGCTGTCATTATTTTTTTTTTTTTATGACGAATTTCCCCACAAATCGCTATCGCTAAATTCTGCAAGTGATTATAATTTATTATCGCTGTTTTCTAGCTGATCTAAAACCATTTTTGACATAAAGGGACACTTTTGGTTGCTATGGGCAATCTACAGTTTGCAGGCAGAAAGAACACTTTTTATTATATAAAAGAACATGCAGGGCACTGGACAGACCACTAGGGACAAGGGGGGGGGGTGTATTTTTTACATACAGTACTGTAATCTATAAGATTACAGTATACTGTATGTAAGGTGTTTGTTTACTTTTTTGAATTTGGCGTCGTTCTCCGCTCCCGTGCGACGTAACGTTGCAGGGAAGGGAGCTCGGGGGCACACGGGGACGCTGTGTGAATCGAGCAAGCACCCGCTCGCTCACACAGCGTGGATGCATCGCTGGATCCAGGAAGAAGGTAAGACAGCGCGCGCTGCAGGCTCTGCATGTCTACCCCGAGCGTGACTCGGGATACCGATCTTGGCAGGAAAAAACCACCCCGAGTCACGCTCGGGAACACCGCCAGGGAGGTTAAAGCGGAGCTTCACCAAAAGGGGAAGTTCCGCTTTATGTGAGTGACTGTTTATTAAAAGTCAGCAGCTACACTTTTTGTAAAAACACAAATAACTGGAACTTTAACAAGTGTGAAAGTAAATCTTCAGTCAGGATAAAAGTTAGTAAACTAATATTTATCAATTTGTGTAAATCTGATTGTGAGCTGCAGCAATAAGGACAAGTGTAAACTAGACCTGTCAGTGAAATTCACATGTAGGGACCCTTCCCTAAACTGAAGTATCCCTAAATAAATGTAGTGTGTTTTGAAGCTAGGCTTTAATCAGTCTGAGCATTTGTTTACTTTTTCTGAACCTTGCTGGTTTCTTCTAAGCTCAGCCTTTTGATTGCTTCTGCCTGTTACGCTTGAGGAGGTTCCAGTAATAAGCGTGGGCAGGGCAATCACTGAATTATGAATTTATATCTGACCCAGCCAATCCATAAGGTCGTTGTTGAGAGAAATGGTTTAAGGGGATGATAAACAGATCATTTGGAAGGACCTCCTGGGATTTGTGCTAGAAGGATTTCAATCCGGACTTTGCCTCAGCCTGGGGCATGTGCTGGAGGCCCAGAACATTAGCTGCCAAGCTGGAGTGTGCATATCCACAGGAAGTTGGGCTAAAAAGATGTTTGCTTGGAAAGAGCATCTGTAAAGAGTGTTGCAGAGGAGCAGGGTAGAAACTACTGTTGGGTATTTTAAGAAATGCTCATTGCCCACAGATTATATTAACTTTGGCTGCTATTAGAGGGTCAAGAGACACATTGGGCTTTATTTACTAAAGGCAAATCCACTTTGCACCTCTCTTCTAGAATTAAATTTATTAGTAAAAGGTAACAAATGACTGCCGCCCAATTTATTTTTAATTTCACAATACACCTAGAACCAGAGTGTAAGACTGAAAAGGTAGCCAAACACACTACTTAGGGGGTCTTTTAACAACACTCTAAGTAGAAGAGTTATACACACTTCCCATAAATCAATACAATACATGTCAAGAGAACCAAATCACATCAGTTTGAGTAAAAAGGTACTTTATTCTAAATGTAAGAGTAAAAATGTGCCTCTCCCTAGCTCCCCTGTATGGTTCAAATCCTAGACAAGGTCTTTAGCCACCAGGAGCATTGTGGAACTTCCACACCCCTGAAGACTGCGGAGTCCACTGAAATCAGAAAGACCCTGCCCTGTATTAGTAAGAAAGCGTTAAGCCGCTTAAGGACCGCCTCCTGCACATTTATTTTGGCAGAATGGCACGGCTGGGCACATGCACGTACAGGTACGTCCTCTGCTAGTGCCCAGCCGTGGGTCGCGAGCGCGCGCTGCGACCCGGTCCGAAGCTCAGGGACTGCAGGGCCCGCAGACCCGGTTGGCGCTGGAGTCCCGTGATCGGTCCCCGGAGCTGAAGAACGGGGAGAGCTGTGTGTAAACACAGCTTCCCCGTTCTTCACTGTGGTGCCGTGATCGATCGTGTGATCCCTTTTATAGGGATACACAATCGATAACGTCACATCTACAGCCACGGACCTCACAGGAACTCAACTGGATCAGTTATTGGCTGTTCTTATGGAAGGTTAGCAGATGGAGATTGGAGCACAGAAAAGTCCTATGTGTGTGGAATCTGGACCGCCGTGGCTTCAACCCCAACCCTAACCACCCCGATGTGGTTCTAGAAGTGTTTAGAAGTGTCTAGTTCAGCTTTGTGTTTAGCATTTCACACCTTTCGTCCATCCATTATAGCGGGTGTCCTTAATAACGGAGAAGTTCTGGTGTGGGATACCAGTAGGGCAGATGATCCATTGATTGGAAGCACTGGGCTCTCCATAGACAGCCATACAGATGCTGTGTACCAGGTGAGTTGGCTGCAGGATCAGCCACAAGGTCACCGGCTGCAACTGCTGAGCGTCTCTACAGATGGGAAGATCCTCAAGTGGCAGATGGAAAAAGATGGACAGCTTGTCCTTACTGATGGATTTGCTCTTGTTGCACAGCAAATACCCAGCAACACAAAGATTAACAAGCATGGCCGAGTCGTCACTGCGGTGGGTGTGACGTGTCTTTCGTCCTCATACTTTGACCCGAGCCTGTTCTTTGTTGGCTCTGAAGGAGGTTACCTTTTGAAGTATTCTTCCACAGTACAGACAGTGGCCCTTACAAACTTGGCTTCCTCCGTTCCTCTTAAAGCTCCAGCTCAGTTTACCTTCTCTCCACATGGAGGTCCTGTGTACAGCGTGGACTACTCACCTTTCCACAGAAACCTTTTCCTGAGTGCGGCCACAGATGGACATGCTCATCTGTACTCCATGCTGCAGTCAAAGCCTCTCAGCTCCCTGCAGTTGTCCCAGAAATACCTCTTTAGCATCCGCTGGTCCCCGGTGCGGCCCCTGGTGTTTGCCACAGCCTCAGTTGAAGGGCACCTGCTGCTCTTTGACCTTGGAAAAAGCTCCCAGAAGCCATCATTGGTTATAGAGCAGACAGACAATGGGAAGGCTGCTAATTGTCTGGAGTTTAATCGTGCTCAGACCCGGGTCTTGGCTGCCGGGGATGGAACTGGCACAGTGAAGATATGGCAGCTAAGTTCTGATTTTACAGAACAAGGAGTCCGAGAGATGAACCTACTGGATGACATGGCCAGCAAGCTCGCTGACTGAACCAGAGGGGGACTTCCAGTTCTCATATTTGTACTATATGTAAATAGACCAGATATCAATAAAAGCTCATGAAATAACATTTTATATTCATTAAAGCCAAATTTTTCTTTGATCCAAAAAAAAAAATAGCTTTTTTTTCAAAATTGTCGCTCTATTTTTGTTTATAGCGCATAGGTGATCAAATACCACCAAAAGAAAGCTCTATTTGTGGGGAAAAAAAGGACTCCAATTTTGTTTGGGAGCCAGGTCGCACGACCGCGCAATTGTCTGTTAAAACGACGCAGTGCTGAATCGCAAAACCTGGCCGGGTCCTTTAGCTGCCTAAAGGTCCGGGTCTTAAGTGGTTAGGGAACCACAACCACATAGCAGAGTATAGAGAATGCAAAACATGGCTATTTGCATATATATTTACAGACTGAACATAGAAACAAGTATTTTTTTAAATATTGTTCATAAGAATATTTGCATTGAGCTGATTGCTTTTACATGTTTATTCAAAACACATGACACAGTATTATTCCCCTTTAAAATGTAATATTAACTTATCTAAATGACTGGATCCCTACCTGAAGAACACATTTCATTTATTCTCTGTAAATGCTGAAACCAATTTCAGAGTGAATAAATCAATCTTTCATGGGTTGCAGTGCCTACAGTCATGCCTTTGTGTGTGCAATATTAATTACCATCGACTTAAGATGCGACCTTGAGCAAGGATTTTACATTCCAATTCCAGAACTTTTGCACAAAGCTTGACTGGCCAGGTTAATTAGGCAACACCATTAAATATGTGGAAATGAGTAGAACATCAATATATATTTAAAAGTTTAGCTAAAATTAGATGACAGTGGAGTTATTTAAAATAGGTGGGACAATAAAAGTTATATTTTCAAAGTAGGAAAAAACAATATACGGAGAAAGAACCTCTACAAGTATTCCTGTGGGAAAAGGTCTACTTAACATTTGTAGTAAGTGCTGCTGCATGTGAATTCTTATCAGCTTTTTACTATGAGATAAGTATAGAGCAGCTTCAGGCATTAAGACAACTCAATAAGTAATTCTAATGCTATCTAGGAAACATTAATTCTTTGCTAATGTTATGAATTTACCCTTAAAGGACAACGTAACTTAATACAGTTGTCTTTCAAATTAATTCTCCCACCACCCTAAATGCAACCTGTCTGTTAAAAATACTTATCTTCCTTCCAATATTCACTGTGAAGCCCTGCCCCATGTTACACAGTCTTTGCAATGTAAACAACCTCCCCTCAGAAAGCCCTTTCTATTGCACAGGTGCACCCAGGCTTATTAATTTATATGGATGAACCATACCAATGGATTCTTTGGATATTTTCATTACAAAGACTGTGTGACACTGGACACGATGCAGGCCACATAGTAAATACTGCCCGAATGGGGAGGAAGGTATATATTTTACCAGGTAGGCTGCATTCAGGGGGATGGGGAGTTTATTTAAGGAATAACTGTACTAAAGGTACAGCTGTCCTTTAAATCTGAAACTAAGACATACGTGATGTCCTTTAATGCTAAAATCAAGTCTCCCTAATGCTACCCCTGCTTTCTCACTATCCAGTGGGACTCTGTACCATCTTACTCACAAACTGCAGGCACATTGAATGACGTAGAAAGATGGCTGCCCAAATCTCACAGGGTTTCAGTTTCTAATATAATATGTCGTCCTTCTCAAGATGACTTCTTGGAGCCTATATCACAGGACAATTAGTCCTTAGTGGGCTCCCCTCAACCTGAAGAAACAGCACAATGCCATCTTCAGGTTGGAGGATATAATGTAGCCTCAACCAGCCAGAAGAAGGAAGCTGTATGAGGGAATTTGTAGTCCTGAAATGTAAGTTCAACAGATACAGGTTGATTATCACTGCTTTTGATGAGGTGAGGATGTGCTCACTTTAATCATCAAATCATGTTCAAGCAATCCTGTATTTTCCCTTGCATGTGTGTGTATGGAAACGGAACATAGCTTAAAGTGGAGCTTCACCCTAAAAAAAAATTCTGACATCACATTCTGTCGAGTCATCCTACCGACAGAATGCTGGTGTTTTTTTTTTTTCTCAGCACATACCTTGTAATCCAGATTTTCAACCCCCGGCTCTCCCGCGGGACTGGGCTTTCCCCGTCACTGCCTGTGATTGACAGGCTTCCGTCTGGTGCATACTGCGCGTCACAGGTTGCCGAATGAACCCGTCGGTGCGGCTCTATATGGCGCCTGCGCACCGACGTTCGGGTTCTGTCGGCAACCTGTGACGCGCAGTATGCACCAGACGGAAGCCTGTCAATCACAGGCAGTGACGGGGAAAGCCCAGTCAGAAATTTTTTTGAGGGTGAACCTCCACTTTAATAATATTCACATTGCTGTGAGCATTATCAACAAATTAGAATGTTATACCAAAAGTCAAGGAGAAGAGACATAGGGCCTACAGGTTAAAACTGGGGTTGGCGTATAAAAAGTTTCAAGTTAGAATAAAACATGGAGTCAGAATATAACTGGTGTCAGGAAAATGTACCACCCCTCCCACCACTATTTAAGATTGTTTTATGATTATTGTCATTCTGCAGTGGACTGTTACAGGTTTGCTTTGGATAGTTATAGAAGCTGGTAGGGTACAAGATCCTTGGAGGTGGTCATTATGATCAAATGTAAATTTATAAGACCCCATCATAGGACTCTTATATTGTATGGTTCATTGACAATGAATTGGAAGTCATTTATTGTATCTGCTGCTTTTGGTGTAATAATCTCCAAGTCAGAATTGTTCAGCTAGAGGCCTACCTTACAGGTTTACAGCGATATTCTTTTAAGCAGAAATTGCTAGAAAGACGTTGGAGCACCATTCCTATTTTTATTGCATTGAGTGTTATTCTATTATTTATACAATTTGTTAATAAAAAGCTGCGATGGTCATTAACCTCCATTTTGTGTCTTGTGTGGTTCACTTAGGTAGTGCATTGAAGAGTAGTATGGCAGACAAATTTATCTTTAATACCCTGATCATGTTCTAAAAATACAAGTCAGGTTTTATTTAGACTATGTATACTTCCACTGAGGATACTTCCTTACCTGTAACAGGTTTCCAGGTGAATACTCATCCTCATCAAGGACCAGTTGGGATCCATACCAAAACGCCAAAGCATAACAGAGGAAAATGATAAACCACAGGTATCCAGTGAAGAATCCCATAATAATACCTTTCCTTATTCCCCAGCGCTGAGCATAAACAAGGTTTTTGTCATACCTGTGTGAAAAGAAACAAAATACAAACTTAAAACACATCAGACATACAACATAACCACATAGACTCACTGCTCAGCGATCTACCACCAGTTTCTCTTTTTTGAGCTGGATGTTGGCAAGCATTATTTAGGTAACTTCTTGTGAGTGCAGGGCATCAAGGATCCACCCGCTGGGGGTGCGTTGCCACACCACCCTGCACTCGTAATTGAAGTATGCAGGGCCTAATGTTGACATCATCATGTTAGAAATAATCTGTTTCATTAAGGACCATCCAGAGCTGGACAAAGAGTCAAAGAGGACAACATTTGTCACTTTACTGGTCAGAAGACATTTATAAAAAATGAATAATTAAAAAATATAAAAAAACATGCAGGTTGTGGAGACTGGAACTGGGTTTTAAAGAAAAGTTACAGTGCTAGGACCACAAATGTTTTTTTAGTAGACTTTATTGACTAACAAGCTATTTTTGAAAGTCGCAAGCAAAAAATGTCAATCCATTTCATCTTTAAATAGCATTTATTGACCATATGGTTAAATAATAAATAACAAACCTCTCAACTTCTTTTAACTCGCCGCCAAAAGCTGCAACGGTTCTAATACCAGACAGAACTTCATCAGCAACTGCCCCGGCCTTAGCATATGCCTGCAGTTCTCTTCCTGTCAATTTTGCAACAGCCTTAAAAAAAAAACAGACAAATTCAGAATGTGCATTAATATAATTGAGGACAATGACGACTTCATGATTACTATCTGTATGCCCTGCTGATTAAATCTAAAGCCCCACAAGAACTGACCTTTGTACAGGCATGGGATAGAAACCTGGGGGTTCCATTTTCTGAGATATAGAGAAACAAGATCTTTAAGTTTACACATAAGGTGTCAATGGCAACTAGATACCAAGAAGGGGGGTATAAAATCTTAAAGTGGAAGTTCACCCAAAAATTAATTTCTAAAAATTCCTTGAGCCGACCGGTTAGACTGCGAGGATGCTGTTTATTTTTTAGTTTTTTTTCACACATACCGTGTTAGCGATAATTCATCCCTCGGCTTCCGATTACAATTCTTGCAGGGCTGGGCGTTCCTAGTTGATTGATGTTCCTCCCACCAGCGCATACTGCGCGTCACGACTTTCCGAAAGAAGCCGAACGTAGGCTCTATACGCCGCCTGTGCAGCGACGTTCGGCTTCTTTCGGAAAGTCGTGACGTGCAGTATGCGCCAGTCGGAGGAACGTCAATCAACTAGGAATGCCCAGCCACGCAAGAATTGTACCCGGAAGCCGAGGGATGAAACACCGCTAACACGGTATGTATGAAAAAAAAAAAAACAGCATCCTCGCAGTCTAACCGGTCGGCTCGAGGTATTTTTAGAAAATTATTTTTGGGTGAACTTCCACTTTAAGTAGGTGGTATAGAACCCCAGCAATGTTGAATCAGATATTTCCACAGGTGTCGAATCTTTGCTGGCGATGCCAAGGCTCGGTGGGCACTCTTGCTACACATATTCTGGGAATGTCCGGGATAAAAAGAATTTTGGAAAATGATATCTGAAACAGTCAAAGAAATTACTGATGTGTCTCTTGGAGAGAGTTTGGCTGCTTTTTTATTGTTTGATATCCCCCTATTCACTGAAAAATATAAAAATTAATTGATGAGGCATCTGCTTATGACAGTGAAAGCATGTATTCCAACCTTATGGAAAAGCACTGCCTCTCCAAATAGGTTACAATGGTTTGCTAAAATAACAGAAATCCAACAAATGGAAAATCTTACTATGATGTTAAGGGAGCAGGAGGACAAATACCAGAAAATCGGAACTCCCTATATTAGATATTATTAGAACAATTTATTTAAGGAATAAACAACGACTAGAGGTGTGATGGGGGAGGAGTTGATGGTGGGGAGGTGTATGGATTTTTTTTTTCTCCGTTCTTTTTCTGTTTCTCTTTCTGTTCTTTGCTTGAATTTTTGCTTTTCTTCTTTCTCTTGCAAGGGGGATAACCATATAACAAAGATAGAGGGGATACGGTATTGCAGTAGGTCAATGAAAATGTGTGTAAAATGGTAAGACAGTTAAACAAAAAAATAACTTTGTGATTTCTTGTGAAATAGTAATTGATATCAATGTAAAGAAGATAATATGCATAAAATAGCAGAGCTGTTGTATAGACGTATTATATGTAATGCTGTACTATATTTACTATCTTTGTGAAAAAATAAAGAATTTATAAAAAATAAATCATGATTACTACATGATTAAAGACTTCTTACCAATGCCATAAGAGCAGCTCCTAGTCCAATCAGTGGGCTTACAGCAATGATAACCAAGGTCAATTTCCAGCCATTGACAAATCCTAACAAGAAGCCGGCAAGAAATGTGGTAAATCTCTGGACAAATATCCCAACTTGGTCAGCAATGGCATCATTAATTTTGTTTATATCGCTGAAAATACACAGAAAGAAATCACATGTAAGATAAATTAAAATTTGAAAAATAATGAAGAAATTAATTTTGTTACATAAGTACGCAGAGATTTTGATTTACTAATGTCGAGGTGACATTGCCACCAAGATAAGACAGCGTTCTTTGTCTATTGATGACATAATGATGTTCCAGTGCTTGTGTATTCATATGCATGATTTCTGCTGTATAGCTTACTGTGAATGATGCGTCAACCAATAAGAAAATAATGTTTCCAGCACACGGCATTAGGTTAAATGTAAAAATAGGAATCGGATTATGTTGATTGTAGAATAAAACATCTGAATTGTAAAAAATATTAAAATAAACTGGAAAATCTGATTACAACCAATAGCTGATAATTCCCTTTTCAGTAAATAAAAGGGCTTGAAGCTTTTACTCTGCATGTACTTGTAGTCAGGTGCAGTCTATTTTCTGCATTGTAAATAGCGCTCGACTGTAGCCACATTGCAGTTGGAGGGGAAATCAAGGGGAATAAAGTTCCTTTATGGTTTCCTGGGTCACTGGGGAATCTGATTGGATGCTGACACCCCATGTGACTCTGGCAGCCACCTTGGGTCAGACAGAGGGTATTTAAGGCCCTGGCTCCCAGGTAGTGTAGGATCAGGTCATCCATCGGACAGTGATTAGCACTATTGAGAGGTTCCAGATAGGAAAATGATAGGGACATGCCATCCTTCCAGGAGAGCTCCCCATTTGGGTACAGATTGTCCAGGCCACTTTTTACCCCTCAAGACAGATGGTGTCAGCACATCTGAGACCTGCTCTGCTACACATCGCTGTTGTATTCTGTGAGTGTTCCCAGTTAGGTTCCTTCCCGCAGGGCTTGTTGTAAATTGCTGAACCCAACGTTAATACAAGTTCTGTTCTATGCAACTGGACTCTGAGCCCTGGTTCACACCAATGCAATTTGTCATGCGATTTCACAGTCCAAAATGGTATGACAAGTTGCACCCCATTGCCAGAAATGGAACCATTCAAATCGATGTGACTCAAGTCACAGTGACTTTGAAAAAGGTTTCTGCACTACTTTTTTGTGATTTCATTGCTACGTGCATTGACTTTTGTTAAATGAAGTCGCAAGCCACAATTAAATGGCATCTCAAAATCACACTGATCGGTGAGTGTGAACCAGGGTTTACTGCTGCCGCAGCACGCTGCACCTCCCCTCATATTGCTAACATCCTTACCATTCTGGACCAAGATAGGAAAATGGATCCCAGTGGAACATAGCTTGAATGAGGATGGAAAGATGACCTGTCTGTCATTGTCAGTGAGTCACCTGGCCACCTTAATCTCACACCTATGAGAGTTACATCAAGCAAAATGGCTTACTCTGACATTCTGGTGTTCAGCTCTCCAACGGATGTGCAGTCAAACCAACCAATCTCCATCCTCATCACTTTGCGGAAGTAGAGCTTCCTTATTCTCTGGATCTGCCTGGCTGCAGAAGTGACCCAGCAGCTAATCTGTGGGAGAGAGATGGTGAGAATACATGCTATTGAAGAAAATTATACAGTAAATACAACATTACCTAGTCTTTATATCCAGTAAAATCTGTCAGCGCAACCCACTAGTGTATACTGTTAAATTATGTGTATAAACAATATGTTCTGAAAAACTGCTAGTAATCATAATTACATACAGTGATGTGCGAAAAAACTAATATATATTAAGTGCAATATAAATAAAACTATTCCACCTAGTTGCTGCTATCAGTATAAATTCATGCTTTAGTAATTGTGACACAATGAAAACGTCCATGTGTATAGTCCCAATATCAAATGCTTGCAAATTCAACAGATGACATCAAGGATTCAATCTTCACCCGAAACCGTTCACAAATATATCCAAAAATGCTGGTGCTCTCCTTCACCAATGTGCTCTAGCCGCTCACCTTACAATCTGACCCGTTTCACCAGTGGGTCAGACACATCAGGTCCTCTTTAAGGGGTAATCAATAGATCAACTCTGTGTGCTGTTAACATGGACTCCCTCCATTTTACCCTCCCCCTTCTTCCTGGCTTCACCAGTCTCCAGTCTCCCTCAAGGGTCAGATTTTAAGTTTTTTTGATGGCCAATGTAAAGGAGTTCTCCATGGACTAACAATGTAAGGGGGTACCTTTCTACTAACCAACAATGATACTGGGTCCTTCTCCACTGGCCACTAATATAAGCTGGGCTTCTCCACTGACCAACAATATAAGCTGGGCTTTTCCACCGATCACCAGTATAAGCTGGGCTTCTCCACTGACCACCAATAAAAGATGGGCTTCTACACTGACCACCAATATAAGCTGGGCTTCTCCAATTACCACCAATATAAGCAGGGCTTCTTCACCTATTTGTAAAAGGGTCTTTGTCCACTGATCACCAATGTCTGGGGAATACTAGAGTTTTTCACTGTCTGCTTTCTTTTCTGCTCATCATTATTATTTGTTTCATTATATTGTTATTTTAGCCAACTTTAGCTAACATTTTTAATTTTGTTATGTATATGGGGGGGAAGAGTGCAATTTTTGTCAGACTTCTATTTCTGTCTGTGACCTCATTGGGTAGATTTTCCCTCACTTCTTGTGAACCGTGTACAGGAAATGGGGCATGAATGGGGGGTTGCAGTGGCCATCAGAGCAGGAAAGCACTAAGAGCAATTAAAAAACATTGTCACAGTTAATAGGACACCGAGACAGGCAGTGAAATATATAACCCTACGGCAGCAAAGGATGGCAAAAGCTAGGTCCCGGAGGACCCCCACAATCCCATTCGACTTAATGAAATAACAAGTTGTCATGGATCATGGCAAATGAGCACTTCTCTGCAATATTATTAGACAAATAAACCATTTTTGATAAAGTCTCGGAACCCTGGATCCAATACTTGTCTGACCCCTTGTGAATTGTTAGGGATCAGACAGGTATTTATTATGGAGTACACTTCCTTTTTTTTCCTATAATCATTATTTTTCTTCTTTCCTCTCTCCTCCCCTTCTTTGGGTTTAAACCCCCCCCCCCCCCCATTTGTTCTCCCTGTAGTACCAGGGAGATTGACAATATAAGATCTATAATAATAAGTGGGGCGTTGAAGGGGAGGTTATAGCACTCCATATAGGGGGCTAATTTATGGTCCCTGGGGTATATGATCCCATTGGAACGATCTTCCATCACTTCCTGTACCACCAGGAACTGAGGGGAAAATCTCTCCAACAGAAACACAAATAGCAATAAAATCCTGACATAGCTTCTACCCAGATTTTCTCTAATTAAGCTCAAATACAAATGTAGGTCTAGAGTAGGGCTTTCTATAGGCCAGTGTAGTATAAGGGGACCCCTTGGAATAGTTTGCCATTTCTTTAGTACATTTTGATATGTGGATACTTATTATCAGTCTCGCCATATGAGCACTATGGTTCTGAATTATTCCCTAGCCCTTTCCCACTTGTTTGGGCAAATTTACATACGCTGATAAGAATTTTTACATGGGTTGCAAAGTGCTTTGCAACATGCATTAGGGCACACTTTGATGCTGGCTTTCATAGATTTAAATTACATTTTTATGAAGAAATGCATGTAAAACAATGGAAATGAAGGCCCCTGGACCCGTCCCGCCCTAAGGAACGGGAACCTTGACTGCTGGATGCTTGACAAATAAGTGGGGCGTCAACCCAATCAGGGAGTCGGAGTGGTGACTGGGTGGAGCCGGAACTCTAGAAAAGGCTACGCTGAGGCACTCCCCACTTCTTTCAAGAGAAGCTGACGTCACAAGAGTGAGCCCGTTGTGAGTTTCGACACAGCTTTTTTGTCGGTTTTACCTTGCCAGCAATTGGTATTACTTTATGGGCCATGTCCTTAAGTTTCATTCCGGGGTCAGGTTAATGCCTGTCTCGCACTGATGGTGGAGACAGGCCTCTTAGACAATGTGGATTTGTTATAGATGCTCACGGTATAACTGTGACTGGCTTAGCTATTGATATTCCGAATGTTGTTATACTTGATATGTTCAATAAAGCTGTGGCCTTGCCCTACTTCCAACTTAAAGTAGTGTCTGTGTCTTTTTGGGGTTGGTTGTGGTTTAAATAAGTGAGGGTTATAGATAAGCCTAAGCTTTTTCAGCAGTCAAGTGTTAACATAATCTTCAACTGCTTGCCTGGAGTTAGGCTCTAACTTCTTCGGCCACCCAAATTGTAGTTTTTGTTAAGGTCACCATGCAGTAAGCAATAGGCTGATATCATAGCTCCCAACTGTCCCTGATTTTGAGGGACTGTCCCTGATTTGGAGCAATGTCCCTCTGTCCCTCATTCTCCTCATTTGTCCCTCATTTTGGTCTGATCTATATAGATGTATATAAAATGCACTTTTTATCTATCAAAAAGGGTTTTGCAGCGCTAAACCTTTCACCAGATTTCTAAATTGCTGCATTTGTAAATTTCAAAAGCCAATACAAAGGAATAGTAGTGGTTAAAAAAAAGCACTTATAGGATTAACCAATCTTGTTTTTTGTACATCTCTCCTTTAATAGGGTGTGGCAAGGGGTGTGTCCTAGGCCTGTATACTTTTGCTGATAGTGTCCCTCATTCCCATCTCAAAAAATTGGGAGGTATGTGATATTAATATCTGAACTTACTTGTATGTATCCCAAAAATAGGACAGAACATCCAATCCCTGCATAGTAGCTTGCAAATCTCGTCATTTCCAATTCAATATCCAGCAAGCTGCCAGGAAACACAGTGAGGTGATTCAGCTTCACTTATAATATTATAAAAATATGTTACATTTTTAGCAGGAGCTTATTAAAACAATATATAATTATAATGATTTCTTACCCGCAGGTTAGTGTCTCATTTTCAGCTTCATAAATAGATCCATTAATCCAAGTGATAGTATTGTTTATACAAGTCTTGTTTGGGTCTCGCATTTCTTGCAACTCAATATCGTACAAGATAAATGTGTCGATCATCACACCGAAGACCAGTAACATGCACGGCTGAGCTGCACCATGGATTATCGCAGCGATGCTGCCGCATATCATCATGCCGGTCTCAGAGCAAGAGGAGAACCTGAACTGTAGACATAGCACAAGTATAACGGTACACTGAGATGTCTAAGCAACAATATCTGCACTCTCATAATGATAATAAATCAGATTGACATTTTTTTGCTCCTACCATTTCATAGTCCAAAATAAAACAATTAAAAATGTATTGCAGGTATGGATATTTACACATAGTTATATTGGTTCAACATGCAGCAATGTAATTATTGATATATTATATTAATTTTTAATCTGCATGTTGCTCTCACCAGGATTGTGACATTGAAATAATTGGACAGGCTTTAAAGTGCTACGTAGTAAAGTCACTATATTAATTTGTAGATATGTGCAATTCGTTTAGTTCCAAATGTGTTTTTTAACAATTTTTGACAATTTCGTTAATTCTGAAATTTCCGGATTTCTGAATTCTTCAATTTCCGAATTTTTGGATTTTCGAAATTTCAAATTCACTAATTTTTGAATTTTCAGAAATTCTGAATTTCGGAAATTCCGAATTTCAGAAATTTGAAAATTCGAAATTTCGAAAATTCAGAAATTCAACATTTCAGAAATTGGAATTTTTAGAATATTTAATTTAATTTCAAAAATTGTAGATTAGAAATTCCAAAATTTGAAAATCCCAAAATTGGAAAATCCAGAAATTCAAAAATTAGAAATTCGCAAATTAGAAATTCTTAAATTCGAAAATTCTGAAATTTGAACATTTCGAAATTTAAAAAATCTGAAAAATTACGAATTTTCGAATTTCCAAAATTCCGAAATCCAAATTTTCGGATTTCAGATTTCCCAAATTATGAATTTTCGAAATTCTGAATTCTAAATTTTTGAATTCTGAATTTACAGAATTTCCTAATTTCAGAATTTCAGAATTTCAGAAACATACAAAGAAACAAATGTAATGAAAAGAACATATTTTTCGGCAGTGCACATGTTAATTTGTACCTACTGGTACGCTTAAGGTCAAGCTTACCTGCAGTTACAATGAATGTCTTCTAATAGTTCATTGTTTAGGAGATATTTACATTGGTAATAGCCTGTGATTTCACTTGTGCATTTGCAGTGACGCTCTGCATTCAGGGCACACAGTGTTCCATTGAATGCAGAGTGCCGTGTTGGGTTCCGAGCACATGCGCCATTCAAAGAGGCGGAGCCTGTGAACCCAGAAGGAAGATCAGGTGAAGATGGCAGCAACAGGGGAGCCGTGACAGTGCTGTGCTGAAGGACTGTACATGTAAGTGCATCATAATTATGGGATAAACCAGCAGGGGGGGGCTGTTTACTAATGCTTTAATTGAACGCTTCCTGAACCCTGATTAAGGAAAATAAATCTTTGACTCATAGAAGCATGGCATTACATGGAGATTAACTGGTCTATGCTAGGAATGGCTACAATGGCACTTGGTGAAGGGCAGGGGCGGACTGACAACTCATAGGGCCCCCGGGCAATAGAAGATTATGGTGCCCCCGGATAATAGGAGATTATGGGGCCCCCAGGCAATAGATGTTGGGGCCACACAGTATACACACACAACACACACAGTATACACACACAATATACACACAGTATACACACGCAGTATACATACACACAGAATACACATACACACACTGAAAAGGTACTGGAGAGGCGGGTAGCTATGATCTTTTTAAAAAAACACAGACTTTTACATACTGTCCCTGGTTTTGCTGAGACTGGAAACCCTGATGGGGCCCCCTAGTGGCATGGGGCCCTCGGGCAGTGCCCAAGAGCCTGAATGGTCAGTCCGCCCCTGGTGAAGGGTGGATCCTGAGCTCTAAAACAAGGCTATGTTGGGGCACTGTGGTTTGGTAGATGGGATGGATCTTGTGTTTCACTATATGTTCGACCTCGCCTTTTGTTCTGATTTCAGGTTCTTCCCCAAAGCTAGTTTGGACTATTGGTGACTGCTTCATTTATTGGGCCTTTCCCTATGCTGAAATTCGACAGGTATTACTTGAGCTATTATACCACTTAAAAAATCGGAGTCAGATCCCATCATGCTTATCATTTATGTGGAGAAACAACGTAGATGATTCCCTATTTGTGTATTTAATCTCCTCCATGGTCGGGGCCCATCATATACCTAGTTGGTGTTTGGAGAGGTTTTGACCCAAGATGAATGTCCAGGATTGAGAATTTGTCTGCATGATTGGTGGCATTGTTGACCTCCACTAGGATCTTGAGGGCAATAACTGTTTTTTTGGTTATTTGGTACATTTGGAAAGTCCAATTAAGCTGTGCCCTTGCCCTATTTACAACTTAATCAGCCTCTGTGTTGTTTAGGGGGTTGTGGGTGGGGGTTTGGCAAGGTATTGGTTTATTAATGGGTCATAAATGAGCAAATGCCTATCAGCAGTCATGTTTGCATAAGTGTGCATCAGCAATGGCAGCCATAATATTCATCTTAATACAGGTTAAAACGTTCTCGCATAACCAAAATAGCTAATGTATACAGTATACTTTATCTATCTATCTATCTATCTATCTATCTATCTATCTATCTATCTATCTATCTATCTATCTATCTATCTATCCATCTATCCATCTATACACTATATTACCAAAAGTTTCAGGACACCTGCCTTTACACGTACATGAACTTTAATGGCATTCCAGTCTTAGTCTGTAGAGTTCAATATTGAGTTGTCTCACTCATTGCATCTATAACAGCTTCAATTCTTCTGGGTTGTTTTTCAGTGGTTTGGCTTGGCCCCTTAGTTCCAGTGAAGGGAACTCTTAAGGTGTCAGCATACACAGAGTCCTGACATCAACCCGACAGAACACCTTTGCGAGCCGGGCCTTCTCTTCCACATCAGTAACTGACCTCACAAATGCACTTCTGGAAGAATGGTCAAACATTCCCATAGACACACTCCTAAACCTTGTGGACAGCCTTTCTAGAAGAGTTGAAGCTTGTATAGCTGTAAAGGCAGGTGTCCCAATATTTTTGGTAATATAGTATATATATATATATATATGTGTATATATGTATATATATATATATATATATATATATATATGTATATATATATATATATATATATATGTATATATATATATATATATATATATATATATATATATATAAATAATATTGTGTATGATGTGCTATACATATACAGTATAATAGTACACAACTAACATACATATTGAACTTACCAGCTGAAAGAAACCAACACGTATGCTGTCAGCAGCTGCATGTTTGTTAGGCCTAAGAGAAGATATTATGTGTTCAAGAATGGTTATAACATAGAGGTAACGAGGCTGATCTACTAAAGGACTCAAAAATATACACAAAATTAATTATGTGAAAAATCTATTTAAATATTAAGTCTTGTTCAGGTGAAATCAGTAAACAGGGATATCTTTCACATGATTGGATACTTGAAGCAAATCTTCACATTTTGTTGACTAAACAGTCATAAATGCATTAGTAAATAACCCTTATAATGTATAAATATAGATTAAAGAGGCAAATCACAATTCACAAAAACGCAGTTGCAATGTAGGATTAGAGTATTGCTGCCTCCAACCCAAAAGGCGTTGATTTATTAAGGGCAAATAGACTGCACTTTGCAAAGTTCAGTTGCACTCTGCAAGTGTAATTGCTCCAGAGCTTAGTAAATGAGGTAAAGCTTCACTTTGCAAAGAGTACACAATCACCTGTTATGCCTCGTACACTCAGATGGACTTTTTCTCTATGAAAGTCCGGCCATGTGTAGCCTCCATCTGGCTTTTTTTTGTCGGAAGTCCAACGGACCTTAGATAGAGAAACTGTTCTCTATCTTTCCGTCGGAACTTCCGACGGACTCACTGCGAACTTTTGCATGGTCAAAAGTCTGACCGTGTGTACAAGGCATGAGGAAAAAAAAAAAAAATGCCTTATTGCTTACACATGATTGGATGATGGAAGTCAACATATTTTCTGTTCATTTACTATGCTATGGAGTAACTGCTCTTGCCAAGTGCACAGTGCACAGTCTATTTGCCTTTAGTCCATCTAAAAGCACAGGTGTCAAACACAAGGCCGTAGGCCGAATCCAGCCCTCCAGGCCATTTCATGTGGCCTTTGCACCTCTCCTGAAGCTCCAGTCCTCCTCTGGTCCTCCTCTAGACCCTTATTTTCTGCTTTTAAGCAATGCATCCAGCTTCTTCCCAACAGCGGCATAAGGAAAGGGGGTGCACTGTGATGTAAGGGAGAGTGGGGAACTCAACTTCTGATGGTGGGGTGGCTCTTGACATATAATGTAAAGGGAGGATGCGCTGGACATCTAATCAAATCTTACAGATACAACCGGCCCTTTTGAGAACAATCACAATGCTGATGCGGCCCACGATGAAACTGAGTTTGACACCCCTGATCTAAAATTGTCAGTTTAAAGTGGGATTCCACCCGTGATTTAAAAAAAAGTCAGTAGCCACACACACTGTAGCTGCTGAATTTTAATAAGGACTTACCTGTCCTAGGCCCCCACGATGATGCCCCCCCCCCCGATGCAGATCCGGATCATTGCAGGTCCCGTGCCGCCAACCTCACTAAGGGTAACAGGCAGTGAAGCTTGCGGCTTCACTGCCCATTTCCTACTGCACATTCGCAAGGCTCACACCGCTTTGTGAATGGGCGGCTGCTCTCTGGGATACACACAGAAGGAGGATGCAGAAAAAGACCCACCACGGATAAGGAAGAGGCAGATTAAGAACATCCGCATAGCAACATGGAAATTTGAATTACGCCGGTGTATCTGTAGATACACCGGCGTAATTCTTTTGAGAATCTGGCCCATAGGATTTGGGATTCGGGACCAAAATTGGCAAGTTCCCTGCACATAGCTGCTGCCACATACAACACACATTTCCAGGTATGTCGAGGATTATCAAACAAAGCTGTAAGGTGTTTGTTGTACCCTCAGTTCAACTTTAAATATTTTCCATCACTTCGATGTATTGTAGCACTCCAAATATTTCATTTTGAATTTGATCAACCAAACCTAGAACAAAGTAAAATAGAAACCACCACTCTTTATTGACTGTGATTGCCATTGGCAGCAGTATTCTTTGCTCCCTTTTTTATAAATAATTAACTTTTTCAAAAGAGCATAGAAAAAGAATTCTACCTGACCAGAAAACATGATTAGATGAAGAGTACATTCTATTTTGCCAGCATGGCATTTTCTAAGCATTGAAAAAACTTACTTTTTCTTCTTTGCTGTATCATTGTCATATTTGTCTCTGTTAAATTGAAAAGGAAATACAAATACAGTTTTGTTTTAGAGAGACCAGCCCAGCCTGCACTGAAAACAAAGAACAAGCAAATCTAAATTGATATAAAAAGCCACCCTTTTCATCTTATGTTGTATTTATAGATGTTATATTTACCTGTTTTGTGCTGCTCTGTGTTATATTTACCTGTCCCCTCCTCGCTCCTTCTTCCTCTGGGTACCCCCTTAGCAAGCATGGTGCCTAGGGGGGGCTCTCATGCGCAAACACTCCTGAGCCAGGCTAAGTGCATCCATAGACACAAAAAGCGCAGCTCAGCCATGTTCCCTGCTCCCTCCTCACAGAATTGGAATGACAGCAGCTGGAGTCTATGGCTTCCACTGCTCTCAGTGTATCCTGTGAGACCTCGATGTGGGAGCAGCACTGTTGCAGCAGGGATCAGCGAGAGGAAAGAGACAGGTACGTTTTATGTAATGGGGGGGGGGGTGGCAAAATAAAGTAGTGGAACATTTTTTACCTTAATGTATGGAATGCATTAAGTTAAATACAATTTTGAGGTATATGGGTCCTTGGAAATTAGTCCAGCATGTAAGCAGGTGCAGTTATCTGTTCTGCCACTAGATGGCTCTGTTCCAGACTAGTATCTGGCTACAGAAAATAGTGTCATCAGGTGCTAGGTCCCTTTTATCTAGAGCCCTCCTGTAGTTATGTATTTGGTGAGTCAGTGCCATACCTCCCAACATGTTTAGATGGGAATGAGGGACACCTGCTAGCAAACATATGTAGGCATAGGATGGCGCCCCTTTGACTTTGATTATGTCCTGTTGCATATCTGCAGTTTCTGACAGCTTTCTGTTATTACTTTAAATGAATAGAATATGTGGCCCTTTAGTGATATCAGGGGCTGAACTTGAGCCCCCTATATCCAGAAAGTTGGCCACCACTGCTCTAAACCAGCATGCTAAAGGCAATAATATTTAGTGACCACTGGTGCCATGCTTGTGAATGCACATGGTTTACACAGTCTACTAGATCAGTGGTTCTCAACCCTGTCCTCAAGTACCCTTCAAGAGGCCATGTTTTGAGGATTTCTCTTAGATAAAACAGTTGTCCAAAATACCAAGCCATTGACTCTTATTTAAAGCACCCGTACAAGATAAAGGAAAACCAGCAAACAAGGCCTGCTGGGGGTACTTGAGAACCACTGTACTAGATGACACTTTACATTCGGTAGACACCTTAAAGTGGACCCGTGGCAATGATATGGACATTCAAATATCTATACATGCTTTCTAAGCAAGAAATTACCTTTAAAAAACCGTCACCTACCATTGTAGCACAGGACACTATAGAACAATTCAGTTCTCCAATTTCAGAAACACTGAAGTTGTACATGTCAGCACTTTCAGCAGCTCAGCTCCCCCTGCTCCAGCTTCCAGAGCTCCTAGAGTTTAAAAGATTGGAAGGCTGCTGAGTCACTGCTGAAATTGGGAGCAGGGTGGGCTTAGCTACTGACAGGGCTGAGTTTGAGGACTTCAGTGCTTCTATTATGCATTTAGAGGATGAATTCCTTTACAGTGCCTGCAGCTACATGGACCAGGGAAGGCTTGTATAAAGCATATACTTTAAATGCATAACTTAGCCAAACATTCTCATTGAGAATATTACTGCAGATAAAGTAAAGATAACACTGTTCCTTATATGAGTTAATGGTAATATCTCCTGCTCCTGTATACAACATGGAAAGGGACATATTGTCACAATAGCCTGGACCTGGGATGACAGTACTCCCACAGGTGACATACAGCCCTCCACACATTACACCTTGGTCATGGCTAGGGATGAGCCGAACACCCCCTCGTTCGGTTCGCACCAGAACCGTCGAACGGACCGATTGTTCGCGCGAACATTTAGAACCTCATTGATGTCTATGGGACTAGAACGTTCAAATTTAAAAGTGCTCATTTTAAAGCCTAATATGCAAGTCATTGTCGTAAAACGTCTTTGAAAACCTGGGTCTTGCCCCAGGGAACATGTATCAATGGAAAAAAGTTTAAAAAACTGTAGTTTTTTCAGGAGCAGGACTCCTAAAAAAACTACAGTTTTTACAACTTTTTTTTCCATTGATACATGTTCCCTCAGGCAAGACCCGGGTTCTCAAAGACGTTTTCACAGGCAAACTATAGACACCCAGCAGGTACAATATTTAAAGGAATTTTTTTATTTTTTTTAAGCATCATTAAAATTACTGCTCCAGGAGCAGTGATTTTAATGATGCTTAAATAAAAATGAAAAAAATGAAAAAATCCTTTAAATATTTTACCTGCTGGGTGTCTATACCTGTGATAACGTCTTTAAATAGCACAATCACCTGCCTGCCAGTGAATTAGGAAGAACTGATCTAGCTAAGCTATACAGTGTATAAATATATGTACAACTCCTGGGATGTATATATATCCTCTACACACTGTAAATTTAACTAAACTGACTAGCCTTCCTGCTCTATCTATCTATCTAGTAATAAAGACACTCTCTCTCTCTCTCTCTCTCTCTCTACAGGACTGATCTCTTTAACAACGCCGCAACACACTACACGAGGCCGCCTTGCAGGCAGCCTTTTATAGTGTGGGGCGTGTACTAAACCTCCTGAGCCATAATTGGCCAAAGCCACTTTGGCCAATTATGGCTCTCCGATTTTTGCCCGCTGTGATTGGCCAAGCATGCAGGTCATAGTGCATGCTTGGCCAATCATCAGCGCACAATGCCGCAGTGAATTATGGGCCGTGACGCGTCACTCGAATTTGGCGCGAACGACCAGTTTTGTTCGAATTTCGGCGAATGTACGAACAGACGATGTTCGAGTCGAACATACGTTTGAATCGAACGCGGAGTTCATCCCTAGTCATGGGAATACATAATAGGTTTATAAACAGAACAGCAAATCAAAATAAGATTAAATATCAAAAAATACACGAAGATGAGAGTACAAAAGGCAATGCCTATGCACACAGGTTAATTTGGAAATACGGTAAATAATAGCAAACTTTCTTGAGAAAGCCAAAGGTTGTGAGCCTTTAGGCTCCAGTGATGCAAATCTGACCCTGGATACCACTGACATTTTGCAAATACAATTGACTTTAGTGGAAGGTAAATGTGAATACTTACTCTTTATACTTTAGATTATCTGTAAAGAAGCAATAAAAAAAAATTATAATTCAGGACACCGTTTAAAGTTATTTTACATTCTGGCACATACCTAATTTTATTGTATAGTCCATCTTGGACCAATGTAAGAATGTATATGCCATACTTTTGAAACTGCTGTGGATGGAAATAGTTGCTGCTACTACAGTAATCCTTGCTGTTTTCAAGGTCCTGTGCAGAGGGGCTGTCCTGCATGGTAACCACAGGGGAGTTCCTCTTTCAGCACTGGTACAAATCACAGAATGCCCTGCATTTTTCTCAATGAATGCTAAACATTCTCTGATTGGACAAGGTGAAGTGGTGGGGTGGTGACTTCCCGAATGCCACCTTTTCCAATCACAAAAAGCATTTAATGAAATGAGAATAATGCAAGGCATTCTTTTTTCTTATGAATATACAAGTAGGAGGAGAGACTGTGTCTTAGTCAAAAAACCCGACACCGTCCTAATGAAACTGTTATGAGCAAAAAGTGGAGAAGAAAACCCAAAATATCCAAAGAAGGAGCTTGTACTGGGGGATGTTAGAGTGTCACACAATACACGAAAATAAAACGATATTTAAAAATAAATAGTACATCTTTATTAATATTTAAAGCAAGAATAAATTTGTTAAAAAAATATCTATATTTGCATGATATAAGTGTATACGGTACAAAATATTGAGCCTATTGAACCAACGCATTTCACATAGATCCAGTGCTTCTTCAATAGTGTTGAGCAGAATATGCCATATTCGACTTCGCGATATATCTCGAATATATAGTCGAATATTCGAGATATATTCGCTAAATACGAATATTCGTGATATTTTTTGGAAATGAAATGATTGCGAAATTTCGCTATTGCGAATGCGAATGCGAAATTTCGAGAAATGCGTAATGGAGCACTCTGATTGGCTCAGAATATTCGTGATATTTTACAATACAAAATAATTGCGAATATTCGAGAAATGCGGAATGGAGCACTCTGATTGGCTCAGAATATTCGTTATATATTACAATACAAAATAATTGCGAATATTCGAGAAATGCGGAAGGAGCACTCTGATTGGCTCAGAATATTCGTGATATATTACAATACAAAATAATTGCGAATATTCGGCAAATGCGGAAGGAGCACTCTGATTGGCTCAGAATATTTGTGATATATTACAATACAAAATAATTGCGAATATTCGGCAAATGCGGAAGGAGCACTCTGATTGGCTCAGAATATTCGTGATATATTACAATACAAAATAATTGCGAATATTCGAGAAATGCGGAATGGAGCACTCTGATTGGCTCAGAATATTCGTGATATTTCACAATACAAAATAATTGCGAAATTTCGAGAAATGCGGAATGGAGCACTCTGATTGGCTCAGAATATTCGTGATATATTACAATACAAAATAATCGCGCGATATCGCTATTGCCGAATAATCACATTGCGATTTTTCGGCAATATAAAATGATCGCTGCAGCTACTCGGCCCAAGGTCTCTAATCATACCAGCAATGCTTTTAGAAGTCGATGGGGATCTCTAGGATGTGATCTGTCCTAAAAAAAAAATTGAAAAAATACGAATATTCGAAATAGAGAATATTCGCCGCGATATTCGAGTTATTCGCGAATACTCGAATATGCAATATTCGTAGCGAATATTCGCAATGCGAATATTCGTGAGCAACACTATTCTTCAGGACTCACAAGCCCTATATATCAAGATATTGATACATTGTCGAAAAACAGCAATATATGTCAACTAGCCAGTGTATCTAGGATTATCCAAGTTGTATATCAACGAAATGTAGATATCTCAGTATTAGAAAAGGGACCCAAGTTTCTAAATGATGTGTTGTAAAATGCTCCCATAAAGTCAGGGTTAAACACAAATGTCCACAAATGATATCATTCCATCAAATATGAAGGGACCTGTCAACACTCAGTATGGGAAGTTAAATCCCAGAGTGTAATGTTCCACTCCTCCATAAGATGGTAAATGTTATACACTGGCCATTGACCACACCAAGAATGGCAGATCCGACATTTTACTACACATTGTTTTACAACACATCATATGGAAACTTGGGTCCCTTTATGGTCCAAATACTGGGACATCTATTTTTCATTGATATACAACTTGGATAATCCTAGGTACACTGGCTGGTTGACATATATTGTTTTGTTTTTGTTAGATATTGTACTCATATCTAGATATATAGAGCTTGTGGATCCTGAAGAAGCACTGGATCTATGAAAAATGCATGGGTCCACTAGACTTAATATTCTGTATTTGTATTCCAGGGAGTGCGTGTGAACAGCAGAAACTGTCAGATTTCTACTCTCTATAAATCAATGGCCAGCACTGCTGCTGTTCACATGTAACTATTCATCTGCTCTGCTACATGTGAATAGAACCTCTGACCAACCCTGGAAGCAGTCAATGTGCATCCAGAGACTGCATTTCTTCAGAGTTCCTGGCCACACACAAACTTGCTGCAGCCACTTTGGATGCGACCATAGCACAGAGTGCAGCTTCAACCAAGGGGAAACCGCCTCTGAACACAGCAAACTATCTGCTTCCAATCTCTTGTGTAAATGCGGCCTATAAGTTCATGTAAATAAGGAAAGGGTGTTTTAGTTCCATTTCAAAATTCCTCTAACCATTGAAGTTGGTCATGCTACAATCTGAATTTTGTACATTTATCTGAGACCATCACATGTGTAAATGTTTTAATAAATGATGGCTCATTTACACTTGCTTCGACTTCAACACACATTAGGGTGCCTTTCCGCTTTAACATGCTTTTCTGTTGTGTTTTTGATGCTTCTGCGATGCTTCGGTGGTGCTTCGATAATGCTTTGGTGGGGCTTTTATAAAGCTGGACAGATGCCCTCTGTGTGTGTTGATATCTCATTCCTGCAATACCTCCAAAAAAAAGCAAAGCTAAAGCCTCTCAAGCTTTAGGTGTTTCAAGTGAGCTCTTTGTTATAGACTTCTATGGAGGCTTTGAAGACGCTAGAAGCACCACTAAACAACAACATGAAGTATCATTTTTAAAGCAAAGCAAAAGCAAGGTGCAAACAGGACTGTAAGCTAACCATTTTATTTAGTGACAGGAGCTTTGGCTGGTGCCCAGAGAGCTTTAAAAAAGCCTGTCCAAAGCCTTGTTTTCAAGCAAGTGTAAACAAGCCCTTTACATTGTTGGCAGGAAATCATGCAACACTCTCTAATGTCAACATTTAGACTGAATTTATGATTAGAATAATAAAGCACCACAGAGTGGAACTGTGGATATGAAAAAATAATATAGTGCCACGTCCCGATAATTAGAGTTGAAAAAGGAAATATACACATATATACATATAGAGGAATACACATGTGTATAAGGAAGATAATGGACTTTGGAAGCGTAGTATATTTAAAACTTGGATATTTAATATGAAAGTACAAACTTAATAGAGAACAAAAATGACATAAATAGTGCCATATAAAAGGCCTACAATTACAAAAACATTGGCATGACAAACCATCTACTACATATGGGTACAATTACAATTACAATTACAATTTCTTTGTAATTGTACCCATATGTAGTAGGTGGTTTGTCATGCCAATGAATTTTTGATTAATCTTGAAAACACCTGGTGTACTCTGTCCATTGCTTGTCTTTTGCATGTTTGATGGCATACATTAGGAGACTATATTGTACCTGATTCATCTGACTCAAATGAGCTATTTTCCGTCCCAAGTTTTTTAATGCTCTTCAGAGTGACTGACATGGTGTTCTCCTTCCTAGTCAGACCCTATGAGGGAAGCAAGCAATTAACTAAATTCATATGAATATGCAATAAATGAAAACAATTACTTGCCCTGATTTCATTATTCATTTATTACAAGTCTGTATATAGTACCAACAATTTATGCAACGCCTTGCATTCTGCACATTCACATTAGTCTCTGCCCTCAAGGAGTTAACAATCTCAGGTCCCTATCTTACTTGCATACATATGTGTACAAACATACTAGATCCAATTAAGACTGGAGCCAATTTTCCTACTGTCATGTCTTTTGAGTGTGGAAAGAAATCCTGGAACAGGAGAAAAAACACATGCAAGCATTGGGAGAATGTGCAAATTCCATCCAGAGTCCTGACTGGGATTCGAACCAAGGTTCCCAGTGTTGCATGCAGAGCTGCTGTTAGAAATCATGGAGCCCCAAATAGCCAACCTGACAGGGCCCCTACCTCCCACTAGGCACACGGGGGGTAACAACAGGGAGATCAGTGTGGCAGGGGGAGGGAGAGGGGAGAATCTGGCTTTTAGCAGCTGCAAAAAGAGACACACAGGGCTGATGACCCCTGCTCTCCGGACCCCCCCCCCCCTGTGTGCCCGGACTCCCTACAAGAGGACCGGTGGTACCCACTGGTTGCATGGCATTAAAGATGTAAATATAAGTAAGGCATGTCTATGGTCAAAATGTAAAAACATAAATTCTTCTATACATTGTATTATTTCCAGCCTACTCACATTGATCCGATTGGTCTTTAAGTTTCTAAACTTACTTTGTGAAGCTCCCCACACCTCCTTGTATTCTGTGAAACATATTCATTATGCCCTGTGAGTGGGCACTGCTGTGTCACACATTTTACAGAGCAAGCCATCTGAACTACAGAGGTGATGAGATGAGGAATTTCAGGAGGTGGAGTCAGTACAAGAATCACTGCTTGCAGGCAGCAAAGTACCATGGGTTATATAGTCCTTAGATATGAGTAAACAGCAGAGGAGAAGCTGCAAAGCATGCAGGTAATTCAGGAAGGTGTGGCGAGAGATGGGCAGCAGACAAGCAGAACTCACAATATGAATGGGGATTTTTCAAGTAAGCGTAGATTGGATTTTCAAAATGATTATTGTTTTTACTGTTATTACAATGCTGATGTTAATAATAATATGATATTAAAAAATATATAAGAAAGTCTATGCTGCTACCATATATTTCCCAAAAATTAAAGTGGTTATAAACTCTTACATATACCTAGGCCTCAGGTAATACACAGTGAAGAAACAAATCCTCCTACAACAGTTGTATCTGTTTATTTGCACCCCTCTCTCCTGTACAGATGTTCAAAGTACACAGATCAAAGGCTATTTTCTCAGTTCCAGAAGGCTGGGGGGTGGAAATCTAATGTCAGACACTGCAGAGCATAGATCAAGGGGCTGAGGGTAAGTTGAGACCTGATTGGAGGGAGAAGATACACCCCCACTCTACATAGTCTCATAGGGAAGCATACACGGCTGAGGCTGTCAATCATCTGCTATGTTCTGGAGGGGGGCAGGGCCATCTCACAGGATTTTCTAGCATTGGTATAGACCAGGGATCCTCAAACTACGGCCCTCCAGCTGTTGCAGAACTACACATCCCATGAGGCATTGTAAAACACTGACATTCACAGACATGACTAGGCATGATGGGAATTGTAGTTCCTGAACAACTGGAGGGCCGTAGTTTGAAGACCCCTGGTATAGACTTTCAGAAGTGACTCAAAAAAATAGTAGGGGAATGACAGACTACACAATATAGAAGGATATGTTTTGTTCTTTTGTAATTTCAGAACTTTACAACCACTTTAAGCCACTCTTCACTGACATTCCTATACCTCCCAACCTTTTGAGTTGGGAACAAGGGGCACCTATTAGCAAAAGTATGTTGGCATAGGACATATCCCCTGCAACACCCCTAACATAGAATTACACAGAACTTACACAAAAAAAATTAAACCCCCTTTTTTTTACCATTACTATTATTTTATGTTGGCTTTTAAAATTTAAAAATGCAGCCAATTGGATGAAAGGTTTAGCACTTGGAAAAAAAATTTGAAAGATAAAAAATGCATTGTATATGCAAATATATATATCAGACCAACATGAGGGACAAATGAGGAGGAAAACAGTGAGAGTGCAATCCTACTTCATGAAAGTGATACATTACACAATTGGTCATTAACTGCTGCTTCATGGTAGTCAGTCACATGTCCAGTGTCTAGGAATTTAGTTGTATGAGATGTCTACAGAGAAGGAGAATCAACATTTAAATTGCCTAATTAAACCCTTAATCAGGGAGCTTGCAACCAGATACCTAGGCATTTGGTCATGTGATAAGAAGCATTGTCCTGGTCATGGTCCTAAAGCCTCAATGGAAGGGGTTTCCAAACTGTAGCTGACTTAATAATGTAACCTGATTTAGGAACAGGTTTAAAATCGATCTAGAGCAAATTTCAAACAGAAAGCCTCACCGATTGCCATTTGCAGTATCTCAATTTTATCCAATATTATTTTTTTTAAGTCTTAGTAGTCAACTTTTGTCCTCCCTCCACTACTTCTAATATGCGTGTTCCATGTCACTGCTGTACAACAAGTCTATGGATTACATCCCTTGAACATGTGCTTTCAAAAACAAGTAATCGATGACAGCTCTCAATTTCCTGCTCTGACAAAATCTCTTAAAGCTGAACTTCACACTAAACAGTAAGTTCTGCTATTAAGAATCCTCCCCCCTCCTCTAACAATATTGGAGGTTATTTTTTTTTTTTGGGCAGGTACCCGCTCCCACTTCTTCTGGAATCATCTAGGTGGTTCCACTGGGAGTTGTCCCCTTCCCTTCCCTGGGACATGCCACAGGTCCCAAGAGGCTGCAGGACAATGCACAAAGAGCAGCACTACCTGCAAATGCACAGTGGGAAGCTGACTGTGAAGCAGTAGGGAGTCACAGCCAGCTTCCCACACTAGACACGTCGGCAGTCAGGACCCAGAGGACTGAATCGGTTAGGTACGGTGCTGGATCCTTGGATAGGTAAGTGCCCTTATAATAAAAGTTGGCAGCTACAGTATTTGTAGCTGCTGACTTCATTTCTTTTCTACAGACTGAGGCCGCGTACACACCACTAAATAAATCCGATCAAATCGGTCTGACAGACCGTTTTGATCGGATTTGTCTGCTGGGATATATTGGTTTGATCGTGTACACACGATCAAACCAAAATCCCCGCCGGCAGACAGCGCGGTGACGTGGCGGTGACGTTGACGCCACCACGTCACTGAGCCAGGAAGTAAAATACTTCCACGCATGCGTCAAATCCATTCAAGGCATGTGCGGACAGATATGTCCGCTGGTTAGTGTACTAACCAGCAGACATGTCGGACTAATGGGTTCCCAGCAGACAGATTTTAAAGCATGCTTTAAAATTTGTCTGCTGGAAAAACCTGTCTGCTCGCCCGTACACACGATCGAATTTGTCTGCTGAAACGGTCCGTCGGATCGTTTCCAGCAGATAAAATCGATCGTGTGTACGCGGCCTAAAGAACCCCTTTAAAGTGGTTATAAAGCCTAAACATTTTTTACCTTAATGTATTTCATGCATATTCCCCCTCGCCTCCCCCTTTTACTTACTTGAGCCCCATTCGATACAGTGCTGTACCTGTGTGAAGCTCTTCAATCCCTTTGCTTCCTAGTCTTGCTGGCCATTGGCTCCCGCTGCTGTTAATCAAAGACAGTGACAAGGGAGCGGTGGCAGGTCCAAGTTCTGCTGTCTGTATCAATAGACGCAGACAGTGAGGCTCAGAAATGAACACACATGAGTGTCTCCATAGAAAATTGTTTCTATGGGGGCACTAAGTGGAGGAGAGGAACCAGGGTTGCCGGCGGCAGTCTCCAGAAGGGGAGATCGGGCCACTTTGTGCGATTTCATCGCACAGAGTAGGTAAGTATAAACCTGTTTGTTATTTTTTTTTTTAAACTGAACCTACAATCAGACTATTTAATACAAAGCATTAACCAAAGTAGATGACTTTGAGTTACAAGCACCCAAAAAGATTATAAAAAAAAAAAAAAAACACAAAGTTTGTACCGGTAAATGCTATTATTATTTTACAAAGATATGTTCACTTTTAACTGTCTCTTTTTTTGACTACAGAACATTTACTGATCATATGCTGTTTTTGGTAATGCATGTTCTTTTGTATTTTACAGTGTTTTTATGTGCAGCTCATTATAATCTAATTGGTATTTGCAAGCAAATGTTCTACAGAGAGTATCTGAAGCAATGCTAATTTAAGGAAACTGCTGAGTGATACATTGTCATTAACATCTGCAATCAAATTCTGACACACAGAGCTTATCATAGCAACCCGATCAGAGCTATAATAATAAATTAACCATGTAAGATTTCAGTCTCTTTATCCAAATGCATACCAAACAGCTACAAAAAAGCATCTACAAACTTTGAAAATCTGCTGAAAATGTAAGGTTGGAATGCATTTAATTTGAGAAACAGTTGGAGATTTGTATCTGTTTTAAAGGGAATTGACAAATATATGTTGCGTCAGCAAAACAATATAAAGCTGAAATATGCCTGCCTGAGAACCATATGATCAACAATGAGCCAGATTGACAGGATCCCTAGCCTGAGTCTACACCGTGCTCTGTCATCAGTGAAATGCTGACTCATGCCGCGTACACACGATCATTTTTCAGCATGAAAAAAAACAACATTTTTAAAAATGTCATTTAAAATGATCGTGTGTGGGCTTCACATCGTTTTTCATGTTCTGAAAAAAAAAAAAAAAAAATTCGAACATGCTGCATTTTTTCACGTCGTTTTAAAAAAGGTTGTTTTTCGGGTTGTAAAAAATGATTGTGTGTTGGCCAAAACAACGTTATGAGACAGGAGCGCTCGTTCTGGTAAAAATACCATTCATAATGAAGTAAGCACATTCATCACGCTGTAACAGACAGAAAAGCGTGAATCGTCTTTTACTAACAAGGAATCAGCTAAAAGCAGCCCAAAAGCAAATAGAACTTCCCCTTTAGAGTGCCATCGTACGTGTTGTACATCACCGCGCTTTGTTCATCGTTTTTCAAAAACGATGGTGTGTGGGCAACATTGTTTTTAATGATGAAGTCGGGAAAACGTCATTTTTTGGACATACTGAAAAACAACGTTTTTTTTCCATGCCGAAAAATGATCATGTGTACGCGGCATTATTGTTCAAACTAAGGGCATATTTACACCAATGCATTGTGGTAAGGTGTTCGTTACTTTTAAATATTACCCAAACACAGTAACACAGTGTAAGGCATGACAACCTAACACACCATAGTCTGCTGCATTACAAATTGTGTGCCCCGTCTGAGTTTTGGTGCAATGGCAACCCATTATATTCCATAGGCTTTGAATATCACGTTAATGCACAATATATGGGGCGATTTACTAAATCTGGAACAAACTGAATTTGTTGCAGCCATACATAGCAACCAATCAGCTTCTAACTGCAGCTTGTTCAATTAGGCTTTGACAATAATCCTGGGTTCACACTGCCCACGACTTCTACGTGACTTTGAAGTTGGACCCCAGTGTGACTTCGGCACGACTTGCATGCAACGTCTTTAACAGAAGTCAATGCAAGTCCTACCAAAATCGGTCCAAAAGTAGTGCAGGAACCTTTTTCTAAGTCAGAGTGACTCAAGTCGCACTAATTAAAATGGTTCCATTACACAGAATGGAGCTTGACTGGGGTCCGTCGTCTGATGCGACAAGTGCTCCAAAGTCAGAGAAATTGTTGCATCAGTGTGAACCGGTCCTAAAACCTAGAAGCCAACTGGTTACTGTGCACAGCTGCACCAGATTCTCTGTGCACCAGTTTTAGCAAATCACCCAGTGTGTATTAATGGACATGCATTAACACCCCACACCGCACAAATGTAAATGGCCTTTTAATATTCATCTAGCCTTGTGTTCTCCAAAAAGTACTTCTTATTAATCATGCCTATGAACTTCTGGTCCAAACTGTTGAAAATTAAACGTATTACTAATTATGTGTTTTGATAAAGGAAGCCTTTTACAATTCTTGTTTTACCTCTACAAGCAAACAATTTAATAAAAATAATAATAATAAAAAAATACTACTACTAACACTACTACTACTACTAATAATAATAATAATATAATATTGTATGGTAGTTTATATTGTTTAAGTTAAATATTAATACTAACTAATTTTTAGTTAGAATTCATTTTTGATAATGATAATTGTATGTAATATAAAATAATGAAAACTTGCATCATATTCATATATGACAAAAATAGCAAAAAATGCTTTTACCTGAGATGTAACATATGCTTGTTCTCACTTAAAGAATTCTAGTTGAGCTTTGTCACAGAGAGGTGTGTATGTCCATATCGAGTGTCCAGGTGGAGAATGACAGCCCAGTAATATGAAGTGAAGTTTTTAAGCGTGTATTGGAGGTTTTCAGAAAGGTTAATGGCCGGACGAACGACTCTCTAACAGTTCAATGACTCTGGTTACACTAGTGGTGAAAATCTTTGTATGGTCACTGAGATTTGGTTATAGATTTCCAGCTGGTCTCCTCCATTCATTGGAGTAAAAGGGCCAAGTTCAGTATAGAGACAAAACATTCCTCATTCCATAACTGGTTAATTCTGTAGTGGACAGAAAACTTGGCAGTGACCTCGGTTACAATACCTCAGCTGCACAAAAAAAAACACTGTTTAACAAAGTCTTCATACTGAATAAACTCAGACTGTTAAAGGTATATTTAAGGGATTTATTTTATGGTGCTGAATCTAGCATCTGGATCAATTCCATCCCGTAAATTATTTATAATGTGTGAAAAGGATTTTGCCTGTGAGGTTGAAAGCAGTGGATATACTATGCCTCCATTTTCAATACCTTCATTTTTAGTAAAAGATTTTCCAATTTTCCCTTATGCCTTGTACACACAACCAGAATTCCGCTCAAGCTGTCTTGCATACACACGGTCACACTAAATTCCGACCATCAAGAACACGGTGACGTAAAACACTACGACGAGCGAGAAAATTAAGTTCTATGCTTTTGAGCGTGTGTCTAATTGTTTTTTCCAACGGAAAAACTGAGAACATGTTCTCTATCTAATTCCGTCTTAATTTCCGACTGAAAAAGTCAGATGGGGCATACACACGGAACGGAATTTCCAAATGAAAAGTTCCCTTCTGACTTTTTCCATCGGAAATTCCGCTCATGTGTACAAGACATTACTGTAAAAAAAATGGTATATTTTACCTTTAGGTGGTTATGAAACTCCTTTGTGGTCCCTGGAAATACTGTATAATGTTTGTTCTACTGCTTAAATAGGACCTGAACTATGGGAGCTGTGCTCAAAAAAGGCAAGTAAAGAACACGGAAGTAGTCACCAGTATTGCCTGTGGTCTCCCTGCTCCTGATCTTTCCTTGTTACTGGCTATTATGCCTTATTCTGCACTGTAGAAATACAGAAAGAATTAACAGACTAAAGCCTCAAAAACTAGTTGAAGATAATTTTATTGTTGGTTAAAAAAAGTCATACAAAACCCTCCAACTTGTTTTGGGGCAACACAACTCCTCCTTCATCAGGGTTCAGCCCAGAATAAAACCTGGATGGACTCAGAGAAAAAAGTGACTTCACAGCTCTATATTAGAACTAGTATTGAACTTTCCTAATAGGGGAACAAATTGACAGCAGTTGCTTTTTTTTACCAACAATTACAACTGATTTGGACTATTATATCAGGTTTTATCTGGCACTCCATTTTGGATTTCTATGGCTTTGAGGAAAGCCTTGCTTTAAGGGGACCACTTTCCTAGAGCTATTGAGCCTATTTGAAGTTTTCCTTCCACTGAGTCCACATGCAAATCTAAAGTTTTCAGCGCCTTTTTGAGCATGTTGTTCTGCACTGTGTCTATGTGTGGAGGCAGTGAATTTGGAAGAGGAAGAAGCAGGGATCTGATGAGTGGTGATTTGATAGTTAATAGGGTAATATTCAAGAAGTAGTAGGGGAGGTGGAGGAGGCATATATTTGCAGAATGAATGATGAAAATCCAAGAAGATCCTAACACTGTGGGTTCTCAGGTTCAGCTTACTTTCCACCAAGAAGAACCGTGAGAAGCATAGTAGTGACATTGCCAAATCTCTTTACACTCAGGCGGCGTACACACGATCGGATATATCCGATGAAAACGGTCCGCGGACCATTTCCATCGGATATGTCCGATCGGGAGTTTGATCCGATGGCGTGTACACACCATCGGATCAAATTCCCCGCCGCCGGACGGCGCGGTGACGTAGTGGTGACGCGGCGGTGACGTTGACGCCGCCACGTCACCGCCACGTCACCGCACCAGGAAGTAAAACACTTCCGCGCATGCGCCGAATCCATTCGGCAGCGGCGCGGCGGCGGTGGGAGCCGACATGTCTGCTGGTAAGTGTACTAACCAGCAGACATGTCGGGCGGACAGATTCCCACCGGATAGATTTCAAAGCATGCTTTGAAATCTGTCGGGTGGAGAAATCTGTCCGCTAGCCCATACACACGAGCGGAGATGTCTGCTGAAACGGTCCATCGGACCGTTTTCAGCGGACATATCCCCTCGTGTGTACGCGGCCTAAAAGTCAGCAGTGACTTAGGTCGGCCATACACAATTCAAATCTCTCCTGCTGAACCGGCCGAGATTCAAAACTTTAAAAGGCAGGCTGAATGTATCAATTTGATCCATCAGCTTCTGTACTGTAGCACCAACCTCTCTTGGAATTATCACTGTCCCCTACCAACGGGGATGGCTTCCCCCGCCGGAAGAAAACAATGGCCCGGCAGGAGGGATTTCCCCATCAACTCTGTCTGTCTTGATGGGGGAATCAAATGAATTTGCTCCATGTATGGCCAGCCTTAGATGATCTCACAATCTAGATAAACATCTAAGAGGCACAAAGCACAGGAAGCGCACTACAATTTTTTAGGAGAAATTCAAGGAAAATGTAGTACTGCTTTGGAACAATTAATGCTGTACTCTACGAATTATCTTTTTTTACAAATTGCATTGGTCCAGCTTAATACATCTAATTCTTCATATGTCACAAAGTTTTCCCTGATTGGCCTAGGTGGAGAGGAGGGGTGAATGACATCACAGTCTCCATCCAGTCCAATGAGAAAAATCCTTATATTTTCTGAGAAAAGACAAGATGTTCTCTGAATATTTGAGGTGCAAAGCAAGCAACCCCTTGTGTTCAGTTGAATTATGCTTGCATAATCTTATATCAGTTTTATTCATGTCATGTCTATACACACACCCATTCATGTACATTGTTGTGTGCTACTACTTACAATATTTATTAGTGTATAGCATAGGATATTAATTTGAGTCATTTACTAGTAGTATTTTATATATATATATATATATATATATATATATATATATATATATATATATATATATATATATATATATATATAACAAAAAAGCATTCAGAGTCCAAAACGAGTCATTAGGTAATAAATGCAAAACAGCGCTAAAGCTGGATATAGGTGTCCAACTCCACCATATAGTAGGCAAAAGGATGGAAAATCTTGATGTTAGAGAACAACCAAAGTCTGTGCATTATCCAAAAGTAGTGTCAGATAGGGAAAAAGGAAGCGTGCACCAGCCTGCCCACTCTCAATCCACCACGTGTTGGAATCAAAATCCCCGCAGGGGTTCAAACTCACCAGACAGACAGTAATATCAGGCACTTCATATATAAATAGTAGGTCACTGATCGGATTTCCATCCAATGGGGATCACTTGCAAGGAATCAGCCTCATATGGGTGGGATATTAAACAGAAAGAGGAAGCAAACATAGTGTAACTCAATTTATTAAAAACACCCTTTCCAGCAAGTATCCCAAGAATCCTACGTACAGAAAAAACATTTGCAATGAACAGTGTAAGTATCACATCACCAGTCGCTGTTGTACAGCATAGCGTCCTCAACGCGATCACCGCGAGGTCTCCCAGCAGATTATCTCTTCCTGGTTCCTACAGTGTGGCGTGGATAGCATACCAGGCGTAGCGTGCAGCTATCACTCTGACTAGTTTCGACAGTAAATGACTTCAACGGAGAGTACTATATATATATACTGTATGTATACACCACAATATAAGTTCTGCAATCAGTAATATGATTCGCTATTTCTTCTGCTGCCAGCTCACTGTGGTCCAACTGTTCTGGTGGTGTGTTCAAGGCAGTGTCTCTTTAAAGCTTGGTGCAAGCACTGACAATGTATTTCTAACAGACATTGGTGTCCCTCTTTTATCAAGGTGTAGTGCAGGGTTGGCCAGTGGCCTCTCACTAGTTTGTGTCAACAGGGAATCTTTTTCTGCTCACTGACAAAGTTTACCCTGGTCAGAGTCTTCAGTATCCAGCTCCTCAGTTAGACAGCAAGCTCAACCAGCATTCAGGGCGTTGATATTCAAGAATGGCCGCCACTGTTTTACTCTTTCATTCAGATGCAGTGGACCTCTTGCAGCTTCAGTTTCTCTGCAAGTTCTCCTTCCTTCCTCTCCCCTCAGCCCAGGAGTTTACCACACTTCTCTTCCTCTGCACCATATTGCTGCTTTGAGCTGAAGTTTTTCCCTCTTAGAATCTAAGGCCAGTCCAGTCTGTAGAAACTACACCCTCCACAATCTCCCACACTTCTCTCAAGAGTCTCTAGCAGTCTACATACTACGTTCACCGCCCAAGTAGACCCCCACAATCCCCAACACTTCTCTTGAGAGTCTCTAGCAGTCCACATCCTTAGTTCGTCGCCCAAGTAGATGGAGGGTGGCTTAACTGGCTGCCTTTGTTCTGTGACAGCAGTCACTCTGGCAGCTTTGCCTGTAGACTGTCTCAATTACACAAAAACCCTATCCTTAAATGTGGGCAAGAGCACTGGCAGTCAGGTCCATGATGTTACTCCTCCCATGCCAGTTCTGCAGATCCGGCTACATACAAGCAAATCTGGAGTCCCAACTTCAGCCTGGCTGTACTTCTTCCATAATTGTTATGGGTCAAAAAGTACTGAAACCATGGGTACACCAAATTTGAACTTGGCTTTGCTAATCAGTAACCTAGAAGAAGTATGCAGGACTGGAGTTCAGGTGTTTTAGATTTTATAGGCTTTATTCTCATTGCCAAGCTCATTACTTACGAAATAGTGTAGCTAGGGTCAGGATCAAAGATAAGGGAGCAATAAAAGACCCATTCCATCTTGTGATATATAATATGTACACACACATATATATATATATATATATATATATATATATATATATATATATATATATATATATATATTTGCAGTTCCTTGAAAAAGTATTTATACCCCTTGACATTTTCCACATTTTGTCATGTTACAACCAAAAAATGTTATGTATTTTTTTTGTCTATCTTTGTTCTGGCCAGTTCATTTCCAGACAGGTTTAAAAAAAAATTCAAACTTCTTTATTATTGAGTCTGGTGAGGAGGAGCTTGGGGGCCACCAATGTTCGGCTGTGCTTAGGGCACCAGTTGCCTTTAATCTGGCCCTAGTCTATGGTTGACGGTATAATATGGCCACAGTCAGCTGGAATACTTAGCTAATGTGCTGATTGATAAACAATTTTACTCCGCTGGGCTCAGCAGAGTTTTATCTGCTACATACAAACGAGCTGGTAGACTTTGCATACCATATGTCAGCACTGTCAATGTATCATACACCAGAACTATATTTTTACACTGAGCAATCTGTTATGTAGAATGCCCAACAGAAGGATAAACCATGTACGTCAGACAAGGGCAGAAGAAACCTGCTTCAGAAAGGTAGGGTACATAGTTTTTTTGTTATGGTAGAATAAATATATTCTGAAAATTGTGTGACTGTGCAAAAGGTGAGTGCACTCAATGGCCTATGTGTAAACCTGTCTTCTTCGTGTCACTGGCCCTTCGGGTTAACTTTATGTTCATTGTGCTCTCAAAATGAAAAAGTTACAGTGCAAACATATATTATATTATAAGTAAGACTGCTGATAGTGATTTTGAGATAGATTTTTTATCATGTATATGTTATGTATTAAATTAAAGAGATAAAATGTAATTTGACCAAACTGCAGAAAAAATTAACTACTGTTTATTCTGGCGACTGGAGATGAGCTTAAATATATTAGGACTTTAGAGCCAAACCCATGCTTGTGAGCCCACAAGAAAGCTTTGACCTGTATTGGCCAATCATGAGCAGCTATAGCATTCTCCTCCTCATAGCTGCACATATACAAGGGGCATGGATGCTATTAAAGGCACCCAAACTCATTACTACTGGTGACTTTAGTAGCTTGCCCCGAAAGTGATTTTAACTACTTCCCGACCGGCCGCCGTCATATTACTGCGGGACGGTGGCTCTGTCTCGCGGGAGCACGTAGCTCTACGTCCTCTCTTTTTTGGCCACTAGGGGGCGCGTGCGCACTGCCGGCGGCCAGCGCGGGCGCCCCCCGCACGCCCCTGAGTCCCGCACGTGCCCGGCGTGTACGATCGCCGCCGGGCACACGCGATCGCTCGGTACAGAGCGGGAAACGAGAGCTATGTGTGTAAACACAAAGCTCTCGTTCCTGTCAGCGGGGGAAACGCTGATTTTCTGTTCATACAATGTATGAACAGAAGATCAGTGATTTCCCCTAGTGAGTCCACCCCCCCATACAGTTAGAACACAAACAGGAACACACTTAACCCCTTCTCCGCCCCCTATTGTTAACCCCTTCACTGCCAATGGCATTTTTAGTAATACAATGCATTTTTATAGCATTGATCACTATAAAAATGCCAATGGTCCCAAAAATGTGTCAAAAGTGTCCGATGTGTCCGCCATAATATCGCAGTACTGAAAAAAAATGCTGATCGCCGACATTACTAGTAAAAAAAAAATATTAATAAAAATGCCATAAAACTACCCCCTTTTTTGTAAACGCTATAAATTTTGCGCAAACCAATCAATAAACGCTAATTGTGTTTTTTTTAACGAAAAATATGTAAAAGAATACGTATCGGCCTAAACTGAGGAAGAAAAATGTTTTTTTATATCTTTTTTGGGGATATTTATTATAGCAAAATGTAAAAAATATTGAATTTTTTTCAAAATAGTCGCTCTATTTTTGTTTATAGCGCAAAAAATAAAAACCGCAGAGATGATCAAATACCACCAAAAGAAAGCTCTATTTGTGAGAAAAAAAGGACGGCAATTTTTTTTGGGAGCCACGTCGCACAATCGCGCAATTGTCAGTTAAAGCGACACAGTGGCGAATCACAAAAAGTGCTCTGGTCTTTGGACAGCAAAATGGTCCGAGGCTAAAGTGGTTAAAATATACATAAAGGCAAGTCTTGTTTTGTTTGTTTTTGTTTCGGATAGTGCCAGATTTTTATTGTTGTGTCACCACTAGGGAGATTCACACTTTCAATATTCTGTGGTGACCATTCTCACAGGAATAGAAAGCAAGGAGAAATGAACATTTTACATTTGTCACCAAAACAAGAGGTGGGAGTATATTTTCCAGCGACAACTTTATAAGTGTGGAATTTGCCTCTCCCTTGGGGGGAATTTTGTCTTATTGCCTGTTGTGTCCCTGGGGCAAGATTAGAAGGGAAATACCCCCAATGGGAAACACACAGGTTTTATCAATTCCATACTATATCTATATGCATAAAAGTTGATAAAAACGAATCTAATCCACCTCCCCTAGCCCTAGAATCTACATAAATCCCCCACCCCAGATTATTACTTACCTCTAAAGCACAGTAGTAGCCTGCTGCAACACCTAAAACCTCTCCAGCTGAAACTCACATAACACTAGACATGTGCATACGTTTTCGTTCGAATGCATTTTTGTCCGAAAATTGGGTATTTTCGTTATTGTTTTAACAAACATTAACAAAAGCGCAGAAAACGAAAACCGAAAGATCTGACATTAAAAATGCTTTATTTTCGTTGCGATAACAATTCGATATAGAGAGATTCGACATGACGCTGACTGAATGAATACAGTGAATAGCAATCTGTCTATCGAACCTGATATACACACACACACATACGGTACTTTTCGATATTACAGAGAAAAGATTCGACATTATAGAGAAAAGATTCGACATTATAGAGAAAAGATTCGACATTACAGAAATAATAGATTCAACATTACAGAGAATAGATTTTGATTTATGAGAAAATAAATTTGACATTATAGAGAATAGATTCGACATTATAGAGAGAGAATAGATTCGACATCCACATTATAGAGAAATTATAGATTCAAAATGATAGAGAATAGATTCGACATTATATACACACAATTATACAGTACACACACATATAGGAGACAAGATTCGACATTAGACAGAAAAGATTCGACGTAGAAAGAATTGGGTGGGGGAAGTAAAATAATGATGATGAGGAATGTAATTGACTGAATGTAACCAAAGAGGAGGAGCAGTAAAATAGCTAGAACGGTACAACAGTGGGTGTCACCACCACTGCCACCAGCAAAGCTAGTTCCACCACCAGTTCTACTAGTAGTAGTTTTCCTGCCAGACCACCAACATCTGCTGCTGCTTCCACTACTAGTGCAGCGCCTCCTTCTACAGGTGTCATGGCTTCGTATTTTTAAGGTAGAGGCAAGAAATCTATTAAAAAACAAGTGGAGTTGCCGTTACAACAATCACCATCACCACCACCACCACCACCAATGACGATGCCACTGCCCACTGTGCCCAGCTCCCCAAAGAAGCAATTGAGGGAGACAGCAGCAGAGACAGAGAGTGAGACTTTGTCTTCTTCATTGCCCAATGAGAATGATTTTGAATGTGATGCTCCTCTTTCCCCAACCACTGCAGACATTTTATACAGTCTTACCCCACAAGACTTACAGTATGACTTGGAGAAAGGGCAAGAGGGATATTCTGTAAGGAGTAGGACAGGTAGCAGTTCACTTTTTTCATCTACTCCTAACTCCCCTTCTCCCTCTGTTATTGTGGAGGAAGAATTCTGTGATGACACCGACCTCCCCAGCACCCCTGCCATGAGCAGTAGCACTAGTTCACCAAGTGTAACTGTAGTGGCAACAAGTGCAACAGCTTCCACCACTGGTGTGCTACCTGCTGCAGCTATATCAGCCCTAAATAGAGATAAACAGGGTCAAGGGGCTGCATCCGGCCGCAGCAAATTTTGGAAATTCTTTCAAACAATGCAAGCAGGTGGGTTCTTTGCAAAATGCAAATTGTGTGGGAAGCAAGTGAGTAGGGGTAAAAAGTTAGGACATTTAAGCAATGCTGGTATGAACCTACATCTTAAAAATTATCACCACTCTACTTTACTGCGGGCAGAGGCAGAAAAAGATGGTAGCGCAGGAAGCAGCATAACAGACTCTGACTATACTGGTGGTACCTCCTCAACCACACGACTTACTCAGAGCCCAGCCAACAGAGAGGGTCCAAGTAAGACAAACCATCCACATGCAGTAGTTCCACTGATCAGTCAGACCCAATCCTCATCCTCCCAAGGGCATCAGCCTACCTTAGATAGTTTTGTTGGCTTTAGTTCCAAGGGCATGTCAAAACAGCAGGCCAACAAGATCACTCACCTCATTGGCCAATTCATTGCTGTTGGAGGAGCCTCTTTTTGGATGATTGAAGGGGAGCCGTTTAAACAGCTCATGCATGCCCTTGCTCCACGATACGTTATTCCTGCACGAACAACTTTCAGCAGAAAGATTATTCCAGCACTATATCGTTCGTGCGTTGCAGCGTTAAAGGAAAAAATGGCCAAAGCCGAGGGTCAGACCATTCATTTGACCACTGATTTGTGGACAGCTCCCAGCTGTCAACACGCTTTCCTGTCTTTGACTGCACACTGGTGGGAGGCCACTGTGCCAGTTGGTGGTGTAAAAATTCTAACTTCATCAGGAAGCAGGTCTGCAGCACAAGATCAGCAGGGTTATCAAGCTTTCCTGCTCCACACAGAGGTCCGTGATAATAAGCACAGCTCTGCCAACATATTGCGGGCAATTAGATCAATGTTGGCCAATTGGTTTGGAGAGCGGGCAGTCACTAATGTTTCTGTTGGCTTCATAGTCACAGACAGAGGTTCAAACATGGTAAAAGCGCTCCAAGTTGGATCTTTTGTTGGTGTGCGCTGTTCTGCGCACATACTGCATTTAGTGGTCAAGGGTGCAATCCCAGTGGAAAAACACAACACAATTGCTCAAATCTTGGAACTTTGCAGGAAGATTGCAGGGCATTTCCACCGCAGTGTTGGGGCTAGTCAATTGTTAAGGGAGGAGCAAGAAAAATCAGAGCTCCCCATACATCGCTTGAAACAAGATCTCAGCACCAGGTGGAACTATACCCTGGAAATGCTGGAACGCATTTCTGAGCAAAAGACAGCCATCCACAATCTATCATCCTGCCACAGCATTGGGATTGATGATTACACACTGGGACATGATGACTGGTGTATAATTGGTCAGCTTGTTTCTGTCTTAAAACCCTTTCGGAATGTGACGGAAAACTTGAGTCAGAGCAATGCCAGCCTAGGACAGGTCATACCTTTATTTACCTATCTCATAGATAAGATGGGATCGTTCCTAGAAAACACAGAGCCTCTTTGTGGCAGCCCACTTCATGCCGATGTAGTGTCTTTCATCAGAAAGCTACAAGACCACAAAAGCCCTGCTGGATTCCATGTGTGATCCCAGGATCAAAGGTAAACTGACACTCAGAGACAACAGCCTCTCCTACTGGAAAGGAAAACTAATTGAAAGGGTCCGTAATTTGCAGCAACAGAGATGTACGCCGGATGAGGCCGGTTTAGAAGATTCACCTGCCATGTGTGCTATTCCAAGGCCTGGCACCATCACTCAAAAAAAACAGAGTGAGGCATGTGCATGTTGGGTCGAGGCACTTGACAATCTGGTGGATGCAGGTCAAGCAGCAGGTAATCGAGAGTAGAGCAGTGCCTCTGAAATGGTCAGGGCCTACCTATATGAAGCACCTTTGCTTCCTACAGAGGAGCCTTTGACCTATTGGGATGGTAAGAAAAGTGTGTGGCCTGGTCTTTGCCTGGTTGCCCAGCAACTATTATCTTGTCCTCCAACCACTGTGCAAAGTGAGAGAGTTTTCTCTATTACTGGGAACATCCTTAACCACTTAAGCCCCGGACCATATTGCTGTCCAATGACCAGAGCACTTTTTGTGATTTAGCACTGCGTCGCTTTAACTGACAATTGCGCAGTCGTGCGACGTGGCTCAAACAAAATTGGCGTCCTTTTTTTCCCACAAATAGAGCTTTCTTTTGGTGGTATTTGATCATCTCTGCGGTTTTTATTTTTTGCGCTATAAACAACAATAGAGCGACTATTTTGAAAAAAATGCAATATTTTTTACTTATTTCTGTAATAAATATCCCCCAAAAATATATAAAAAAAGTTTTTTTCCTCAGTTTAGGCCGATACATATTCTTCTACATATTTTCCGTTAAAAAAAATCGCAATTAGCGTTTATTGATTGGTTTGCGCAAAAGTTATAGCGTTTACAAAATAGGGGATAGTTTTATGGCATTTTTATTGTTTTTTTTTTTTTTTACTAGTAATGGCGGCCATCAGCGTTATTTTTTAGTACTGCGACCCTATGGCGGACACTTCGGACACTTTTGACACATTTTTGGGACCATTGGCATTTTTTTAGCGATCAATGCTATAAAAATGCATTGTATTACTATAAAAATGCCATTGGCAGTGAAGGGGTTAACACTAGGGGGCAGGGAAGGGGTTAAGTGTGTTCCTGGGTGTGTTCTTACTGTATGGGGGGGTGGCCTCACTAGGGGAAATCACTGATCTTCTGTTCATACATTGTATGAACAGAAAATCAGCGTTTCCCCCGCTGACAGGAACGAGAGCTATGTGTTTACACACACAGCTCCCGTTCCCCGCTCTGTAACGAGCAATCGCGGGTGCCCGGCGGTGATCGTACCCGCCAGGGCACGCGCGCGGGACTCGGGGGCGAGCAGGGGGCGCGCGCGGGCCGCCGCCGGCGCGCACGCGCCCCCTAGTGGCCGTCGAAAGTAGCGACTTAGAGCTACGGGCTCTCGCCCAGGAGAGCCGACCTGCCGCCGTAGAATGACGGCGGCTGGTCGGCAAGTGGTTAATCCACACCGTTCACAACTGACACCCCATTTGATGGAACAAATAACTTTCCTCAAATTTAAACTCCCCAAGCTGGGTTACCCTAACCTTAACTTGTGAGACCAGAACCATTGTCACCATGTGAAGATAGATGGGACTCAGAGTAACCATCCAAATGTTGAGGAAAATCATTTTTTTTTCCTTCTTACCACTTGACATTGCAATAGCAGTTGTCTTTGGTGTGACCCCCAAGATTTAAATAGAATTAGATTGTTTTAAGCACATTTTTCACTTTATTCCTTCCATTACCCTTTTTTTTGTAATGAGTGTTGTGAGTGACTAGAGTGTGAGTGATTGCATGAATGAATGTTGTGTGAATGGACAGTAGCAAGGGTTGAGGCCTAGATGTGGCGCTACTGCTCACGTGTTGCTGTCTTTGTAAATACAAATAGCAACGTGTGCTAATTTAACCATTTTTGTATGATGGTCTGGAAATGAGACAATGATTATAAAGATGACCTCAACAGCATGACAGTTCCTCTTGATGGAGAGACAGTGTCAACTCAAGGATCAGAATATGTTACCTTACCAACACAAAATAGCACAAAGAAGCATACAGCTGGAAACATGATTCTATGCAAGGTAGATTAGTTGGTCACTGCTGAGCTGCATCCTGATGCCCGGGACCCCTCCCATTTGCCATCTCTGACCCTGGGGACAACAGGGCCCTCTCCTATCCTCCGCCTGTTTCATGAACATCTGTAATTGTCTCCAGTGTGAGTAATCTACCCTGCTGCCATTTTACTCAAGCCCTGGAAATGATGACTGCCCTTTGAACTGTTGAGGAGTGTATATGCATTCTGGTGGGGGGATAGCTGTACGGAACGGAGTGACTGGACACAATATGAATATACTTGGGATTACCCTTTGCACTTTGAAATAGTGTAGAGAGAAATCTCTTAAATTTTCTAAGTTCAGCCTGATGGTTAAATGTAAGTTAGTAACAATACATGGACTACTGTAGTTAATTTACATACAGTACATCACCTAATGAACCTAACAAGGAAAGCAAAACTCAAGAAAACAATTATTTCTGAACACATTTTTTGTTTTTATTTCAAACAAGTAAAAAAACAAAACAAAAAAAAATTATGAACTTTTATTTCCCTCCAACCGGCTGACCAGTCGCTCTAGGGACCTGGTGATGGCAGCTAATTGGTCACTCACCATCCTCCTAGTTGCCCGTTGGTACCTCTCCAGAGCCATAGATTGACGCATCTGCCGACGATTGTGGAGGGCCAAAGAGTGAGATAGCCTCCTATACTGTATCTCTTGTCTCTCTTGGCACTCCACAATGCCCAGCAGATACTCCCATAGCTCTGGAGAGTGGGCGTGTCCTGGACCTGTCTGCTGCATTGGGGAGGAGGCGCCAGTGGGTATGTCCAAGTGGGGGGATACTAAAGCTGAAGGGTGGAGGAGATCATGCGCCAGAGAAACTGCTGGGGAGGAAGGATGGTGATCCGAACCAGATGTGTGCAGGTCCAGGCCTTCGTCCACTGCGTGGAGGTCAAGTATGAATTCATCTTGATCTGTGAAGAAAAGAAAATACATTAGATAGATAATACAATAGAAATACACATGGCTTCTTCACCCTAACATTATATAAAGGCAATTATCTCCCAGCCCTTGTAGCCAATCATGTAACATCTTGAGATGTTTTCACTTACATACCAGTTTTCAATTTTTGATATTCAGTGAGATGCACCTAATCAAGTCATGTGTAGGAGATAGTGGTGTCTGTGTCAGTTCGCTGCGTCATCCCAAATTTGCAGAGCTGTGCAGGAAGGTGTAGTACTTTAATGTACTCTGACCAGGGCGGAGCTGAGTGACTGTCCTCCCCAGGCCAGGCGACCAGAGTACAAAGGGATTCCCCTCTACACATCAAGCAGCGTAAAGGGGAATCTCCGCAAGATTTTATCCGCTTGGTGGCATGGCGCATCCACTTGGTCCCTGGAGAAAATCTAAAGGTGTAATAGACACCTAAGTGCTGACCGACCACCACTAACTATTACTAATCTACCTCATCAAGACTGACTGACTGTCGCAAATATGGAAGATCAGTTGCACTTGCAAGTAGAAAAACATTAGCTATACCAGCTATTAACATTACACACACCAAAGAGAAGCATTAAGCCATTGCATTAGGGATGACCTAATAAAAAGTTGTTTAATAAAATAATATATAGCCGGCTACTAAGTTTTTAAAGTTGATAATTTTTTATGGCTACTTGGCCAGCTGGCCACTGATTAAATAAGGCACAAGACAAGTAAAAATGCACAAGATAACACAATGCCTAGGGTATCAAAAATGCATATACATCTGTGGGGACAGGGCAAAGTCAATGACTGGTAGTTTAGCATAAGCTAACAATAAGTCTGATTGCTTGTATGTGGGTATATACATCCAGGGCTGCCATCAGAGGGGAACAGAGACCATGTTCCAATTCTAGAAAAAAAGGCAAGGAGAGAGGCGCCTCTGGGTGTAGTAGATTAAAAGCAATTTAATTAAAACATAAGTATCTCACTCACATTTGAGTAGTAACAGGTAAGCATGTAAAGGTAGTTGTTTCCTTGGAGTGGTGAGCTGTCATCGATTTGGGCTTTCTTCTGCAGTCTGTGGAAGCGCTGTGCAGGGAGGACACTGCCTCATCATAGGACGATGGAAGTCGGCTGTGATGTGCAGTCCTCTAACTGGTGCTTAGATGGTAGGATGAAGAGCAGACGCAGGAGTTTCCGAGTTTCCAGCAGCGAATGGGGTGGCTGCTGCACTTCTTTTTCAAGCACAAGGAAAACCAGGGGGGGGGGCTAGTTTTAATACATTGAAGGGGGGGAGGGGACTGAGCGAGCACAGAGGGATGTGCGAGGAGGGGGCGTGTCGACAAGAGAGGGAATGGGGCGGGACGTAGCAAGAGTATGCAGTATAACATACGGGGGGCGTGAAAGGGGAGGGAGCGAGAATTTTAAGAACGGGGCATGATAGGTTGGGCTGGGCAGAAGGAGGAGGATAACATATGCAGTATAACATACGGGGGGCGTGAAAGGGGAGGGAGCGAGGATTTTAAGAACGAGACATGATAGGTTGGGCTGGACGGAAGGAGGGGGACAGACAGGAGAGAGGAGAAGGAATAAGATAGACTGATTGGATCGAGCAGGTGTGGCAAGATAAAGGACAGAATCCATACGGAGGATTTTAAATTAAAATATATGGTGATCGAGTATCTATCAAGATAAGGAGGATAACATATGCAGTATAACATATGCAGTATAACATACGGGGGGCGTGAAAGGGGAGGGAGCGAGAATTTTAAGAACGGGACATGATAGGTTGGGCTGGACAGAAGGAGGAGGATAACATATGCAGTATAACATACGGGGGGCGTGAAAGGGGAGGGAGCGAGAATTTTAAGAACGGGACATGATAGGTTGGGCTGGACAGAAGGAGGGGGACAGACAGGAGAGAAGAGAAGGAATAAGATAGACTGATTGGATCGAGCAGATGTGGCGAGATAAAGGACAGAGTCCATACGGGGGATTTTAAGTTAAAATATATGGTGATCAAGTATCTATCAAGATAAGTGAAGGATGGTTATAAAATTAATTAAAGTTTAAATTAAATGAACAAAGGGAATAAAGCCTAATTGGAAAAGAGGGGATATGGAAACAAATTAAAATATATAAGGGATATAGTTGTAGAAAACATTTTTAGGGGATAAGGCAATTTTAATTTTATTGATATATATAATATATATATATATATATATATATATATATATATATATATATATATATCGCATAGTAGATGAAGAGGGCAGGGCTTAGTTATGCTATATTGAATGTCGCCGCAAGTTGGAAGAGTTGGCTGAAGTTAGTATGGGTTGCCCCCAGGATAGACAATCTGGGGGAGGGGGATGTGGGATGCGCCACATGGGGTGCAGATCCAGGTATACATAGATGTATACATAAGAGTCCACAAAGCCTGGACCACATATGCAAATGTGGTATAGTAAGCGACCATTGCAGAGTGAACTGTCCAGCATCACAACGATAACAGACACTTATAAAAGGATTATTATGCATAATCAACACCAGATATGGAATATAACTATATATAAAAACCATAAGCACAAACAATAACAAAACCAATAATGATAACAGCAGCAATAGTGACAACAATAGCAACAATGGTTATAGTGGTACTGTTGAACCACAGTCTTAAGTATAGATGCAGGGGTATGTATTCAAACCATTGGCTGGGGGAAGGGAGGGGGCAAGAGAAGAGGGAAGGTATAGGGGTAAGGACAAAAAAGAGGGGGGGAGGGAGGGGAAAAAGAAGGGGGGGAGGAGAAGAGAGGGGTGGGAGAGGGGGAGGGTTTTTTTTTTTGGGGGGGGGGGTTCCCAGGTGAAATATACTTACTCCCACCAACCCCTAGGCAGTAGAGGAACCTTTATGGTATAGGGCACCTGAAATTACAGATACTGGAGTTAGAAGCATGTTTATGAGGGAGAGGGGAAGGGAGGGGGGGGGGTACTTTTGCATATACGGGTATACAGCATGAAATACAACTGATTGAATAAGCCCCACTCCTGTTCTAGGCTAGGTAGGTTACTCACTCCTGGTCTAGGCTAGGAGGTATAAAAGAGAATTTACAATTACTGAAACTTCGATATCCCTGCAGCAGGTGCTTCATCTGCTCCCCTCTGATACTGCAGTGGTGGTCTGGTCTCTCCCTGAGCTTTTAAGACCTATACAAGTCTCAATAATAACTTCAGAAGCCCTAGACCATTTAAGTGGAGGTGAAAAAGGGTGCATGGAAATGTGTACGACCACTGGGGATCCAAGGATCAGTATGTCTAAAGCTTTTCAAACAAAACCACTAGACAAAATTGAGCAGTTAAATAAAAACTCCAGGATACATGTAAAATAAAAATATATCACTAAACTAAACTGCCTTGCCTATGTGCATTGCAAAACAATACATTGCGGAGTCTGAACTATAGCCTAAAGACTCTGACTTTTTATAGATATTTGACTGCACAAAGATCAACGAGTTCACAAGGTCATTTACAATTTTTTGCTTTAGATCAGGGGTCTCCAAACTTTTCAAACAAAGTGCCAGTTTATTGTCCTTCAGGCTTTAGGAGGGCCGGGTTGTGTCTGTGGTTAGCGGCGGTAGAAATGTTTGGGGCCCGGCATCAGTAAGAATAAATATGGCCTAAGCGTTGGTGGGCGCTGGGCAATAGAACGTGGAGTGCCCCTCTTAGTATGAGGAATAATATCCCATCAATGGTATCAGTGGAGGAAATAGTGCCCCATTGTTGGTGCCAGTGGGAGTAATAGTGTGTCCAAGGGATGGATAAAGGCTAGCAAGGGGCCACATCTAGCCCTCGGGCCACAGTTTGGAGACCCCTGCTTTAGATGATGCCAAAGGTGCTGTGTTATTCACGATGACAGTGATTGGCTCAGACTGGGAATCTGAACTGCAGCAAGAAGGTGGCGTGATCAGGAAAGTGACATTAAGGGTTTAACAAGCACAGGTAATGCTAACAGGAAGACTGGAATCAGCTTCAGAGGGGGACTAATAAATAATTAATAATGGCAGCTAAACCGAAGCCTTGCAGAAGAAACCACAACCATTTCTAGACAAGGTATGCCGTCAGCATTTCATATTTAAAATACTATATTTGCCTGGAAAATACAAAAAAAGGTATACTACTTACTCCCTGGATCTGACACGTCTGGCTGTTGGACACCATCTTGAACATCCCCAGCAGCTGATCTCCTCCACATCCTGCTCAGCCTCAGTAGCTGTTGATTAAGAATAATATAGAAAAGAACATTACAATCTGCAGTCACTAGTGTACAACAATCTCACACATTAGTACAAGAACATTGAAAGATGTACAGTATGATCAATGATCATCACTCAGCGGATACCAGCAAGATTATACTAACCTACATGTGGGAGTTGCCACCTCAGCCTCCTCCTCCTGCGTCTCCCCCTCTGACTGGATGGCATCTATTTATTTAATAAAGGAGAAATGTTGAACGTTACAATGTGCAGTCTTCAAAGAAACAAAAATACTGTATAAAATGTATTATATTATCTCTATTAGCATGGCAATGTTTATCTACAAGGCATTCACCATTTAGAAAAAATCAGTTACAAAAAAAAAAGGGGTACTTACCTGTCCTGGTTCCAGCGACCACCACTGATCAGGCGCCTCAGTTCAGACCGCGACGTTCTGTCAAATTGCGTAAGTTACGCAAACGCTTGCGTTACCTGACACAGCGTCGCAGAGGCTCTACCTGAGGCTGTCAGTGCTTGAGCGAGAAGCAATGACACTGAACTTGACAACGGAAGGCTGGAAAAATGGAAAAGCACCCACTGTATAGTCAGTCACTTGTACCAGTGATGGCCCATCCATAGGGGGCGCCCGGGCGCCGCCCCCCTCCTGTAGTCCCAAAAAAATACGGGCCCTTTAAGAATGTTTATTTTCCTTAAAATGTTTTTATTACTTATACTAACTGCAGTGATGGCGGTCCGTCTATAGAGGGGGTTGCATCTCCCCCCCCCCTCCTGTAGTCCATAAAAAAACGGGCACTTTTTAATGTAGCACAAGATAAAAAAAAAAGCTCCATATGTGGTGGGAAAAAGGGCGTAAGTTTGATTTGGGTAGTACATCGAAGGAGCGTGAAATTGTCAGTTAAAGCTGCAGCACGCTAAATATAAATACAAAAATATGGCCTGGTCAGAAAGGGGGCGTAATCTACAGGTGATTCCTCTTACAATGATTGTGGCTAATACATTTAACCACTAGCACCTGCACTATTGTCAAATGACAGCTACAGCACAGACCCCAATTGCCGGGAGGACATCAATATATGTTCTCCCCTTTGCGTGTGCCCCGAGTGCCCCCTGCAGGGCATGCTGTGATCACCGAGTCACTGAGACTCGGGTGATTACGGATCCGAGTAAGGGGCCCATTCCATGTGATCAGCTATCAGCCAATGACAGCTGATCACGTGATCAAAACAAAGCTTGGTAATCTTTTTTTTTCTCCTCGCGGTCACAGCGTGAGGAGAAAAAAAAGGCGATCACTGGCTGTTGAGTAAGGGACATCGATCCCCAGTGGAGGAGGCAATTCTGCCTCAGTGGACACAAGTAGCGTACCACCTGCCAGTGCCCCCTGCAATGCCCACAGTGACCACCAGTGCCACCTGTCAGTGCTAGACTACCACCTATCAATGCCCATCACTGCCATCTGGCAATGCCCACCAGTGGTGCCAGTCAGTGCCTCATTAGTGCCACCTAGCAGTGCTACCTATCAATGTCACCTACCAGTGCACATCATTGTCACCCATCACTGACACCTATCAGTGCCACCAAATTAGTGCCAATTCTCAGTGCCCACCAGTTCCACCTATCAATGCCCTTCAGTGCCACCCATCAGTGCCACCTCTGAGTGCTCATCAGTGCCGCCTTATTGGTGTCCACCAGTGCGGCCTTACCAGTGCATAATCAGTGCAGTCCATCAGTGCTGCCTTATTTACAAATAAGGGGTATTTTTAAACATTCTAAAATAGGGTACCTTCAATTTTTTTTACAAAAATAATAAGTAAAAACTTGTACAGGTAGCAGCCTCATGGTGGTTTGAACTGGCGAAGTTCTGCACCCAAGCGCGGGTTTCAACCCACTAAACCATGCAAGACTGCCCAAACACATTGAGAAATGTATAGAGTAAGTGATCGTTTAACTGTCAGATTACTTTTTCTATAGGGGGCATATCCAATCAGTATAACTTGATGCTGTCAATCAAAAGTCATATTCTTAGGGACATACTAAAAGGAATGAGAGAATGGAATGCCCATAGACTTTAACAGGGAGATGGAATGCCCATAGAGAATAATGGTAAAATTAAAAATTAATTTGCGACAGAGTCTTTGGACATATCAAATTTATTTTATGCAAACCTACTTTTAAATATCATTGGCCGTGTTTAATATTGAGATTAATTGGGATTATTATTTTTTTATATTCCATAAAAAGGTGAATGACAGAAGGGAATGTCCATAGAGTATAATGGGAAGAAAAAAAATAATCCCACCTAATCTCAATATTAAACATGGCCAATGATATATAAAAATAGGTTGGCAAAAAAAATGTGTAAAGACTCTCACTAATTGATATTTTTTTCTTTACCATTATCCTCTTTAGGCATTCCACTTAGTTCCATTATTCTCTATGGGCATTCCATCTCCCTGTTAAAGTCTATGGGCATTCCATTCTGTCATTCCTTTTATACCCCTTATTTAAAAATTATTCTGCACCGAAGCGCGGGTTGCAACCCACTACATCATGCAAGACTGCCCAAACACATTGAGAAATTTATAGAGTAAGTGATTGTTTAACTGTCAGATTACTTTTTCTATAGGGGGCATATCCAATCAGTATAACTTGATGCTGTCAATCAAAAGTCATATTCTTAGGGACATACTAAAAGGAATGACAGAATGGAATGCCCATAGACTTTAACAGAGAGATGGAATGCCCATAGACTTTAACAGGGAGATGGAATGCCCATAGAGAATAATGGAACTAAGTAAAAATGGTGAAATTAAAAATGTATTTGCGACAGAGTCTTTAGACATATCAAATTTATTTTTTGCAAACCTACTTTTAAATATCATTGGCCGTGTTTAATATTGAGATTAGTTGGGATTATTTTTTTATTTTTTTTATGTCATAAAAAGGTAGACATGTGCATTTAGTTTCGTTACGAATTCGAATTCGGACGATTTCTTCATTATTTGGAAATTCGGAATGCATCCGAATCTCCGAATGACAAGATTAACAAATTTAAACAAATTCGAAAAAACGCGAACGAAAGTCGAATTCAAATCGAATTCAAATCGAATTTAAATCGAATTCGAAAACAAATTTAAATCGAATTTGAAAAAATAGAAATCGATTTTCTAAAAACTACAATAAAATAGAATATAAAACAATAAAGCAATAGAATCAAAAAGAATAGAATAGAAGTTAATAGAATGTAATAAAATAGAACATGACAGTCTTCCGAAATTCGAATAGTATAAATTTGAATTCTAGAATAGATTGGAAAATAATTAAAATGTATGGAAACTAAAATATAAAAGAATAGAAAAACAATAGAACAGAATAGAATCAATTATAATATATATATATATTATATTTTATTATATTCTCTTCTATTCCATTCTAATATTTTCTATTCGAATTTGAATTCATTTTATACGAAATTCGAATTTCTTATTGAATGAAATCAAATTTGAATAGAAAAGATTATAAAAGATTTGTTTCATATTAGAATTTGAAAAAATTGGGACCGAATTCCTAAAAGGTCGATCAAATTTGAAAAATGTAATTAGGTTCGAAAAAATTCTACTGCATTCGACAAAATTCTACCACATTTGAAAAAAAACTACCGCATTTGAAAAAAAAATTTTTTTTTTCCAAAATTCGAATTTCATATAGAATGCAATCTAATTGGAATAGAAAAGATTAGAATGGAATAGAAAATAATAGAAAAGTTAATAAACAATAGAACAGAATAGAATAAAATATAATATTTTATTCGCTTTTGTTCTATTGTTTTTCTAGTCTATTCTTTTATATTATTTTCTATTCAAATCTTTACTATTCTAATTCAAATTCATTTTTTACGTAAATCGAACTTCTGAAGCCATCTTCCAAAATTTGAATTTTGTATAGAATGAATTAGAATCGAAAAGAATACAAAAGAATAGAAAAGAAAATAATAGAAAAGAATGGCATAGAATGTGGCAGGCGCCGCACTATGAAGTGCTTCATGCGCTGTGGCATTAGAAGAATTGTGATATCTCTGACTTTTCAGTCCAACAAGACTGTCTATTACTCTAAAAAATTCCTCTAACGCCGTTCTATGGAAGCAGTAGGTTTAACCACTTAAGGACCCCCGCACGCACATATACGGCCACAGAATGGCACGTACAGGCACAAGGGCGTAAATTTACGTCCCCGCCTAAGTGCGGTTCGGGGGTCCCATCGGGACCCCCTCTGCGGCGTGCGGGGGTCCCCCTGGCTCCGGGAGCGATCCGGGATCAGCGGGCGGATGTCGGCGCTTACCCGCCCCCCCGCGATCGCTCCCAGCCAATGGGAGCGCGCTCCCATCCTGTCAGTTCCTCCTCCTGTGTTTACACAGGAAGGAGGAAATGATGTCACCTCTCATCGCAGCGCTGTTTCCCAGCGCTGCTGATGAGAGAAGACATCACAAGTAAGTGTGCACCAACACAACACTGACACACACTCACATAGGCATATTAACCCCTTGTGATCGCCCCCCCCCCACCCCCCTGTCACAGTGTCACTGAATGCAGTGATCTAATCACTGCATTTAGTGTCAGTGTGACAGGCAGTGTAAAAAACAGTTAGTGTTAGGTTCAGGATAGCCCCCCCACCCCCCTAATAAAGTTTTAACCCCCTGATCACCGCCCTAGTTAACCCTTTCACTCCCTATTGCCAGCGTCACTAAGCGATCATTTTTCTGATCGCTGTATTAGTGTCGCTGTTCCCACTAGGTAGCTATTTTTTTTTATTGCGACTTTTTTTTTTTTATAAAGACATGTGGCTAAATAAATTTTGGCCTAAATGTTTGACTAAAATTTAGTTTATTTGATTTTTTTTTAACAAAAAGTAAAAAATTGTGTTTTTTTTTCAAAAATGTCGCTCTATTTTTGTATATAGCGCAGAAAATAAAAATCGCAGAGGTGATCAAATACCACCAAAAGAAAGCTCTATTTGTGGGAAGAAAAGGACGCAAATTTTGTTTGGGAGCCACGTCGCACGACCGCGCAATTGTCTGTTAAAGCGACGCAGTGCCGAATCGCAAAAACACCTTGGGTCATTTACCAGCGTATTGGTCCGGGTCTTAAGTGGTTAAAGAGCACATCATGGGCCAGATTCAGGTACATCTGTGCATTATTGGACAGGCGTAGCGCACCGCCTTTACGTTGGACTTGCGCAATATAGCCGCGCAATCACCCTATTCTTTTCGCTTTTACGCATAAAATTGCGCATGCGTAACGTTATTTCAGAGGCGTAAGGCGGAGTAATACAAATTGGGAAGGACGTGGGCGTGTTACATTGAAATGAGCCGTGACCCCATGCAAATGAAGGGCCGGCCGGCTCGCGCATGCGCGCTTGAAGGAGACCATGGTCAGCACCTCTGTGCGCATGCTCACAACTCGGGAACAGCGCAATCAGTGAAATTGGAAGTAGACCTGGGCAACTTTGCTGAACTACGCAGACAGCATAAATAGCCAGACACAAACGCACTTCCATTGCAAAAGTACATCCCTTTGTATCCCTCCCTATACAGCAAGGTGCTTTTGTTCTGTTGTTTGTTAGCATTTATTTGTTTGTTTGTGACGTGTCGTTGAGATGTTTGGGGACTGTTTTGCAGAGTGATTTTTGTCTTTTATGTGTTTTCTTTGTTGTTTTTTTTTTTAATTATATTTTTGCTGGGATTTTTTTTTCCCGGTTCTGTTTGTGTATGATTTGGGAATGTGGGGGTGACATTCCTGCCGGAAAAGGGGTGTCACCCTCATTTGTGGTGGAGAAGTGATCCCCCTTTTTTTGTTCCTTTTTTTTTTTGCTGGAAAATTTTTGATTTTGCTGGTCATTTTTTTTTGTGTTGTGAATGCTGTTTCAATGTGGGGGTGACATTCCTGCCGGAAAAGGGGTGTCACCCTCAATTTTGGTGGAGAAGGGTTCCCCAGGACCAGGGAGAAGTGATCCCCAGGTCCGTGTGAATGGTGTATGAATGTACAGTGACATAATTGGAGCCTTGGCGTGGCGTTGCTGCTCACAAGTCCTGCATGGTGGACTGGTGCCAATCCAATGTGATGAGGATGTGGGGTGCGTGTGCTAGGGACCACAGTGGTGTGCATGCATGCATTCTCATTGTGCCTTGATTAATGTGTGTGTTTAACGTGCAAAGATGCATATGTGAGCTGGCATGAGATGGGGTCATGAGATGGGGTCATGAGATGGGGTCCCAGTGCATATGCAGAGTCACCTTGAAGGGAAAAGACAGGAGGATGTTAGTAGTGCATGTGCCCCTTGTGATGTGTGCATCATGGGGGGGGACAGTCATGCCTGCCACCCATGTCACTCACCAAATAGCCAGCTGTCCCCATACATGTTCTGTTCGAAATCTGTGGGGATGGGGCTATGATTGTATATGTAGCTGTCATGGGTGTCATGGGTAGTGTCATGTGTTGGGCTGCTGATGTCCTCCTGCAAGGTTGTGGTTAATTCCATGATGGCATGAGGGGTGAATCTGAAGATGCGAGACACCTCAGAATCACTCATGCCATAGATGTCTATGCGTGTGTGATATATCCTCTCCCGTGAAGAGTGAAGAGTGAGGGGCTTGTATCAGATAAGAATATTGTATTAGATTAGATTAAATAGTAAAGTTTATATAAGCAAATAAAAAGTAAAAAAAAAAAACACATCTCCCGTGCCCTCCTCAGTGCCCTCCTCAGTGCCCTCCTCCTTCTTTGCTCATCTAAAGTCAGTAGTATAGCTATGAGCATGGATGCCACTAGCATGTTGGCATACAGTTTGTTGGGCAACACGTGTGACTGCTCAGCTCCTCCCTAAGGGCCCTTTCACACGTCCGTTCAGTTCGTCCGTTTTTTGGACGTCCGTTAACGGACCTCAATGCTTCCCTATGGGTTAGCGTCCGTCAGCGGATGAGCATCCGCTAACGTCCGTTAACATCCGTCTGCGGTAAGCTCCGTTTTTTTGGACGGAAGAAAACCCTATTTTTCTTCCATCAAAAAAACGGAACGGATGAAAAACGGACGTTAGCGGATGATCCGTTTACCATCCGATCCGCTAACGTCAGTTTTTCATCAAAATATGACCAGCGTTCGCCGCTAAACCATAGAGATGACTGGGGACCAGATGGTCACAGTCATCTCTATAACGTCGGAGGACCGGGCGCGACGTTATGTCGTCACGCCCGGTACCCGGAAGTAAACAAAGCCGCAATCGCGGCTGTCAGTTTGAGATCGGTGAATTTTTTTTCACCGGTTTCATACTTGTAAGCCTGGAGGAGAGATGTGGGGTCTTATTGACCCCACATCTCTCCATAAAGAGGACCTGTCACACTGATTCCTATTACAAGGGATGTTTACATTCCTTGTAATAGGAAGAAAAATGATAAAAAAAAATGTAAAAAAAGTGTAAAAAAATTAATAAATAAGTGAAATAAAAATAAAATGTAATTTTTTTTTTCAAAACGCCCCTGTCCCGGTTATCTCCGCGCAGAAGTGAACACGCATGCAGGTCCCGCCCACATATGTAAACGCCCTTCAAACCCCACATGTGAGGTATCGTTGCGTGCGTTAGAGCACGTGCAACAATTCTTGCACTAGAGCTCCTCTGAAACTCGAAAATAGTAACCTGTAAAAAATGTTAAAGCATCACCTATGGAGATTTTTAAGTACCAAAGTTTGGCGCCATTGCATGAATGTGCTCAAATTTAAAGCGTGACATGTTAGGTATCTATTTACTCTGCGTAACTTCATCATTCACATTATACAAAAAAATTGGGCTAACTTTACCGTTTTGTTATTTTTTAATTCATTTTCCCCAAAAAAAGGCGTTTGAAAAATTATTGCGCAAATAACGTGCAAGAAAAAAAGTTGCAATGACATCCATTCTATTCCCTAGGGTGTCTGCTAAAAAAAATATATATAATGTTTGGGGGTTCTGATTAATTTTCTAGCAAAAAAAATGAGATTTTTACATGAAGGAGAGAAGTGAAAAAATTAGCCCGGTGGGCAAGTGGTTAAGTATGTCATCTTGACATTTGGCAGCAGTGCTCAATGTTTGTACAACCTTTACTTCTGGATCACCATAGACAATTCTGTGTAACCTTCACTGGGTATGATCTCCTTTTCCCAAAGGAACTCTGGACCGGTGAACCAATTAGAATTTTTCAGTTATGTTACATTCAGACCTCTTAAAGCATGATCTGCCGGGTTATGCTTTGTATCAATGTGGTGCCAATGTTTCGGATTTGTCATTTCCTGAATTTTCTGAACTCTGTTAGCGACAAAGACATGGAATCTTCGAGCTTTGTTGTTTATGTATCCTAGGACAACTTGTGAGTCTGTCCAAAAATATTCTTCATCTATTTTTAACTCTAATTCTTCTCTTCAGGTATGGGTTCATCCCATCCCAACTTCTGTCTGCATAATTCTTGTAGTAGTTCTTTTGCTTTGAGGATTACTGGGGCCAAGAATCCCAGTGGATCATATATAGAAGCCACTGCAGAGAGAATGGTACGTTTTTGGAGATCTCCTCCCACTTCTCCAACTTCCACTCCGGACTGGTCTCCCTGGAGCGGGGGCCACACAGCTGCATCCAGCAAGGAAGCGTTTCCTTTACAAGGACCTGGCATGAGTCCATGTAATGTTACGCTTCCTGCTGGGTGCAGATTGTGTCCCCCTCCTGTGCCGCTTTTTGGGTGATGGTGATGGAGGGGCTGGGGAATCTGCTTCTGCTGCAGTGCTAGGCCCAGGAACCTCCATGGGGTCAAAATGGCCATCGCTGCCGTCGGATGCCACCATATTGGAGCCAGAGATGGAGACACGAATGTGAAACTAAGTCGGCTAGGTTAGGAATTGAACAACGAAAATTCGCAAAGCATCGAAAATCGACGAATCTGATCTGTCATTAAAAGCTTATGGTGTATATCGAAAGTGCTAAGCAGATACGACGGAGAAGATATACCGCACTCGTACATTTTAATGCTCCCCCCATAGGCTATAGAAAATTCTAATGTTGGTTGACTATGACTAGTAATAATAATATAATTATTTATTATTATTATTACTAGTCATACAACATTAGAATTCTTGTAGGCGGAATATTTGACCGGAAATGTACAATTCGGCGTAAAGTTTTGATGTTCCGTCCAATATTCTTTGACCATTCGACAGAAACCAAGTATAATATCTGGATTTTCGGACGAAAGCTATTCCCCAAAGAAAAACAAAATAAATCAAAACGATTTTCGGGAGTAACTAAATAAATGTATTTTCCGGGCGAAAACGAAAATATGAAACAAAATATTTCAGTCTGCACATGTCTACATAACACTGCTTGCTCCTGTATAATTTCCCCCACCAACCCATAGATTTGTATGGGGTTATACTCCAAGACGTGCTTTGGTTCAAGTATCCAAGCTCACCCTACATAAGGGCCAGGCCACACAGACTCATCCTCCTGGTTCCAAACTCTATTAACTCCTTAGCAACTGCACCACTATTTATAGAACTTTGGGGTTTATTTCTGAAAGGCAAATCGACTTTGCACTACAAGTACAAACTAAAACTGAAAGTGCACTTGGAAACTTGGAAGTTCAGTTGCTGTAGATACAAGGGAGACCTGCAAGAAAAAAAAAAAAACAGTTTAGCTTGCGCTTAATTGCATAATAAGATCAGCAGAGCTTCCCCTCCAATTTACAGCGACTGCACTTCCAAGTGCATTTTCAGTGCAATTTCAATTGCACTTTGCACTTGTAGTTTGCACTTGTAGTGCAAAGTGTATTTTCTTTCATAAATAACTACCTATGTCTTTTCTCATTGTCCGCGTCAGAGCTTCCAAAGTCAAGCCAAACACACGGGATCTATGTTACACGGGAGCTTGAATCACCTAGTGCGTGTTACCTGACCTTACCTGACCTTCTCTCTCTCACCATCAGGCTCTTCCAACTACCACACTTTCTATGGTCAACCAGGTTTGCACAGTAGGTTCTTCTTTACACGCTGCAGAACAATTTATTCACAACTTCTCAACTTACTTCTCCCTATCTAAGACATTAAAGAGGCAAAGGGTTTATTTTTCTTCAAACTTTACTCCAAAACAAATACAAATACAACAGTCCACAATGATGGCATTTCTTTGGAACATTTGTGTGTACATTTACATCCAGGCCCGTCCGAACAAGAGAGGCAAACCAAACAACTGCCTGGGGCCCCAGCAGGGCGGGCCCTTGACGCACCGCCACTTCCTCCTGCAGTCCGGCCGCCCAGGTACCGTAACCATGTGGTACAGGAGATTCAGTTTCTTGTTCCCGGCCAGACTGACAGGAAGTTTATACACTGAGTCTTCACTTCCTTTTAGTCCGGCCGGGAACAGCAAACTGAATCTCTTGCCGCGCAGACGCCAACATATGCCGGCGTGTGGATTTTAGTCTTGTGAGGCTGGTAGAGGCCTTGTTCAGGATAGAGATTGAAGTTATCATTATTGTCATGTGAGTGTCTTGTGTGGGGGGATAGGGGTATCCTGGATGGTATGGAGAGGAGTGCTGCCCACACACGTTCATACTTCCTCCTCCACTAAAGTGCTGCTGAAGCCAACTAAGGCTGAGCGCCGGGAGGACTTTATTATACACAGCTGGCTGTCTATGTGTAATCAGTGCATGAGAAGCCGAAACACATTGTAGTAATGAGAAGACCCCAACCCCACCCCAGCCACCTATCACCCTCACCCTCACCCTTTACTAGAAAGTAATAAAAAGTATGAGAGTATCCTATGATCACTGGGGGAGGGGATAGATTTCCATATATACACACTGCACACTGCAATATAGCACACTATGTTGTATACAGGCTAGAGATTGTAAGATATCCTTAGTGTATCTCAACTTAAAAACAAACGTTTTCGGCAGGAAACCCCCCCCCCCCCCCCGCTCCCCAACTTAACTAGCATTTTTTTGCTTGGGGCCCCCAAATTCCTTCAAATGGCCCTGTTTACATTAGTCCAGTATAATAGCATTAAAGTACACGTTTAGTCAAACAATATCTATATTAAATTTACCCCCACCCCCATTTTAAGCTTATTCCATATACCCTGTAAATGACAACAGCTAGTGGATGCTCCATAGTAAGCCTATTATGCCCTCGTCCAGGCTCTGCAGCCGTTGTTGGTAATCTCTGTTCTGCTTCGTAGGTTACAATGAGGATATGAAAATTACTAGACATGTGCAGACTGGAATATTTTGTTTCGTTTTTCGTTTTCGTTTGGAAAATAAATTTATTTAGTTACTCCCGAAAATCGTTTTGATTTATTTCGTTTTTCGTTGGGGAATTGCTTTCGTCCGAAAATCCAATAATACTTGGTTTCTGTCGAATGGTCAAAAGAATATTCGATGGAACGTCGAATCTTTACGTTGAATCGTATATTTCCATTCGAATATTCCGCCTAAAAGAATTCTAATGTTGTATGACTAGTAATAATGTCAAATCTATTTTCTCATAAATCGAAATCTATTCTCTGTAATGTCGAATCTATTATTTCTATAGTGTCGAATCTTTTCTCTATAATGTCGAATCTTTTCCCTATAATGTCAAATCTTTTCCCTATAATGTCGAATTTCTCTATATCGAATTTTTACCGCAACGAAAACGAAAATAAAGCATTTTTTATGTCGGATCTTTCGGTTTTCGTTTCTTGCGCTTTCGTTATCGTTTGTTAAAACGATAACGAAAAAAACAGATTTTCGGACGAAAATGCATTCTAACGAAAATGAATGCACATGTCTAAAAATTACCCTGTCTTGACTAAGACCAATGAGTGGCTTGGGTGCATGACACCATACCACGGCACTTGGCCAGTCAAATTGTGAGAAAAGGAGGTCTCTTTATAGATAGTGACTATCTATCTGATACTCCTATATTATAGGAACTGGATAAAAAAGATTAGCAGATTGGTACTATTGGCACAGCTTTCTACCTTCTGCTCTCCTACAGAATTGTTATCTTTTTTTTCTATCTTTTAAGTAAACAAGTATTTGCTTTTTCTTTAATAAGCAGTTTTCTGTGTAGTTCAGAGAGCTCTTTTAACCTGAGACCAACAAGTGGCTTGGATGCTTGACACCATCCCGTGGTAAATGTCCGCTAATAATTGTTGCAGATAGTGGCCATCTATCTCATACTCCTATATTCATAGGGACAGGCTAAAAAAGATTAGCAGATTTGCACTACTTGCGTATCTTTCTACATTCTGCTCTAATACAGAATTAATATGATTTTCGTCCTATAAGTATACAAATACACCTTTTTGCTTTTTCTTCTTTTTATGATATACTTTTTTATCACAAATGTTGATGTTTTGTCTCTCTCATTGGCCATTGGTGCGTGGGCACGCGCACCCCCGTTTCTAGCTTTTTCAGTACAATTACTTGGCAGTTTTAGTGAGTTTGTTTATTATATTCAACAATATGTTTAGCAGCAATCTCTCCTCTGCTCTGAAGCTGGGGCTGGGATCCAGTCATGTGACAGGGCCTGAGCCCCTTCAGCGCACATACGTATACAGATAAGTATACTTATTTTTTTTAGAGCAAAAGTTACATTTCCAAAGTCCTGGTAACTGTCTTGCAAGTATTCTGATAACTATGCTACCCACTTATATACAATGTGCTGCTCTTCTGATCCTGAGTCAACTCCCCCAAGCCCCAGGGGGAACTCTCCAATACTCATAGGGACATCCTTCCTCTACTGCTGCTGGCATCAGACCTAGCAAGGCTCCTCCTCCCAAGATAACGGGAGAGGGCAGAGTAAATCCCAAATACCCACCTACTGAGGGAGCACTCACTAAGCAAAGGAATTCCAACTTACCCCTGCCTATGGGCTGTAACCATCAGAGAAGGTCACATCAGTGCTATGAAGGCAATTAGGCAACTGGGGTGGGGTTTCAATGTAGATAAATTAAAGGGGTTGTAAAGGTTAAAAATGGAGAAAGACTCTTGAGGGGGGAGGGGGCGAGCAGGAGGGTCAGGACGTTCTCTACTTTGCAGATAGAGAAAGGAGCTGTGTGTTAGTGGGAGTCCTGACACTCCTGCGTGCCCCCTCCCCCCTCAAGAGGCTTTCTCTACACCAGGGAGAAAGCCTTGCATTACTGTGTGGAGTTACAGACAGAAGAACAGGAAGTGAGGATTTCTCAGAAGAAATAAGGACATTTAAAAGCAAAATGGAAGGATGAGGTAAGTGAAGGAGGACTGCACTAAGGTAAAGGAAGCTATTTAGGGAAAAAATGTTTTACCTTTACAACCCCTTTAAGGAGGGAAAGAAGAGGGGATTATAGTCATTTCTAATAAATGCACAGTTGTTAAGTAGTACCATTTATGTACTATTGTAGGCGACTGAAAGAGTGAAAGATGTCTGACAGATCAACAGATACTGATATGCAAGAGAGACAAAACGGTCAGTTTGCTAAAACATGCTTTATTTAATTAATTTGTATTATTAGCTACTTATTTTTAATCACAAACAATCTTTTCACATTATAATGTCAAAAACTGTACTAATTGACATTTAAAAGTCAGATCACAGCGATTGCTAAATTGTCAGATTCTATAAAGTGTCTGCTATGGAAGGAAGAAAACCAAGCCTTTCCAAGAGGAGAGAAAATGAATAAATTATACCTTTTAATAGTTGAATACCTAGTAGTTTATCTATGAATAGCACGAATAAAAACAATTCACATCTATATGACAGATAGATGGATTATTAGATATAGATAAACAGATGGATAGAAAGATACTTACAGTACACTGCAGATAGTTAATATTATAAGTTTTGTCCACCAGCACATGGACATGTTAAAGTAAAAATATTGATTTTACTAGGGGCAATGATCGCTGGGTTACTGTCCACATGTTCTCTTCAAAGAACCTACTCTTGGAATAGAAAGTACAAAACAAGAGAGGGGCATTGGTGTAAACTTTGTAAGAACAAGTGAACAGCACTGGCTTGCTGCTTTGTTCTAACGGAATTAAACATATTTATTCATAGAAAATGGTATAAAGATGTGCAGCAAATTGGAAAGTGCATTAAAACATTAATGAGTTTTTAGGAATGATTGGATTAATCTAAATTTTCAATGTTTAACAATTCAAACATTTTGTTTCATGCAATTAAACTTTGAAATTGATACATATTGTAGCATTACCTCCTTAACCACTTACTCACTGGAAGATTTTCCTGCTTATCCCAACCAGGCCATTTTTCTGTGATACAACACTGAATCGCTTTTTTTTTATTTTTTATAATTTTTATTGAATTTTAAAAGGTTACACAACGGGAAGTAAAGAAAAATAAACAAAAACAGTAACAGAGCAGGAGGGTAAGGGTCAGTGGCAAATGTAGCGACATGGTACAGGTAAAATACATACATCATAGTGGTAAAAGGTGCCAGTGCACAGGGTAACACTACAAAGATACAAATTAAGGGGGCATGGCAGCCGAGCTCCTGCATGGACGTCTGAGCAGAGAGCTCCGTGCCGAGTGTAGGTGAAGCAACGAGCCAAGGCACATTCACCCGCTCAAACTCACCGGATTCGATCCGTCAGTCTACCTACGGTCCCGGGATGGCTCGTAAACGCAAAACGGCGCTGCAGGTACAGAAACTTTCTGACTTCTTCTCCCCATCTCCTCGCGGCCTTAGTCAAGATGGCGCCGGCGGCGCCTCGCCGCCATCATCGAGCGGCTCCATCTCTGCCCGGACCAGCCCTAATCCCCAATCCGGAGCTCCGCACAGATCCCCCGAGGCTTCCACCCCCCTAGCACGCAGTCCTGCTAAGTCAAAGCCACGGCTGTCTCCCGACTGTGACAACGGGAAAGGGGCTGCTGCTCAGGACTCCATGAATGACACAAGAGAGCTTGCGGAGACTATTAACTCCTTCCCCACCGCTGACAAGCCTTTGTCAGACACGATGTTAAAGGACATGCTGGTCTCCCTCCGTAGTTCCCTCCATGCTGACCTAATGGATTGTATGAGGGGTTTTAAGGCTGATGTTACTGAGCTAGGAGGCTGAGTAGACCATGTGGAGCAGAAGATGGGGGAATTTGCCTCCTCCTTTAACTCACTAGTGGACGCTCATAACGATCAGTCTGATGAGGTGACATGGCTTAAATCTAAGATTTCGGACCTCGAGGACAGATCCAGGAGAAACAACATTAAAATCCGGGGTGTCCCTGAGTCTGTCCTCCCCCAGCACCTACAGCAGTTTGCACAGGACCTTATGAAAGCATATGTCCCTGAACTGTCTGATGCAGATCTAATGATAGACAGGATCCATCGCCTCCCTAAACCATCGCATCTACCTGATGCCGTCCCTAGGGATGTTATACTGCAGGTACACTTCTTTCAAGTTAAAGAGCGCTTCATGACGTCCTTTAGAAAGAGTACCAACCCTCCTGCTCAATATGCTTCCATACAGTTGTATGCGGATCTCTCCCAATTCACGATGCAGAGGCGCAGGTCCCTTCTCCCAGTCACTAAGGCCTTGCGCAACCACAACATAATCTAAAGATGGGGCTATACGGCCAAGCTCACCGTCACACGGGACAACAACTCATCTGTGATCAACAACCTGCCGGAGGGCCTTGCTCTTCTGCGCTCCTGGAATATTGTTCCTGATCAAGTCGATGAGGTCCACAATTCAACCATCAAGGTTGACACTCAGGAATCTTGGCAACTGGTGTCACACAAAAAGAGGGGCAAGAAGCGCTCCTCCTAAAAGCTAAGTGCCTTGGCTATTGTTATACGGTTATGCTGTTATATTATCATCTACCTACTGACTGTGAAGTTTTTTTTTTCCCCCCTGTACTGAATGTGCAGCATTGCTGCTCTCAGGTTCAATCTTGAATCTCCCTTTTTAAAACCCTGTTCTGATCTGACTGTTCTTTTTTTGCTGTTTGTTTGCCGCTACCCCTGGTGGCTCAGTTTTCTTTTTTTGTTATTTCCTTGTTGTCCCCTTTGCTCACGAGATGGACTTCACCCTATTGACCTGGCTGTGACAAGAGCCCTGCTCCTGGACACGACACCTTGGATTTCAACTCAACCACGAAGTGTCTGCACTCGGAGGTACTGTATCTCTCTTTCTCCCTCCCGTTATGGTACTTAATGTAGTCTCCTTTAACGTCCATGGATTGAACCATCCAGCTAAGCGCTTGGCGCTGTGGAAGGAAGCCCAGAAGTTGCAAGCTGATATTCTGTGTATTCAGGAATCCCACTTTCTAGCCTCCAACCCTCCCAATTTCAAACATAAGAACTACCCCCACATGTTTTTTTCCTCTGTCCACAACAAGAAACACAGAGGGGTAGTTACGCTTGTCAGAGACTCAGTGGCATTCAAACTGGATAAGGTACTAACAGACTCCGCTGGAAGATATGTGATCCTTATAGCGGAATGCAATAACCACACTTACACGATTGTCAATCTATACGCTCCCAATACCAATCAGGTTGCATTTGTCAATAAGTTGTTCAAAAAAGTGTCGGTGGTAAAAAAAGGTGATGTTGTTATATGCGGTGACTATAACATGACGGTTGACTGGAGTGTTGACACGACTTCCGAATCTAAACGTCCTCCCCCTTCGCTACATTCTGCTCTCCTTAGGGAGAGCTACTATGATGTCTGGAGGTGTCACCACTCCAGTGAACGTGACTACACTTTCCACTCCTCGAGACACAATTCTTATTCCCGCATTGACATGATCCTTGTAGACAGAACCTTGCTACGGGCGGTCTCCTCCTCCACCATACACGATATTTCATGGTCAGACCATGCCCCTGTTTCTATCTCACTGGTGGAGGAGGCGACTACCAGCCCCGCTCACATTTGGAGGGCGAACACAAGTCTGTTCCAGTAACAAGCTCACGTAGATAGCATCACCAAACAATTGAAAGAATATTTTGATCTTAATAAAGGATCGGTTTCGGATCCGATGGTGTTGTGGTGCGCCCACAAGGCCTTCATTAGGGGCGTTCTACTTCAACTCAGCTCCAGGGTGAAGCGTAAGAGGGCTCTGAAGGTTGACCTCCTCTTGCAGGAGATTAGATCTTTGGAACTGCGAAACAAGGCCTCACATGGCTTGGACATGTCACACAAGCTGGTTGGCCTTCGGTGTGACCTTAGACGCCTTCTCCTTGAGTCCCATAATAAGCTTGTGAGTGCACTGAACCTGACATGCTACTCCTCTGGGAACAAAGCCGGCAAATTCCTGGCGCGTCGGCTGAAGGACCAGAGGACGCGTATGAAAATCCCCTTTATCCGTACCCAGTCCACAAAAGGCAAACTGTATGATCCAAAAGACATTGCTGATGCCTTTTCGGATTACTACTCGTCCCTGTATAATATTAGAGATGATAGTGAGACGCCACAACCCACGGACCTTGACATACAGAAGTTCCTAGCTGATCTGTCTCTTCCCACTCTATCACCATCACAGCTGCAAGCCTTGAACACTCCTATCACAGAGAATGAGATCCTGAAAATAATTGCTAAGACACCCTTAGGTAAGTCCCCTGGTCCTGATGGCCTACCAAATGACTATTATAGAACGTTTGGTAGTACTCTTGCCCCTGCCCTGTGCTCAGTTTATTCGCAAGCCGTATCTTCAGCAAACTTTCCCCCTGAGATGCTAAAAGCGTATATAGTTACTATCCCCAAACCTGGCAAATCTCCAGATGTCCCTTCCAATTTTCGGCCCATATCGCTTCTAAATACGGATGTTAAGCTATACGCTAAACTTCTCGCCCATAGGCTTCTCAATGTCTTACCATCATTAATTGACGCAGACCAGTCCGGCTTCACTGCTGGCATGCAGGCATCGGATGCCACCCGTAGGATTATTGGAGTGGTACAGCATGCTTGGGCCTCTTGGACGCCTTCTCTGCTCCTCTCTTTGGATGCGGAGAAGGCGTTCGACAGGGTCCACTGGGGTTATATGTCCCATACATTGACTAAATTTGGATTTCATGGCCCGATTGTGACAGCTATCCTGGTTCTTTATTCCCACCCCTCGGCCCAGGTCTATACATCCGGCTGCCTCTCCCGTCCCTTTAGTATCTCTAACGGCACTCGTCAGGGGTGTCCTCTATCCCCCTCTATTTTTAACCTCTTGATGGAACCACTGGCCGAAAAAATTAGAGCCCACCCACAAATAACTGGTTTCCCCATCGGAGGTTCTTCTCATAAGATTAACTTGTTTGCGGACGATGTTATTCTGTCAATAACTTCTCCGGCTAAATCACTCCCTCATGTTCAGGAAGTTCTAACGCTCTTTGGCAAAATCTCGTACTACAAAGTTAATTGTTCTAAATCAATGATCCTGCCTATCCATCTTCCCTCCTCTGTCCGAGCTCACCTGGAAGCTACCCTACCTTACGCATGGACTAAAAAGAGTATATCCTACTTAGGTCTTCAGATCACGGCAGACCCCTCGGACCCCTCGGAATTGGCAGATGCCAACTACCCAATACTAATAGAGAAAATCTCTAAGGAGTCGGCTCGCCTAGCCAAGGTGGAACTCTCCTGGTCAGGACGTCTTGCCTCCTTTAAAATGTTATTGCTCCCCCAGATTTTATACATCTACCGCACACTCCCTGTCCCCATGAAACCCACCCACTTGAGAGCTCTGAACTCTCTCCTGAGATCTTATGTCTGGAGAGCACATAGACCCAGATGCTCCAAAACCTTGCTGACCAGGCACAGATCTGCGGGAGGTATGGGGTTCACTTGATTATTATCATGCTTCCCTCCTGAACCAACTTAAACTATGGTTCTCTGACCCTCCTGCGACCCCTTGGTGCAACATTGAACAAACACTGTGTCCCACTCGAAGCTTGTCTTCCCTGCTATTGCTAGACAGGATGAGTCCTATTTCCCTGTCCCGGCTTCCCCTATCCATCCTTGGAGGCCTGGAGGGTCCTGGGGAATGTCTCCGACCCGCCGGATGTCCTAGTGGACGTGCCAATCCCAATTGATACTTTGTTAGGTGCCATCCCTAATCTCGACCTTGTTGATTGGAAGAATAGTGGTATTACTCATATCTCTAACCTGTATCACGGTGATCATCCCGCTTCGTTTCAATCCCTTCAGTCTCAATACGGCCTCCCCCAAAAGGACTTCTTTAAATATCACCAAATCTCTCACTTTTTAAAATCTGCCAGGTCCCACAGAGTTCTCCTCCCGGTCCAGGTCTGGAAATTCTTCAGTGCCTCTGCCCCCCAGGTTAAGGGAATCCCCCTTTTCTACTCTCTCCTCCGGCACAAACACACCTTTGTCAAGTCCCCCCTGTTCCTGAAATGGGAGGCAGACCTAGGAAAGACTTTTCTAAACACGCAGTGGCAGGCAGCCATTAACTCAATTTACAAGGCCTCAAAATGCACTAGCCATTGGGAGCTCGCCCAGAAGATCTCCATGAGATGGTATCTTACACCTTATAGAATGTCCAAGTTTTCTCAAGACAACTCTCCTTTGTGCTGGAGGGGCTGTGGAGAGGTTGGCAACATTATGCATGTCTTTTGGAAATGCAAACATTTGACTAGCTTCTGGCATAATGTATTTAGGTGTATCTCAGTTACTGGGGTCCTCACCCCACCAAGCCCAGATTTGGCCCTGTTAAATTTAAACATTGACTCATTTCCCCCCCAGTTCCGAACTGTGGTTACGCACTTATTGCTAGCGGCAAGGTCACTTATTACTCGGAACTGGAGGACAAATGTGGCACCCAACCTATCAGGAGTACTCGATATCACCCGCACTAACTACGTCTATGAATCCCTAATAGCTACTAGGGCCGGTCAGGGGAAGAGCTTTGACAATAGGTGGCGGATTTGGACCGAATGGTATAAAATATGATTCCCTCGAGTATTTGACCCTTTACTGATTACTTACTCTCAGCAGCTGCTCATCACACTCCCAGGTAAATTCATTTCCCTCAGCTTTTATACCACACAAAGTCCATCACACCTTGTCCCTCCCTTTTCTCCCCCTCCTACTGTTTATTTTTATGCTTTCTTTATTATTTATCCCATTGTTTATCTGGTCCTCCCCTAGCCCCCCATACTATTCTATGTTTTGTTCTGTTAGGTACCAGCTCTTTGGTGTCACCTCAACACCATTTTTGAGTGATTGTGTCAAGAATATAAAGTGGACTGAAGATAGTATAGTACACGCCCTATGACATAGTGTGATCAATTGTATTAATGCACTCTATCTGTGTTCTTGCATTGGTGTAGTCCTGTTCTTTTGTTCACATTCAAATGTTGTTTTCCTTTTTTTTTCATCAGTAACTCATGTGTGCTGGTATTTGACACTTACCTGTATGTTATGGAAAATTTCAATAAAAATGTATTTGCAAAAAAAGATACCAATTAAGACCTGCCAGGTGGGCGTAAAAGGGGAACAAGCAAAATAGAAGAAAACAAATACTATCAGCCAGTTAGTCACCAACAACATTCACGTGAGACTGGATAGATCTTAAAATCTGGTATGGTCTTAGGAAGCTGTAGGAGTAACAGAGAAGAAACCTATAGCGCTTTGTAAAAGATACCCTCCGGGGTGGGGGGGGGGGGCACTGAGGGATTGCAAGCTCCAGAAGAGAGGTGAGAGGGAGGAGACAAAACGAAAAATTATCCAGCAGTGAGATACCATAGCATAGCGATGGGATCATCGCGGCATTATGAGGGACTATTGATTCTAGGTATAGATGGCGGGGGGGATTTGAAGTAGGAGAATGTGAAATGTTCAAAGTTGTAGCATTCCTCCGGAGAGAGAGTAGATTGCATGAAGGGTCCCCAAGTTGACAGAAACCGAGACTCGGAGGAGTCGCGGTTGAAGTCCATGGTGGAACGTTCTTTGTAAAGAAGAAGGAGGAGCCCTCGCTGTATCTGAGTCACAGAAGGGCAGTTTGTAGAGGTCCAGTTTTTCAGGATAGCCCTGCGTGCGTCGAGGAGGCAAATCAGAGGCCAGTCTTTGTTGACAGCAGGAGTGGTCGTTGGGTCGGATATAGAGAGGCCTGTCAGCCGGGACCATTGTAGCAGCAGGGGGTCCCAATAACCAAAAAAAAGGAGTAGAGGGTCCTTGGGTAAGTTTAGTAACGTGATCTTGAATATGTAGGCCAAAACTTGTTGCCAAAAGGAGGATATGAACGAAAAGGACCAGAAACAATGAGTGAGGGAGGGCTGCTGTTGATGACACTGGGGGCATTTAGCGGAGCTTTGGTCAGTGGCCGAGTATAGAAAGGGTATATGTGCCCGGTGGAGGATCTTTAGCTGGGTTTCTCTCCAGATTTTGTTAGGGGTCAAGCGATGGACCTTGTTTAGCCCCTGTAGCAATTTGTCCACTAGATCATCATCAGGGAAGTCCCTCCCCAATTGGCTGCAGATGAGGAGAGCAGAGAGGGGGTAGTCCGTAGGAGCAGCGGTTTGTAGATGGCAGAAATATTGTAGGAGCCCTCTGCAAGAAGTTGATCAGCGAAGTTGGGGGAGAAACGTTTTGCAGCATCTGCACAAGTGGCTTTCAAATAGTTGCTGCATTGCCAGAAGTGGAATACATGGGAAGAGTGTAGTGAGAAGGTTGCGTCAATAGTTTCAAATGGTAGGGGGCGTCCAGAGGAAGAGTCACACAGGGATGAGAACTTGGTGAGACCTTTGTCCTGCCAGATTTTGAAGGGTCTGTGAACCATACCTGGGGGGAAACTGGGGTTTCCCTGGATTGGTAGGTGCATGGGATCCGCATGGGATCACTGCTAGAGCCAGGTCCCAAGTCACGACCTTGCCAGCATGAGGCCTGAGGGCCCGAGATTAGGCAAAAGCTGCCATGCGACTGAGGAGGGTCGTGGGAGGGGAGGACTGAGAAAAAGAAAAAAAAGAAAAAACACGGCTGTGAGCAGAGAGGCCAGGGGACACCTGCAAACGGAAGAAAAAAACAGTACAATGGCACTTATAAGCAAAACAAGATGTAGACAGTGTATACATAGTGCAAAATATTACTCACGCTAGATGAGCAGAACTAGGTATAAACAGTGTCCTGAGCAACTGAGGCCTAGTAGGCGAGTACTAGGTTGGGTTCACACAAGGTCCAAGGGCGGTGGTGCCTCGACTGGGAGGCCTCCGAGGGACAGTCTTGTTGCAGGTGGGGGGGGGTCCAAAGTGTCCCCGCTAGGTCACAAGGCGACCGTGGATAATATCCAAAAGCAAGAGTATGGTCGGGATAAAAAAACAGAGGAGGAGAAAAGAGAGGAGGCCAGCAGCCCTGGCATATAGGCCGGATCAGGTGAGGTTCAGGGTGGGTCGGGTGGAATCCGTGGCCGTGCCCCTGAAGTGTTTGGGGGAGTCTTTCCGAGGGCTTCTCTGGTCCAAGGACCGATTTAGTGGGGGAGCTTTCGAAGGGGTCTGGGGTTGATGGCCTGAGTGGCGAGAGCGTAGGAAGGCCTCGGCTTCAGAGGGATCATGGAACGATAGCTGGTCACCATTTGGGGCTCTGAGGCGGAGAATGGCCGGGAAGGCCAGAGTGAATTTTACTTGCTGTTTAAAAAGTTCTGTGCAAACCTGTTGGAAAGCTTTCCTTTTCTTAGATACCTCAATCGAATAATCAGCGAATATCAAGATCCTTAGACCATCAATCTGGACCTGCCGGGTCTGTCTGAACTTCTGTAGAATAAGGGACTTGTCAGAGTAATTTAAATATTTGGCGATGATAGGCCGGGGTGTTTTGCGGTCAGAATTAAAAGCCCCCATGCGGTGCTCCCTCTCCACTGTGCATGGGCCGGGGAGGCCCAAAGCCTCCGGTATGCGCTGCACGCAGAACCCTGCGAGTGCGGCCTATTGAACATTGTTTTGCAGGAACATGCCACTTTGCCGATAAACTGTATATTGGAATGAGGCGGTCGGCATGTGGTTAAGGAGCCACTTGGTAATTTGAGTTCTCTGTTCTGCGTCTAGACTTTAAAAACAACCTCAACCCCTCTAACACACCTAGTTGAATAAAATTTACTATAAGCACTTATAGCACTTATAAAAACACGAATATAGATGCCTTTAACCTCCAATGGCAATCTCGAGTATGGCTCGGGGTAAATTTTAATTACCAAAAGCTGTAACCCCGAGACACACTTGGGATTGCATTGCAGGATCCAGGCAAAGTTACTTATCTTGTCCCCAGGATCCTGTGATATCCTCCCGCTGTGTCCGCAGGCTGTGTACTCTGCTCAATCTATCACAGTGCCATGCTTCGTTCCCTGTGAGCGTTGCGACGGAGACCGGTGCCAAATCCTAAAAAGTGAAAAACACTTAACATATACTGTACACTGTAGTCTTACTGATTACTTTACTATATCAAATTATTTCACATGCCCTTTGTCCCTAATGCTTTGTCCAGTGCCCTGCTTGCAGTTTTATATTATGTATACTGTTCTTTCTGCCTGGAAACTTGAGAATGTCCATAGCAACCACAAAGTATCCCTTTACGTCAAAAGTGGTTTTAGGTGGTGTACACAGTACACAATACAGTGCAGTCGTAGTGCAGTTGCTACTACACTTCTGGTGGTGTACACAATATCTAATACAGTGTAGTGTGGTGTTACAAAACAAAATATACATCATATCAGCAGACGCTCACATGCCACTAAAAGAGGGCAAGTCGTGGATATGGTGCATCCTCTGCAAGTGGCTGTGGGGCATGCTTGTCCTATTTTTCTGCTGCTGGCCGTGTTATTGAGCCAGAACATGCAGAAGAGTTGGTGGAGTGGATAACAAAGCCATCCCCATCATCTGTTACTCAGGCTCAGAGTAGTTTGTCTTCCAATGCAGCTGCCAAAGCGGCCTCTTCCACAGGCTCTTTGTCCACAGTCACTCCTTCCGTAGCCCCACCATGATGTACAGAACTATTCGACCATAGTGTCGGGTACATGCTGCTGGAGAATGCGCAGCGATTTGAAGGCTCTGATGTTGGTAGCCAGGTTGAGGAAGGGAGCAACGTGAGCCTAGAGAGAGGGGGTGCTCAAGAGGTACAAAAAACTGGCAGTCATGTTCCCCCAGCTGTAGCACACTGCCAAGTTTGCTCCAGTGACGAGCAGGGAGGGGATGATGAGGCACATCTCCAACAAGGCAGGATGCCCTCCAGGGGGCAGCTTAAGGGCAGCCACCCTATTGCTTCACACAGCAAAGTCATAGCAGTACCACCATCTGATTTTAGCATGCAAATTTCACTACCCCAGTTGCTAAACTGTAGAAAGACCATGCTCAGCATCTGAATGCTAGCTTGGCCAAATTGCTAGCACTGCAACTGCTGCCTTTTCAGCTGGTAGACTCTGCCCTCTTTTCATGAATTTGTGGAATATGCTGTTCCAAAACACCATTTATTTTCGTGGAAGGCCATGTCGGCTCTCTACCGGCATGTGGAAGGCAATGTTTTGGCCTCGCTGGACAGGGCGGTCAGCAGTAAGGTGCATATTACCACTGACTCATGGTCCAGCAGGCATGGGCAGGGACGTTACCTTTCCTTAATGGCACACTGGGTAACTCTGCTGGCAGCTGGGAAGGAAGGACCTCCACCACGCCTCCAAAATGTTAGTGGTGATTCTGCCACAGCTCTCTCCTCCACCCCCTCCTATTCTTCCTCCTCTATGGCCTCTTCCTTTTCAGATTTGTCCTCTGTACCAGTGGTGCTTCTTAGGCGTTTAAGAGGCTATGCAAGCAGTTGGTCTGCTTAGGGGACAGGAGCCACATTGGGGCAGAGATTCTGTCAGCTTTGCAGGGGCAGGCTCAGAGGTGGTTGATGCCATGCCAACTTCAGCTAGGAATGGTTGTATACGACAATGGCACAAACTCATTTACACTGACACTGTTGAACCTGCATTTACAGTATATGGGTAAAAAGTACATTTTTAAATGTTATTTTTTATTTTTATTTTTTTTGTGCTTCTATTCACACAATGTATTTAACTGTGTGTGATTGTGTTTTTAGAGAAAATAAAATTCTGCACATCCAGGATAAGAAACCCAAATGTGACAACTGTGGGGCTGGACCGAAACTTGAGTTACAGATGTGTTTATGGTGGGTTACCACGTGACTGTGTAACCTAGTTTGTTCTAGTGAAGAATCAGTAGTAATAATTATTTTCTTTAGACCCAGGAAGGTAATAATTTTCCTATTTGGGTCCTCTGATTAAAACAATCAAAAACAACTGATGGAGAAAATTATCTTTTTTTTTTTGGAATGAAAAAGCTCCAAGCACCACTAGGGGGCATTGTGGTGCTGACTTTGCCCCTTGACAAAGCTGTGCACTTCAATTTCCTGGACACACAGGATGACATATTAATAATTTTAATACAGCCCAGCTGGATTTTCATATGTATATCAAACAGTAGATGGGAAATCTCTTTCAGACATTAATTTATGTCAAAATGATGCAGTACTGTACAGCTGAAACGAAATTTCACTGACTGGAAAAGCTGGCAAGGACATTTTTTTCTGAGAAGTATGAAAAACAGTCTCAATTTTAGAAGTAAAAGGACATTTCACAGAGGTTATAGGGATATAGTGTGTGGAACTTATTAGATGCTAAAGCAGTAGAAACATTTTCATGGCGCGGTAAGCCACAGGCAGGCATACGAGTACTGTACTTTGATTGAATGCCAATGTTCTTATTTATGAAATAAATGGCTATAAATAAGCAACATTTCCAGAAAACTGATGAAAAATTTGGTATTCATTTATTATAATGATCACATGAATTACTATGTTGACTACACAGATTCATCTAGTGAGGCTGATTTTACAAGCCAAATAAAAATTATGTAAAAGTATCATAATGGTGTGGTAGGCCTTCTTAGGCCGGCCATAGATGGTGCAATTTTTTTTCCTGTAACCAAAATCGCTCAATTCCATTATCAACGGAGTGAGCTATTGTGTTCTCCTAGCAGGGTGGGGGTCCCTCCTGGTTTTAATCTCAGCAGCTGAACTGTCCGAGCATCAAACCGCCTATATCTGTCTTTAGGCCTCATTCTTAAAGGCGTACCCAGGGCCTGGACAAGATGTGGGAAAGAAGGCTGCCCTGGGCACTGTAGTATCATGTGAGGTTCAGGGGGGACAAGGAGATTGGGGGGAGGGGACTTGTGCTAGGAATGGGAATTTGGGGTGATTTGTGATTTTAAGGGGGGAGATGGGGGGAGAGGATTTGCGCTAGGATGGGGGGATTTGGGGAGTTTGTTCTAGAAAAGGCAATATGTTGGGGGTAGGAGATTTGTGCTAGAAGAATTTATTCTGGGGGGGGGAGGGATTTGGAGTTGGGGGGAATTTGTTCCTGGAGGAGAAATTTAAGAGGTAGAGGATTTGTGCTAGTTTTTTTTTTTTTTCGGGGGGGGGGGGGGTTGTGCTGGTACAGAATACAGTATATAGAATAAGATTTGAGCTAAGCATGCAGAATAGAGTAAAAAATAATTGTGGGAGAGGGGATTTTTGCTGACATATAATGCTCTTACATCTTAGGGGGGAGGGGGTGCAATGGAGGGGGCGAGCACGACACTTCACACCAGGAAGAAAAACTTGCATTACTGTGTGGAGTTACAGACAGAAGAACAGGAAGTGAGGATTTCTCAGAAGAAATAAGGACATTTAAAAGCAAAATGGAAGGATGAGTTAAGTGAAGGAGGACTGCACTAAGGTAAAGGAAGCTATTTAGGAAAAAAAATTGTACCTTTATAACCCCTTTAAGGTAAAAAAGCAATTCAAACCTGCCTGTCCCTATGTGAAAAAGTAATTGCCCCCTCCCATGCTTAATCATAAATTAGCCACAATTTTCTGGAAAGCTAAGTTAAATTTCACTTGCCACACTAGGCCTGATTACTACCAGACCTTGAATCAAGAAATCACATAAATAGCAGCTGTCTGACAAAGTAAAGCAGGCTAACAGATCAAAAAAAGTCACACGAACAAAGTAATGTACATGTATCGGCCTAGGAAAGGCAACGTCTAAGGCCACGTACACATGATCGGTCAAAACCATTGAAAACGGACTGAAGGTCCGTTTCATCGGTCCAAACCGATCGTGTGTGGGCCCCATCGGTCAGTTATCCTTTGGTGAAAAAAAAAGAGAACTTGCTTAAAAATGTGACCGATGGACGCCTGACCGATGGGTCAAAATCAATCGTTAGTATGCAAAAGCATCGGTTAAAAGGCCGCACATGCTCAGAATCAAGTCGACGCATGCTTGGAAGCATTGAACTTCAATTTTTTAAGCACGTCCTTGTGTTAAAACACGTAAACGTCACCGCGTTCTAACACGATCGTTTTTTTTTAACCGATGGTGTGTAGGCACATCAGACCATCAGTCGGCTTCATCAGTTAACTGATGAAAACGGTCCTTCGGACCTTTCTCATGGGATGGACTGATCATGTGTACGTGGCCTAAGGCTTTGGAACTCCAGTGAACCACGGGGAGAGCCATTATCCACAAATGGAGATAACTTGGAACAGTGATAAATCTTCCCAGGAGTGGCCGCCCTACAAAAATGACTCCAAGAGCATGACGACGACTCATCCAGGAGGTCATAAAAGAACCCAGAACAACATCTAAAGAACTGCAGGTTTCACTTGCCTCAGGTAAGATCGGTGTTCACAATTCAACAATAAGAAAGAGACTGGACAAAAATGTCATTAATGGGAGAGTTCCAGGGCCAAAGTCACTGCTGACCAAAAAGAACACAAAGGCTCATCTGACATTTATCAAAAAACATCTTGATTATCCCCAAGACTTTTAGGCAAATATTATGTGGACTGATGAGACAAAAATGAAACTTTTTGGAAGGTGTGCGTCCCGTTACATCTGACATAAAAAGAATACAGCATTTCATAACAAGAACATCATACCAACAGTCAGACATGGTGGTGGTAGCGTGATGGTCTGGGGCTGCTTTGCAGATTCAGGACCTGGAAGACTTCCCATAATTGAAGGAACCATGAATTCTGAGCTCTACCAAAAAATCCTAAAGGAGATCAAGCTCAAGTGTACTTGGGTTATGCAGCAGGAAAATGATCCAAAACACAAAAGCAAGTCCACCACCAAATGGTTCAAACAAAGAAAAATGTAGGTTTTGGAGCGGCCTAGTCAAACCCCGGACTTAAATCCAATTGAGATGCTGCTGCATCATGACCTTACACAGGCCGTTCATGCTGGAAAACCCTCCAATATGGCTGAATTAAAACAATTCTGCAAAGAAGAGTGGGCCAAAATTGTTCCACAGCAATGTGAAAGACTTATTGCCAGTTATCGCAAACTCTTGGTTCTCCTCCTTCTTGTAAAACCGATCACAAATAGTGAAACTCGGTCCTTTCACTTCTGGAAAACGCACGGTGTCATGCGGAGTTCCTCAGGGATCCCCTTTGTCACCTGTATTGTTCAATATCTATCTCCGCCCTCTTTTTGAACCCATCAGTAACCAGAAGTTACTCTACCATTCCTACGCGGATGACACACAACTCTATTTTCGCATCTGCAATAAAAAGGATCATTATCTCAGACTAGAGAAATGCCTTACTTTGATAGAAAATTGGATGTCGGAGAGTTACCTTAAACTCAACGGCTCAAAAACAGAACTTCTCCTGTTTCACGCCAACCGAAAGAGACTTCCCACACCAATATGGACACCCCCGCCCATTCTGGGAAAAATCAACACCCCTAGCACCAAAGTCAAAAGTCTCTGAGTCATTTTTGACACCTACATGACAATGGATGCACAAAATAGGGTCAGTAGTCAGCGGATCGCACCATCTGCTGCGCCTGCTACCTAGACTCATCCCCTTTATCCCGAAAGAAGACATAGCAGTCGTGGTGGGTACAATTATCAACTCCAGACTCGACTATGCAAATGCCCTTTATCTCAGACGCCTAAAGTACCAAATCACTCGTCTGCAAGTCATTCAAAATACGGCAGCTCGACTCGTGACTGGGAAAAACATGGGAATCAATCTCACCTTCATTGAGATCCCTTCATTGATTGCCAGTAAAAGATAGAATCACTTTCAAGGCACTCTGTCTGACGCATAAGTGTGTTCAAGGAAATGCACCCCAATATTTATGCGATAAATTAAAAGCTCACAACCCCAATTGCGTTCTGCGATCCACCAACCAAAATCTACTCCAGATACCCAAAGCCAGATACAAGTCCAATAGAGAACGAAGATTTGCAGTCCAAGGATCTAGACTATGGAACGCTCTACCAACCAGCATCTGATCAGAGGTGAATTACTTGGCTTTCAGAAAAAAAATCAAAACCCATCTTTTCTGAGGGCAAAAGTTACAGTTAGGTAAAGGACACTAAGTGCCCAGAGGCGATTCAGTTCACATGTGTTGTGCTATATAAGTTTCTCACTCACTCACTCATGTCCTGTCCTGGCCGGAAGTGAGGGGATCTTTCCCCAACTGGAAGACAGACATTAATAAAACCTGAAAGACTTCCTCAGCCATCTCTGCTCTATACGAAATAAATAAAAATGTTGTAGCTGGATGTGGACTTTAATTAAAATAGTAAAAGTTTGGTATTTGCCTTTGTGTGATGTCATTTTATATTCATCCTCCATGATGTAATGTGGGAAATGCTGTGTAAACACCAGTTTCTAAATATGATACCAATCTAAAAACTACTCAGTGAACTCTAGCTGCATTAAATAGTTGGTATTTACATGAGTCATGGGCGATTGGCATGCAAATACTGTTGCCAATACTATTATAGTGCAATTTGATTAGATTTTCTGGGTGTGTCCGGGAAGCACGAAACCTGTCTTGGCCTTGTAAATGATTAAACTTGTTTTGTTAGAGCAAACAGTGTTTTAGTATTACTTGTGAAGTGTATAATTATCTCATACGTCAGAGAAAGCATTACTGTAAGTAAAAAAAAAGATTTCACTTACTGTTGACATCAAAGGAGTTCTCCAAACTCTTTAATCACATGGGCACTACTGGGCACTTTTACCCCCTTCCTGCTCAGGCAATTTTTCAGCTTTCAGTGCAGTTACACTTTAAATGGCAATCACGTGGTCATGCAACACTGCACCCGAATGAAATTTTTATAATTTGTTTGAGACAGATAGAGCTTTCTTTTGGTGGTATTTAACCGCTTCAGCCCAGACTATTTTGGTGGTCAAAGACCAGGCCACTTTTTGCGATTCGGCATTGCTTCGGCATTGCTTCGCTGACAACTGACAATTGCGCGGTCGTGTGACGTGGCTCCCAAACAAGATCGACGTCCTTTTTTCCCACAAATAGAGCTTTCTTTTGGTGGTGTTTGATCACCGCTGCGTTTTTTTTTTTTTTTTTTGCGCTATAAACAAATAAAAAGCAACAATTTTGGAAAAAATCAATGGCCTAGATTCACAGAGCGATTACGCCTGCGCAACAGGAGATGCGCGTGCGTAAGTCTAAATGTGCGCGTGCGTTTCGTTGCGCGGCATCCCCAGAACGAGATACGCAAAAAATAATTTCGTTAGACTGGCGCATCCTTCCGCGCAAAAGTGCGCTAGACACACCATTGATTTGCTAGTCAAATATGCTAATGAGGGACTTACGGGGATCCACAAAACAACGTTGGGGCAGCGCAGGCTACGCAGTGTGCGCAACAGCAAAATGACCTGTCTAAAATTAGAGAATAAAAGATGGTCTAAAAAGAGAAAAAAAGTCTACTTGTCAGATAAAGCAACACTGTTAGTGAGGAGTTCAGCAGTCACACGTGTTGCACAACAATCTGTATGCCAACATGCCAGGGGCATCGTCGCGCATAGCTATACTACTGACTTTAGATGAACAAAGAAGGATGAGGGCACTGAGGAGGGCACTAAGGAGGGCACGGGAGATGTTTTATTTTTATTTTTTATTTGCTTATATAAAATGTTCAATTTAATCTAATCTAATACAATATTATTATCTGATACAAGCCCCTCACTCTTCACTTGATATATCACACACACATAGACATCTTTGGCATGAGTGATTCTGAGGTGTCTCGCATCTTCAGATTCACCCCTCATGTCATCCTGGAATGACCACAACCTTGCAGGAGGACATCAGCAGCCCAACACATGGCACCACCCATGACACCCATGACAGCTACATATCCAATCAGAGCCCCATCCCCACAGATTTCGAACAGAACATGTATGGGGACAGCTGGCTGGTTGGTGAGTGACATGGGAGTCAGGCATGACTATCCCCTCCCGTGATGCACACCTCACAAGTGGCACATGCATGACTAACATCCTCCTGTCTTTTCCCTTCAAGGTGACTCTGCATATGCACTGGTACCCCATCTCATGACCCCATCTCATGCCAGCTCACATTATGCATCTTTGCACGTTAAACACACACATTAATCATGGCACAATGAGAATGCATGCATGCACACCACTGTGGTCCCTAGCACATACACATCACATCCTCATCAAATTGGATTGGCACCAGTCCACCATGCTGGACTTGTGAGCAGCAACGCCACGCCAAGGCTCCAATTATGTCACTGTACATTTATACACCATTCACACGGAACTGGGGATCACTTCTCCCTGGTCCTGGGGAACCCTTCTCCACCAAAATAGAGGGTGACACCCCTTTTCCGGCAGGAATGTCACCCCCACATTCACACAGCATTCACAACACAAAAAAAAATAACCAAAAAAAATGACCTGCCAAAGCAAAAAATGTCCAGCAAAAAAAAAAAAGACAAAAAAAAATAAAAATCTATTTAAAAAAAAAAAAAAAAAATGGGGAAAAACAAATTAGTGCCCTCTGCGTGAGCCACGCTTAGGGCGCCCCCGGCCACGGCCCGGCTTCTCAGGGGAGACTCATGGGGGAGGGGTAAAACCGAGGAAGGAGGAGCAGCCCCTGATCTCTGCCCACCTGGCGGCCTGCCCTCCAAGGCCACGGCTATTCTGTCCAGGGCAGCACCAAGTGTTGCCGTGTTGGCCTGGATAGCCAGGGTAAGGGCCCTCACATCCTGCCCAACGCCTGCTGATGTCGTCTGCAGTTCGTTTAGGCAGGTTGTAAAAGCCCGGGAGTGGGAGTCCAGGTTCCCCAGCGTATCCTTGATGGAGGACAGGCTCTCCTCCATCCGCACCATTGTCTGGCTGACCTGTCCCAGATGGCGGGTCTGGAGGAACTGGTCCCTTCTCAGGGTGGCGGGCAGGAGATCGGCCAACCCCCTGGTTGTCTGGGATGACATCCTGCCTCCAGCTGATGCTTGTGGTCGGGGAGAAGGGGAGGCCCTTGTGAGGGGAGCCATGTTGGGGGAGGAGGGGGGGGGGGCTCCCCCTTAGGGAGGCCTGCCTGCTGCCAGGCAGAGGGGAAGAGTCCTTGAAACCCAAACGTCCAGTGCCTGACATGAACTCCTCCTCCTCATGATTCTCCTCCTCCTCATGATTCTCCTCCTCCTCATGATTCTCATGCTCCTCTTGAACCTCCTCCGCGGACTCCGGCCTTGCTGGGGGGGCCTCATTAGGCTGCTGTCCTGGGGTTGGTGCGGTCAGGCCAGATGGCCCTGCACCCTCCTGCACATCTGTGGATGACACAAAACATTCACAGGTTGGAGGATCCACACACTTGCCACATATTCCCTTTCACCCCCTCCCCCACACATGCTACACACCTGATATTAAAAAAAAAAAAACTTACCTGGCACCACGGGCTCCGGACTTGAGTCAAAGCTGGGCAGGCCCTTAACTTCATGCCGATGAAAGGTCAGGGCCACCGCATGCTCCTCCGCTGTCAGGCTAATATGGCATGGTGGGCCCCCTCCTGTGCCCCTGGCATGGGCATGCATTCTGGCCAGCTTCTTTTTGACCAGACGCCAGAGGTCATTGATTTTTTTGTCAATCCCAGACCTGGTCCGTGTCTCCCCCTGCCCCGCAGAATTCACCTGGTCAGTGATCCTATCCAAAATCTCCCTCCTCCTGGCCGGGGTGGTGTTGGCACTCTGTGGGCCGTGGAGGAAACGCCCATACTCGCTAATGGCCTGGGCAAGAATCTGTTTTTCCACAAGTGTAAAATTCAGCTTGCGTTTTCTCTCACTCATCCTTCCAAAAAAAAATCAGTCCCAGTCAACAAAATTCACGCACACAAACAAGCACAACCAATCAAAAAAAAACACACACACAGAGAGAAAACTACTGAGCAAGAAACAGTCACCAAAAAACAAAACAAAAATACAGCAGGAAAAGAAACAAACACAAATATATCAATCAAAAAAACAGTCTCTCAAACACTTATCAAAAACCACTTTCAAAAATCTACTAACAAGGGAGCTGTGGTGGCTCAACGTGATTGGCACTGCGCTGACAAGCCATTCACCTCTGCAGCCAAGGGTTCGGATCCCGGTCTCGGCTACATGTGAATTGAGTTTGGTGGTCTCAGCCCGGCTCCCGGTGGGTGTGCTATGCAAGGTACGCCTGTGCTTAGTACGCCCATTCCCCCCCCCCACAAAAACCACCACACTTGCACGCACACAAAATTGGTTTAAAACACATGCACTTTGGCCATGCGGTCTCTTAAAATAAAGAGAAGCGAAGGACCTACGGGGCTGGCTGGGTGGGCTAGGCCCCCTCACTCCCTCATAGGGGGAGTCCCTCTGCCCCATTGGGGTCCAGTTGGGCTCCCAAGAGGAGCAGGTAGGGCGGGGTGAGTGGGAGGCCCCCCTTCACACCCGCCATTGCCACCAGGGGCATGGAGAAGGATGGCGATTGCCTCCGGGGGGAGGGTCTGCCTACTCCCAACTCCTGCAGTCCGGCTCCTCTCTCTCGAGTTCACGCACAAAAATACACTTAAAAAAAAAAAAAAATCTACTAACAAACACTTGATCACACAGAACACTAATCTGACAACTACAAAACACACCGCAACGAACAACAGGACAAAAGCACTTTGTTAAATGGGAAGGGACAAAGGGATGTACTTTTGCAAAGGAAGTGCGTTTGTGTGTGTCTATTTATGCTGTTTGCGTAGTTCACAACGTTGCCCTAGTCCATTTCCAATTTCACTGATTGTGCCGCTCCCGAGTTGTGAGCATGCGCACAGCGGAGCTGACATGGTCTCCTTCAAGCGCGCATGCGCGAGCCGGCCGGCCCTTCATTTGCATGGGGTCACGGCTCATTTCAATGTAACACGCCCACGTCCTTCCCAATTTGTATTACTCCTCCTTACGCCTCTGAAAAAACGTTACGTATGCGCAATTTCCTGCGCAAAAGCTACGAGAATACGGTGATTAAGCGGCAAAATTGCGCAAGTCTAACGTAAAGGCGGTGCGCTACGCCGGTCCAATAATGCGCAGATGTACGTGAATCTGGGCCAATGTTTTTTATTTTTTGCTATAAAAAATATCCCCCAAAAAATTATAAAACATTTTTTTTCCATAGTTTAGGCCGATACATATTCTTCTAGATATTTTTGATAAAAAATCGCAATAAGCGTTTATTGATTGGTTTGCGCAAAAGTTATAGCGTCTACAAAATAGGGGACTGTATTATGGCATTTGCATTAATATATTTTTTTGCTAGTTATGGCGGCCATCAGCGATTTTTGTCAGGACTGCATTATAGCGGACACATCGGACATTTTTGACACCATTTTGAGACCATTGTCATTTTTACAGCACCAGTGCTATAAAAATGCACTGATTACTGTAAAAATGACGCTGGCAGTGAAAGGGTTAACCACTAGGTGGCGCTGCAGGGGTTAAGTGTTCCCTAGGAAGTGATTCTTACTGTTAGGGGGCATGGCTACACGTGACACATCGCTGATGAACGTTCCTGATCACGGGAAACGGTCATCGGTGACAGTGTCACTAGGCAGAATAAGGGAATGCCTTGTTTACAAAGGCATTCCCCTGTTCTGCCCTTGTAGACCGCAATCGCAGTACTCCTGGGAACATTGAGTTCAGTGACACTAACAAGGCGCGCGACAGGCGCGTGCGCGCTGGGCAGCAGATTTGAATAGATGTACCTGTACGCCAATCTGTCTGCCCGTGTCATTCTGTCAACGTAAATAGTCATGCAGCGGTTTGCAAGTGGTTAATTGCTGCTGTTTTTTTTTTTTTGTTATACGAAAATTTTAAACATTTTTATTTTTTTCTTAGATTCTGTAAAAAAAAATTGTAAATAAGTATTTCTCCCTCACTGATGAGGCTGCACCGATGGGCACTGATAGGCTTCCCTGATTAGGCAGCACTGATGGCCACTGGTGAGAAAGCACTTATGAGGCTGATACGCAACACTGATGAGCACTGATAGGTGGTACTGATGGGCACTGATAGGTGTCAGTGATAGGTAGCCATGATAAACACTGATGGGCACTGATCGGCTAAACTGGTGGGCACTGTTGGGGCTGCACTGATAATCAAGGTACTGATGATCAGTTCTCTAAATTATGTGTAGATGTCCCCTGTGGGTTTGCCAGTTATTGGCTCTCAGCTCTTCATGTGCTGTTAGCGTGAGGAGAGGAATGCCAAGAACTGGCAAATCCTGTTTACACTGTGATCAGCTGTGATTGGACACAGCTGGTCACATGGTAAAGAGACGCTATGATTGGCTCTTTACCACAATCTGTGATCAGCTGTGTTCGAAGGACACAGCGATTACAGATCACCACTGATGCACGCCACAGGGTGGGCACCCGCGGGTGACGTGATCATGGGAGGATGTCATATAATGCCCTTGCAGCAAAGTGCAACAGCGCTGTAGCTGTCAGTTGGCTATAGCTTGGTCATGAAGAGGTTAAGGAATAAAATCTCTAAGTTAAGCTGGGTACAATGGAGGTCTTAAGTGGATCGAAATTTGCCCGGTTCAACCAGCCAGTTTGGATCTGTGTGTAGACCTCTCTGTTCGACAGAAGCCAATTGTTAGGCTGGCTTCTCTCAAACAGTCCTGCTGGAAAACCAGTAGTCCTGATAGAGAACCAGCATTCAACCAGTCTCACTGAAAAACCAGCATTCGATTAGCCACTGCAGCCCATGGTTGATCAGTGTATTCTGACAGGGGAGGAGTCACTGCTGTCAAAATACAATAATGCAGTGGGGGAAGTCTTGTATCCACATGACTTGTGTGAATGTGGGAATCTGTGAGTTTTTTTTGTTCAGCCGGCTGGTCAACGATATCCTTATTCTCCAACAATAATCCACTACTTTATGGTCATGTACTGCAATAATTTCTTACTATGTTTTTCTGCCTCCTTCTAATGTCCTCTGTGAGCTGCTGAAGCTCTCCTTCCCCCCCTCACTTTTGTTTGTTTGAAACAAGCAGTGTACGTTAGTTGGGGTCAAGGGAAGCCCGGAGTGGAAAAGGAACAAAGAGGAAGTAACGCAGGGCTGGGCATGACCAGGTGTATGGAAGACCTGGGAAGGGTTAATAGTGGGTTTCAGCAAAGGGTGGTGACAGAAAGGAAAGTTTGCTTTAAGGGGATGGGGCGGTATAAAAGGGGGAGGCGGGGACTTCCCGTTCACAGTCAGCAAGACAATGGAAGAAGGAGGCAGTTTAAACACCCACCCTCCCTCCCTGTGTTTTTTGTCATTGTGATTTTCTTTCTTTCTTTCAGGTCATGGATTTGGGTCGTCATAGCAGTGGTAATATTGGTGTCCTTGGTCTTTGATGGTGGAAGATAACAGATATGATGGAAGTGGTGGGGGGTCCAGCAGTGATATGGGCCCCTCTGGGGTATTCCAGTGGAACGGTGTCTGCTGGAAAATGGTTATTGGTTGCACTGTGGAAAAGGGGGTATCTCCAAGCGTTTACGTCTGGAGTCCTGGTATGAACAAAGGTCCCGCAGAATATTGGTGGTAAGGTTGTGTTGGGGGTACCGTCAAAGTCAAACAGGCTGTGTGTGTGGGTGTGTTTAAAATGTTGCCATTAAGAAATGTTATTTGAAATTATTTAAATAATGAATTAATTTGTTAATTATTTTGGTTAATACAAAATGCTGCTATGGCCAGTTTTTAACTCCAAACTCAGGTGTCGTCTCTTTACTGGGGGGTTCAAGGAAAGGGGCTTGAGAGTATGAGAAAGAGGGGAAAATGGGTTGAGAAGGGGTTTATCCAGACTACATGGGTCATGTGCACTGCTTTATGCACACTACAAATCCCATAGTCCATCGTTTATCTCGTTAGGGAGAAAAAGTGGGTGGCTATGTTCCTACATACAGTGGGACTGTGGATAATGAATGTAACCACCCTTTAACAGGAAGTTAGATCACAGCAGAAAAAAATTAAGGTTTGGAGGAGGCGGAGAGCAATAGAAGGTACTTTTCTGATTTAAAGAATGATTCCATGCATAGCTATATTGGTACAGCTTGGAGCAATGTAAGTACGCTGTCTATATACCATATCTGGCTGATGCCCCTGAAACCTTAAAATCACGAAAGTAGACTCCGCTCCTCCAGTGATCTCCACACTGTGGGGTTGATTTACTAAGCTTGGAGAGAGCAAAATCTGGTGTAGATGTGCATGGTAGCCAATCAGCATCTGACTTCAGCTTGTTCAATTAAGCTTTGACAATAAATCTTGGAAGCTGATTAGTAATTTTGCAGAGCTGCACCAGATTTTGCACTCTCCACTTTTAGTAATCTGTGGCTGCACTCCTGATTACTGAACACATTCTCAATTTTGTAAAGCATTCTTTCATTGGACAAGGCAAAGTGGTGGAACAGTGATGTCACACCCTCCACCTTGTCCAATCTGGGAATGCTTTGTTTTGCATTCATTCAGCAAATACAAATAATTATTTGATTGGCACCCATGCCGAGCGACCAACCTCCTGTGTTCAGAATGCAGCTGAGCAACTGTACAGCACAGGACCTGGAAGCAAGTGAAGATCAGCTGAATTGCTAGGGTCTATTTCAGTGATTTGCAGCCTCCTAGGGGATGAGCCAGGACCAATGTAACTGTACATAATATAGCCATACCTAGAATTCTTCTTTAACCACTTCAGTCCCGGACCATTTTGCTGGTCAATGACCGGGCCACTTTTTGCGATTTGGCATTGCGTCGCTTTAACTGACAATTGCGCGGTCGTATTTTTTATTTTTTGTTGTAATAAATGTCCCCCAAAAAAAATGTTTTTCCTCAGTTTAGGCCGATATGTATTCTTCTACATATTTTTCGTAAAAAAAATTGCAATAAGCGTTTATTGATTAGTTTGCGCAAAAGTTATCGCGTCTACAAAATAGGGGTTAGTTTTATGGCATTTTTATTAATATTTTTTTTTTTTACTAGAAATATATGTTCCTTTATTGTGTTCTAACTGAAGGGGGGGTGGGACTGACATGGGGAAATGACAGATTGCTGTTCATACATTGTATGAACAGAAGATCAGTCATTTCTCCCCCTGAAAGGACCGGGAGCTGTGTGTTTACAGACACAGCTCCCGGGTTCTCGCTCTGTAATGAGCGATCGCGGGTGCCCGGCAGTGATTGAGCCTGCCGGGCAAGCGTGACGGCACCAGGGGCGAGCAGGGGGCACGCGCGGGTCCCTAGTGGCTGAAATGCCCAATCATGTTATATTACGTTATTTTGCGCAGCCGAGCTGACCTGCTGCCATAAAACTACGGTGGGCGGTCGTCAAGCGGTAAAAACCCCTTAGCTCCGAGCATACCCACCTCGGCTTTAGGGGGTTATACCGGGATAATGCCTTCAGCTGCATAATAATATAAAATAATACAGCTACCCAATAGACTCTAATTATACCATATTTCATGATCTAATACAACGAATCGTTAGTGAAGTCACTTTGCATAGACTATAGGAGGGGTTATAACTTGGAAATGCATAGCAGGACGTGTCCTCAAGTCAATAATAGCAGCTATTTGCAGTAATCACACCTTCTCTCGTTAGGCAATACATATGACTTGTGTCATAATTCGTCACATTGTCATACTATAAAGCAGGTCAGCAACTTCCTCAAATAGTAACAGACGGAAGCTGCCAAAGCAACAAGCTTGTGTTTTGAGTTCAACGCTGCAAGAGGTCACATCATGTAAGTACTGCGAGTCGGAATATATATCATTGTGTACATAGAGATTTTACAATGATTTATTTTTTATACCCAGATATTCCACCATCCAGGGCTGATTACAGGTGTGAATAATATACAGAAACCTTTTTTATTTGTTCATGGTCGGTTACTGATAACAAGTATATTTGTCCATCTTTTAATATCCCATGTACCTGCATGTACAGCATTGTGGTTGATTTACTAAAAGAATAGAGAATGTTTATTTAGTAAGTTCATATTCTCCATGCAAACTTATTTTTCACTAAGTTTATTCAATAAAGTGGGGACATAATCATCCACTCATGTGCAAACAAAAATAATTTTTCATTTCTCTTGCTTATTGATTTAGCGGGGAATTTAAATTTACCATCCTCTCTGTTTCTTATTTAAGTGAACCTTTTTTTCCCCTAAGTGAGCATTTCCTTCTCCATTAATAAATGAACGTCATTGTAAAAATAAAATAAAAATAAAGTTCATAAAAAAAAACAAAAAAAAAACTTTCATATATGTTTAAAATCTTGTAAAAAAACAAAAAAAAATTCTTGTGTATATGGTTGTATTACGTTTTAGGGCAATAATAAATAGGACCAGGTAGTTTTATTCCAGATAAATATATTAATTATGCTTTTTATGCTTTCTGCAAATTTGTACATGTATGTTACATTCATTGATATTGTAGCAGAAGCGGTGAAACTCATTGGAAAAATTGTAGTAGAGCCATTAAAGTTGAGCTCCGGGAAAAACTAGTTTTGTTTGCTGCGGTTAAAGCGTTTGTTACCCCAATGGCCTCGTACACACGATCAAATCTGTCCGCTGGACCGTTTCAGCAGACAGATTCGATCGTGTGTACGGCCGAGCACACAGATTTGTCCACCCGACAGATTTCAAAGCATGCTTTGAAATCTATCGGGTGGGAATCTGTCCGCCCGACATGTCTGCTGGTTAGTACACTTACCAGCAGACATGTTTTCCCGCACCGCCGCCGAATGGATTCGGCGCATGCACGGAAGTGTCTTACTTCCTGGTGCGGTGACGTGGCGGCGTCAACGTCACCGCCACGTCACCGACACGTCAGCGCGCCGTCTGCTGGCGGGGATTTTGGTTTGCTCGTGTGTACACGCGAGCAAACCAAAATCCCAGCAGACAGATTTGTTCAAATCTGCCGGACGGACAGATTTGAACAAATCTGTCCGCTCGTGTGTATGGGGCCAATGATTCATATTCCTGATATGTGCCTGCTGTACAATGTACTTGTAGGAGAAAGTATTCTGTTCTCTTTGTATTGCTTTATTTATGTGAAATCACTGGTGTTCATGCTACCCCCTTTTCTTTCCTATAAAAACTGACCACACAAAGCAGGATAACACAGCATGGTCAGTCCTCTAGCTATGCTGGGAACTCAGTGTACTCTCCTACAATGATCAGACTTGTCCTACACATCCTTTCACTGGGAAGCTCAGTGTACTGCTGCTTCTCCGCCCCCCATTTTTTTTAAATTTATACAAAAATGTGTTGCCTTTCATTCAGGGATGGCCCCGTCAATTGGGTGCGCACAGGCGACGCCGCCCCCCTGACACCTCCGTCACCCTCCCTATCCATGTGCCCAACCAGAGGCTTCAAAATAGGGTGGGCTTAGTGTGCAGAGCATTGTGTCCGGAAGCCCAGCCAGGTGTGTTGCAACAGCGAATGAATATTCACTGTTGCAACACTGTTTGTCCCCTCAGTCAATCAGGAAGCGGGTCTGATACCTGTCACCCGTTTGGCTGATAGGACATAGGAGGAGGGGAGAAGATGCATGGGGGAAGAGAAGAGGAAGCCGTAGGCTGATCCTGATGTGCTTGCCGATCCCCCGTCGACCTGTGCCCGCTAATTCCCGCCTGATGTGCCCGCCAATCCCTGACTAATGTGCCCGCTGATCCATGCCTGATGTGCCCACCGATCTACCCGCTGATCCCCACCCGACGTGCCCTGCCGCCAATAGGGTAAGTACAGGTGACCCAACAGACAGCGGTGGGGGGGTTAGTGTGATTTTTAGGTGACGCGGGGAGTGGTTGTCTGCCACCCCCTCCCCCCGAGTCGGAATAATTCCCTTACTTGTGAACAGAATTGTTGTATGATTCATTCCTGAATAATATATTAATGGATACAGAGCTGCATTATAGTATATGTGAACCCTCACCTTGTAAAACAACCCATTCAGTTTGAAATAGAAATGAAAGGCATTTGTATATACATATATTTTATACACTACATTATACATCACATGCCCTTTGTTCTCTGCATAAGGGGTTTAGAGAGCTGGGGGAGGAGAAATAGCAGCGGACTGGCCTTCTCAGTGAATGACTGTACAGAAAAGGGGTTAAGGGGTATCAGCACCAGTCTGATCATTGTAGGAGAGAAGACTGAGTTGTCAGCACAGCTAGAGAACTGACTACGCTGTGCGCTCATGCCTAGTGTGGTCAGTTTTTAATAGAAAAGTAGAGGAACTGTTAGGAACACCACGGATTTCACTTAATGTAAGCAATACAAAGAGAACAGGAGACTTTATCATACAAGTATATGGTACAGCATATACATATAAATGTTGGTATAACATATTCTTTAATTTGTGTGTTATATCCATTTATTTATTTTTTTAGCTCCTCTACTCTGAATGAGCTTATAGTATGTCCCCACCACACTCACATGCCAATCTGTTTTTGGATTGTTAGATAGCACATACATTACCAAGCAGGTCACTGAAATGCATGGCAAAGCACAATAAGTTCATTCTCAATATAACCCCAAAACACCTTCTGATTGACTGGCAATGCAGTGCAGTGCAGTGCAGCACATGGCAGCGCACTAACATTGCAATGTGGGGCACTGCCTAAAAGAATGCATGCAGTCTATGTAATACTCTATTTAAAGGATCACTAAAGGAAACACATTTTTTTAGCTAAATATCTTCCTTTACCTTAAAATGCAGTGCTGTTTTCATGTTCTCATTGTTCGTTTTTGCTTTGAAGTTACTGTAATTCTGCTCTGATCTCCACACTTCCTGCTTGTCTGGCTCCTTCTGAAAAATCTCATGGCAGCTTTTCACTGTGGTCCAAGCAGTGTGTCTAAAACTCCTCAGAACCAATCAGATTCATTTTAAAAACAAAACACTGCCCTGGGATTCAATTTAAAAACAAAACACTGCCCTGGATTTGTTTGTTTTTGTTCTGTCTCTCTCTCTACTTCACATAAACACAAAACCAGTTTAAAAACGAAAGTGTAACTAGAGGCATATTATATGATTGATTTTTATCTATTTATAATCATTTTTAAAAGGAATCAGTTAACTGTTATGTCTCTATACCCTGTAAACAGTCATTTCAGCAAAAAAAATGTTTTCCTTTAGTGATCCTTTAAATAGTGGTGCTCTCTCAACCTTGGGTCCCCCAAGGGTCTGTCCTTGGACCTCTACTATTCTCGATCTACATGGCTTCTGCTACTATTGATATGCTCAGCTCATCTCATCAGTCTCCTCACACATCACAGATTTACTAATGCCTCGTACACACGACCGGGTTTTCCAATGGGAAAACTGCGAGGAGAGCTTTTGGCCGGGAATCCCGGCCGTGTGTATGCTCTCTCGCAGTTTTTCCGACGGGAAAACTGACAAAATCTGCAGATAAAAAAAGAGAACCAGCTTTCTTTTTTCCCGTCGCGATTCCCGACTGACTTTTTCCTGTTGGAAATCCCGAGTGTGTGTATGAGACATTACCGTCTTATCAGCCTGGATGTCACACCACTTCTCAAACTGAATTTATCTAAAACCAAGCTCATAATATTTCCTCTCCCATGCGCCCCTTCGCTTGACTTATCTGTCAAGATCAATAGCACAACTGACAGTCTGTCCCCACATGTCAGGGTGCTAGAGGTAATCCTAGACTCTGAACTGTCCTTGCAGGCCCTATTTTAACTTATGACACCACTAAGCTTCTAATTTACTCCCTGGTTATCTAACGCCTCAACTACTGCAACTCACTTCTCATTGGATTACCTTTACAAACACTATCCCCCCTTCAGTCCATCATGAATGCTGCTACAAGACTCATCCACCTTACCAACCCACCCCTCTCTGGCAATCCCTGTACTGGCTTCCACCCACCCAACAAATAAAATTCAAAGTACTAACCAAAATTTACAAAGCCATCCACAACTCTGCCCCCAGCTACATTACTAGCCTGGTCTCAAAATACCAACCAAGCTTCTCTCTTTGGTCCTCCCAAGACCTCCTGCTGTCTAGCTCCCTTGTCCTCTCCTCCCATACTCGCCTCCAGGATTTCTCCAGAGCTTCTCCTATCATTTACAACTACCCCAATCTGTCTCCTAATTTATTCATCTTTAGAGGATACCTGAAAACGCTTCCCTTTAAAGAAATGTTTCCTGCTTCTAACTAACACACTGTTTTACTTTCTCCATCAGCTCATCCCACACAGCTATTACCTTTTGTATTAATTGACCTTCCCTCCTAGATTGTAAGCTCTAACAAGCAGGGCCCTCTGATTCCTCTTGCACCAAATTGTAATGTAACTGTAATGCCTGCCTTCATTTTGTTAAAGCTGAGTACTAGGCTTTTTATGTTTATTGTGAAAACAAGGCTGATAAGTGCAGACTGTGCTAATATGTGCAAAAATACAAAAAAAAAAAGGCAAAAATATAAATATATAGGCAACTTTCCCAATGGGTATTAAATGCCACGCAACAAAAAGTGACTGTAAACTTAAAATGTATATTTCCCTACAAAAAGGAAAAAAAAGAAGAAGAAAATAAATCAATCAGAATTGACTGGTGCTGCAAAATACAAACTAGTTGGAATAAACAGCTATTAACAAATGTAAAAAAAATAGGTACCGAATGTGCAAGCAAAATAAGGAAGCAAACAAAGTGCAAAATGTGTTAAATTAAGTGAAAAATCTGAAAATATTTTGACCAATAATAATTCAATAGAACTGATGCCAAATAAACAAAAATAGTGTCCAAATCAAAGACAGCTGATAGTAGCTTGCTGTAATCACGGAAAAAGCAAATCTTCATCCAAAATTTCAGCCGAGCCGATGAAACACAATAGACAGAGGGGCCGCTTACCGGATCAGATGGATCTCTGTTATGGAGATCATAAGAGCTCACCAAACCCCGGGTCACTTAAAGGAAATCCAAAGAAGCCAGTCACTGGTCCGATAGCATATCCGTTATTCACCAAAAACATCCAGGGGCTGCAAATGATCTTATCATAGACAGCATCCACTCCCAATGGAATAGCGTGATGCGCAGGGATATCAAAGAGGAAACAAAAAAGCTTCATGGTGCAGTATAATTTAAAACAATCAAAGCCCCTTTCTTCAAAAAATGGGTTACTGACATCAGGAAAAACTTTTCGGCAGAACAGTTTAAAAGCAGACAAACATCCAGCCGCGGCTCAGGCCAATCAGCTGGGGCGTGGTGACGTCAGGTATTTTTTTCCTTTCAGTGACCTCAGGTTTGCTGAGCTCTTATGATCTCCATAACAGAGATCCATCTGATCCGGTAAGCGGCCCCTCTGTCTATTGTGTTTCATCGCCTCGGCTGAAATTTTGGATGAAGATTTGTTTTTCCGTGTTTGATTTGGGCACTATTTTTGTTTATTTGGCATCAGTTATGTTGAATTATTATTGGGTCAAATATTTCCTCATTTTTCACTTGAACTTTATTTAACACATTTTGCAGTTTGTTTGCTTCCTTATTTTGGTTGCGCATTTGGTACCTATTTATTTTTATTTTTTTATGTTTATTAAAAGTCAGCAGCAACAAAAAGTGGTGTAGCTACTGACTTTTAATAAACAGACACTTACCTGTTTCACGGTCCAGGGATGTGGCCGCTCCGGGGCGTCACTCCTCACACCCTCCTCTCTGCTGGCACCTCCATTGACACTCTGGGCTCACGCACTGCGAATGCGCAAGTTGTGCTGCACTCTCAGAGTGGACAGGTGATCATCTGATACCTGTCACGTGTGCCAGAAGATCGCACAGAGGGAGGAGCCGCCTAGGTGGAGAGGAGGAGTCTTCTAGGCGGCCCGTAGGTGGAAGGAGGAAGTGGGACAGGAAATGTGGCATGCAAGTGGGCAAGGAATGCTTAAAGCGGAAGTTCCACTTTTGGGTGGAACTCCGCTTTAAGCGTTGTGAAAACTGTTGGCACTATATAAATCCTGTATAATTATAAAAATATTAATGGTGGAATTTGAACTCAAGTCCCACAACCATGCACTGTGCACTTGAATCTTCTGTTTTTCTTTGTGAGTGCAATTTTTCCTATAATTATGGATGTTTGAATTATTGGAAACATTGACGAGAACCAGGAGGAAAATAATTATATCCAATGTGCTGAAAAAAACGACCTTCCTGTAAACTAAATGCAAAAATATAGGTAGAGTAGCTTCCAGCATTCCTTGGTGCATCTTCTGAAATGAAATACGTGTATTACTGGTACCACGCACTCTAACCAATCTGCTCTTTTACTGATAATGCTGCTAATTGTAACATTAATCATTTTTTTTTAATTGTATAACACTGCTGAGGCTTTTTACATTCATTTGACTTTCAACTTTTTTTTTTTTTTCTAGGAAGTGCTAATCAAGAAAATTGTGAAAATGTTTGTATACGTGTTAATTTGTGCAGCTGTTCTCTATATCTGGTGGTGGATAAGAGATGGCTCAAGAATTGCTACAGTTACAAACAAATATGTTCTAATTACTGGATGTGACACTGGGTTTGGAAATTACGCTGCACGTACATTCGATAAACAAGGATTCCGAGTTTTAGCAACCTGTCTGACGGAAAGTGGAGCTCGAGATCTGAAGCAGGAGACATCAGAGCGACTTAAAACAGTGTTACTGGACGTAACTGATGCTGAGAATGTACAAAGAGTTGGTGAATGGGTGAAAGAGAAAGTTGGGAGTCAAGGTGAGTTACCTAAAGAAAAATGTCGGCTCTAAAATATTTATTTTCTCTGTGGGCATCACCTATAAATCCTATATTTAGGACTTCTGTTCCATTGCTTCCATTCCCTGGAAGGTCTTTTTTTATAACATCAAACCTTAAAGTTAAAAACATTAACCCTTGCAATGGATCCCCCCTCCCCATTGCAAGGGTTAACTTCTTGTTTTGCCCAGGGGGTGATTGTCATAAAAAGTGTTTGGGGACCTGGGTCCTGCCCCAGGGGACATGTATCAACGCAATTATTTTTTTTAAAACTGACAGGGATCGGTGATTTTAATAATGCTTAAAGTGAAACAATAAACGTGAAATATATTCCTTTAAATTTCATAACTGGGGGGTGTCGATACTATGCCTGTAAAGTGGTGCATTTTCCCTGTGTTTAGAACAGTCCCACAGAAAAACTACATTTCTAAATGACTTTTTTTCCTTTAGAAATGTCATTTTGCTGCGGGACTGTTGCGGGACTGTTCTAAACAGGGGGAAAATGCGCCACTTTACAGGCATACTATAGGAACCACCCAGGTACGAAATGTAAAGTAATATTTCATGTTTATGCATATAAACCTTTGAAATGAGCACTTTTGATTTTTCATGTCAATCTCCCATAGACTTTTAAACAGTGTTACGCCGCTTCCGAATTTGTTCGCTATTCGGCAAACACGCGATGTTCGAGTCGAACTTACATGCGACTCGGACATCGGCCTCATCCCTGCTTGGTGCAGGTTTTCTTCTTTTTGGGTGACCGGTTCTCTGAAGCCTCTTTCCCACATTACTCCTCATCTCTCTGCCCTCATCCCCAACAATGCAGTGCTAGTAGTTTTGCATTGCATGGAAAAACGCTGGGAGCCCATCAACATTCTGGAGCATCAAACAGTGAAGTAGAGCAACAACTGCCAGGGAAATTAAGAATAAGTTAAGTATATCACCTTATTCATCATCCCCTAGGCAAAATTCACAGTAACCTTTACAGTAGAGAGTGGGACCCGATGCAAGGGTACGTGTTTTTTGCCCTGGGATGTCAACTTTAAAGGAACACTAAAGGTAAATAAATAAAAATAACAAACATGTTCCTACCTCCACTGTGTGGCTCGTTTTGCTCACAGTGGCCCCGATCCACATCTTCTGGGATCCCTCGACTGCTGTCTCGGCTCCCCCCTGCAAGAGCTTTCCACCTTCATGCGAGCGAGGTCACATGGTGGAAAGCTCTTGCGGGCGCGGGATATATAGGCGGCCATAGCTGCCGACTGTATCACTCGGCCTTGCCCCCCCCCCCGTAAAGATGAAAAAACATTTACCTTTGCAACCCAAGAATTTTTTAAATTGTACAGTATGTAAACCCTAAAAATGCCAATTATTGTTTTGTGGCCAATGCACCCTTTCTCTTCGGTGGACAAGTTACAATTTAAACGACTGTCTATGTAATCCAGGGGAACAAAACAAGAAGCGCCAGCTAAGTGCAATATGTTAGTCACAATTTATTGAGTTTAATAGGAAATGCACTTACAAACATGTATTAAAAACGGGCTCATCTGTGTGCTGTAATCGCGGTCCGGTCCGGTCTTAGGTGCATCCAGGCTCACGGGTAGGCAGGAGAGTGTAGTAGTTCATCCTGTTGTAATCAGAACCAGCATGGACTGCAGATGATGACGTCACCGGAAGCGGAACCAGCGAGAGCACCGGGGGAAGGACAGTATGAGGCAAACCAACTGAGAAACTAGCCTACGCGCTGGGAGCCTTCTGAAGTTAATCCAGTTTTTATATCTTGTTCCAAGGTGACAATATGGATATATGGATAGGTGAGCACACCTACTGCCTCACAAAGCAGCAGTGGCATAGAAGACCTCCGTGCCTGCTAGTATCCCTGTTTGCAGGCTATGGGGTTGATTTACTAAAACTGGAAAGTGCTAAATCAGGTGCAGCTGTGCATGGAAGCCAATCAGCTTCTAACTTTGGCTAGTTCAATTAAGCTTTGACAACAAAAAAAGCTGATTGGTTTCTATCCAGGCTGCATCAGATTTAGTAAATCAATCCAATCGTCCTACTGCTCAGGACACATATCCACCTACCACAGGGGAAAACAGTATTTGGGAGTTGAAGTCCAGTCCAAGGTAATGCCATCAAAGAAAGGGAGTAGGGAAATATGGCTGTGAGTTCGCATCAACCACTGCACTGGCCTAGGAGAAATTGATGTGCAAAATAAACGGCCATGCAATTTTACATTATTTGTTCAGTTAGATACTAAGTCCTCCAACATTTTCAGGTTCTGGCAGTAATATTAAGTCATTTTTTTTACTGTATATGTATTATTTGTATCTTGTTCTTCTTTTAGGTCTTTGGGGTTTAGTGAACAATGCCGGAATTATGGGTACTCTGGCTCCCATGGACTGGCTCTCTCTTGATGACATTCGACAACCTATTGAAGTTAATTTAATTGGTTTAATCCATGTCACCTTGGTCATGCTTCCCATGCTTAAGAAAGCAAAGGGTCGGATTGTGAACATATCCAGTGTTGGCGGCAGAGTGGCTGCTAGTGGCGGTGGATATTTTAGCTCTAAATATGGGGTTGAAGGATTTAATGACAGTTTACGGTAAGTTGTCCTTTTATCTTAAAGTGTATAATAACCCTGTCAGTGAACTTGTTTGCTCCCATTTGTTAAAGGGGTGGTTCCCCTAAAAAGAAACTTTTAACATTGCATTTCTCTTCTTAATTACATGTAGAATCGGCTGGTATTAAAAAAAAAAAACGTCCGTACATACCATTTTCGGCATGTAGTCTCGGTCGGGGTAGGGCGTGCCTACTTAATTGACAGGCATCCGATCGACGCATACAGCGCATCACGAGATGCCGAAAGAAGCCGAACATTGGTGCGCATGGGCCGTATAGAGCCGCACCAACGTTCGGCTTCTTTCGGCATCTCGTGACGCGCTGTATGCGTCGATCGGATGCCTGTCCCTATCCATCATACCCGGAAGCTGCGGTGAGGCAGCATGAAGAAAATGGTATGTACAGACGGATTTTTTTTAAAACTACCAGCCGATTCTACATGTAATTAAGAAGAGACATGCAATGTAAAAAGTTTCTTTTTAGGGGAACCACCCCTTTAAAGTGATTGTAAAACTAAATTTTTTTTTTCAATAAAATAAACATGTCATACTTATTTACTCTGTTTTACACAGACCAGCCCTGATCCTCCTTTTCTGGGGTCCCTTGCTCATGCTCCTGCCCCCCCCCCCCCCCTAATGGTTCCCCAATAGGAAGCTGCACAGATTTTTTTTTTACCTTAACGTAGAGAATGCAGCCTTTATAACCACTTTAGGCTGAAATTTCATATATGAAAAATAATGTTACCCCCAACCAGAGGCTCTTAAGCAGTTTCCATTTCCTTGCCGAAAGTAATTTGGATAAGCAGAAACGAAGGTGCTGTATGCAATCTAACTATTGTTTTACTTTTGATAAAAAGAGATAATAGAGCCATTCTTTCTCTGTCCCATGTCCTCATTGAGAATTATTGTATGTGCAAGTGCTTAGATATGGTGGCTTTATAAGTTTGAAGGGTTTCATTAATATTCATCTGGTGATCCTGCCAGTAACACACCTTGTGCCATAGGGTGACAATGCTCACTTATTATACTATATTTATGGAGAAGAAATGTATTTACCCTATGACAGTGTCTCAAGTCCACAGAACACCTCCCTTCTTTCTCATCTCCATAAGAAGGAAATGATCTGTAGTTCACAGTGGTAACCTGGGCTGAGAAGTCTGATTAGACTGCTTGAGAAAAGACTACAGGATACAGGACAGTACTGGATTTCTGTCAGGATCTCCTGGTATTTCTTTGCACTTTTCAAACAGATAGAACAAAATAGGGGGTAGTTTTATGGCATTTTTATTATTATATTTTTTTTACTAGTAATGGCGGCGATCAGCATTTTTTTTCAGTTCTGCGACATTATGGCAGGCACTTCGGATACTTTTGACACATTTTTGGGACCACTGACATTTTTTTAGCGATCAATGCTATAAAAATGCATTGGATTACTATAAAAATGCCATTGGCAGTGAAGGGGTTAACACTAGGGGGCAGGGAAGGGGTTAAGTGTGTTCCTGGGTGTGTTCTAACTGTATGGGGGGTGGCCTGACTAGGGGAAATCACTGATCTTCTGTTCATACATTGTATGAACAGAAGATCAGCGTTTCCCCCGCTGACAGGACCGGGAGCTTTGTGTTTACACACATAGCTCCCGGTCCTCACTCTGTAACGAGCGATCGCATGTGCCTGGCGGCGATCGTGCCCGCTAGTGGCCGCTTTAGAGCGGACGTATAGCTACAGGCTCTCGCCCAGCTGAGCCGACTTCCCGCAGTAATATGACGGCGGGCAGTCGGCAAGCAGTTAAGGTGAAAAAACACCTTGCACTCTCCGGCCCCCGAGTCCCAGTTTTACTTACCTGAGCCCCGAATCTTTTTGAGTGCGATCCCGCATTGCTTTCCCCCAGCTCTTGTGGGCTCTTCATTGGATGATTGATAACAGTGCAGACATTGGCTCCTGCTGCTGTCAATCGAATCAATTACGCGGCACATCGGGGGGGGGCGGGGCCCAGTGATACAGTCGGCGGCTATGACCGCAAGCTAAACCCCTTGGCAGAGCGCTTCCCAGGGGGGGTTAGCTCTTGCGGGGAGGTGCTGAGACAGCTGCCGAGGGACCCCAGAAGACGAGGATCAGGGCCACTCTGTGCAAAACAAAATGCACAGTGGAGGTAAGTGTGGTATGTTTGTTATTTAAAAAAATAAAAATAAACCTTTACAACCCCTTTAACAATGAACAATAAAATAAAACATTCTGACTGCACAAAATATGCATTCATTACATCAAAAATCTACAGCTGCCATGTGTCCTGTGTAGACATGTGCACACTGAAATATTTTGTTTACAAATTTCGGTTTCGTCCGAACAATACATTTATTTAGTTACACCCGTTATTTTGATTAGTTAAAAAAGGCATTAATACGAAAATGCTAATTAATTAAAGGGTCACTAAAGGAAAAAAAATGTTTTGCTGAAATGACTGTTTGCAGGGTATAGAGACATAAAAGTTAACTGATTCCTTTTCAATATGATTAAAAATAGATAAAAATCAATCATATAATGTGCCTGCAGGTTAGTTTCACTTTTGAACTGGCTTCATGTTTCTGCAAAGTAGAAATAGACACACAGAACAAAAACAAACAAATTCAGGGCAGTGTTTTGTTTTTAAAATGAATCTGATTGGTTCTGGGAAGTTTTAGACACACAGTAATGACAGCTTAAACCATCGTGAGAAAGCTCCCAGTATAGTGGTTATAAGGAAACAGACAAGCAGGAAGTGTGGAGAACAGAGCAGGATTACAGCAACTTCAAAGCAAAAACTAACAATAAGGACATGAAGCCAGTACTGCAGTAAGGTAAAGGAAGCTAAAAAAAAAAAATTCCTTTAGTGATCCTTTAAGGTCAAATTTGTCAACTGAAGGTTGAATGATCCACAAGCTATATTAGAATTCTAATGTTGTTTGACTTATAATTATAATTATTAGATATTATTACTAGTCAAACAACATTAGAATTCTTCTAAAGTTTATGGGTGGAGCATTTGAAGCTTGTGGTGATTGTATGTTTTTAGTCGAATCTTCATGTCTCTATAACGTTGAATCTTTTTTCTCTATGTCGAATAATCTTGGACTAATAGAGTAGAGTTAGGAACATTCGACCTCAGGTTCGATAGACACAGATCACTATTGTCACCTTCATGTCAAATCTTTTAGCTATCTATATCTAATGCCACGTACACACGATCACTTTATGTGATGAAAAAAAAGACGTTTTCTGTGAAGTAAAAAACAACGTTTTTGAAACTTCAATTTTCAAAGACGATGTTGCCTACACACCATCGTTTTTTTCACAATGCTCTAGCAAAGCGAGGTTACGTTCACCACTCTTTTCAATTGAAGCTCTCTTCATAACTAGCTTCTGGGCATGCGCGGGTTGAAAAACGTCATTTTAAACAACGTTTTTTTGCTACACACGGTGACTTTTTGTGAAACAAAAAACAACGTTTTGAAAAACGACACAAAAAATTGAAGCATGCTTCAATTTTTTTTTGTAGTTTTTTACAAGACATAAAACAAAGTTTTCCCCTACACACGGTCAATGAAATTGACGTTTTTAAAAACTTTTTTTTCATCACATAAAGTGATCATGTGTACGCGGCACTACTGTTGCCGCAACGATACAACAATATAATGTATATATGAAAATAAAGCATTTTTTTTTATTTCTGAGCTTTCGGATTAAAACAAACACGAAAATCACAGAAATTCAGACGAAAATGTAGGCACATGTCTAGTCCTGTGCAGAACTCCTCAGCCCACCAAGTTCCTATTTTGGGACTACAGAATAATTAGAGCTTTTTAAAAAAAAGATTTGCTGTGTGAATGTCTCAGGCGCCGTACACACGGCCGAGGTTCTCGCTGAAAACCAGCGAGAACCTCGCTGGAATGCACATTCCAGCGAGGACCTCGGCCGTGTGTACGGTCTCGGCGAGCTTCCCGTCGGGAAGCCCGTCGAGCCGAAATAGAGAGCACGCTCTCTATTTCCTCGACGGCCCGCCTGGAAGAATGGCTGGTTGCCATTCCCGACGGGCGGGTCGCCGATTTCGACGGCCGGCAGAGATCCTCGACGGGCGGAACGATGTGTTCTGCCCGTCGAGGATCTCTGCCGTGTGTACGCGGCCTCAGAGTTTGCACTGCTGTCACATTTCCTTTGATAAACAGCTCCATCTAGTGGCCAAAATTGCAAATCTTGTGCAAAACATTCCCGAAATACCTCAATCTGGAAAATAATGCATTATGGCCACTAGACGATCCAACAAAATAAACATGTTAACCACTTAAGACCCGGACCAAAATGCAGGTAAAGGACCTTGCCCCTTTTTGCGATTCGGCACTGCGTCGCTTTAACTGACAATTGCGCGGTCGTGCGACATGGCTCCCAAACAAAATTTGTGTCCTTTTCTTCCCACAAATAGAGCTTTCTTTTGGTGATATTTGATCGCCTCTGCGATTTTTATTTTTTGCGCTATATACAAAAATAGAGCGACATTTTTGAAAAAAAATCAATATTTTTAACTTTTTGTTATAAGAAAAATCAATAAACTAAATTTTAGTCAAACATTTAGGCCAACATTTATTTAGCCACATGTCTTTAGTAAAAAAAAAATCACAATAAAAAAAATTAGCTACCTAGCGGGAACAGCGACAGTAATACAGCGATCAGAAAAATGATCGCTTAGTGATGCTGGCAATAGGGAGTGAAAGGGTTAACTAGGGCGGTGATCAAGGGGTTAAAACTTTATTAGGGGGGGTACGGGGGCTACCCTGGACCTAACAGTAACTGACTGTCACACTGCCTGTCACACTGACACTAAATACAGTAATCATACATGTATGATTACTGCATTCAGTGACACTGTGACAGGGGGGAGGGGGGGCGATCGTGGGGGTTAAATGTGTTTATGTGTAGTGTTAGTGTAGTGTAGTGTTAGTGCAGACTTAGTGTGTGGTGATCTCTCCTCAGCGGTGGTTGAAAAAAACGCCGAGGGAGAGATCACATCGCTTCCTCCTTCCTGTGTTTACACAGGAGGAGGAAGTGACAGGGCGGGCGGGCGGGCACGCGCATTGGCTGGGAGCGATCCGGAGGGGGCGGACAAAAACGAATAGCCGCCCCCTCTTGTCGGATCGCTCCTGCAGCCGCGCGGTGCCATTATGCCGACGTAAATGTACATGCGGCGGTCCTTAAGTGGTTAAACACATTATGGACATTATTTGCAAAGTTTTTTTGTGGTGATGAGAGATTGAAGATTGAGTGGTTTAGTAAGAGACTGTGCAGAACTGACACCACCCAGTCCATATTACTGGTGAATCAACAGATGTTTTACTGCACTTACACAGTATTTAAAAGAATAAAATATGGGGATATATGCATACATTTTAAAGGTTTGTATATTCAGACATTGATTATTGGTTAGTTGCTTCCCTTAACCTGGTTTTTAATTATAAAAAATGTAATTTGCATTTCAACTAAAAGAAAAAAAGGAAAAATCCATAGAGTATTTAACTATTATTATTTTTTTTATCTCTGTAAAGGCGAGACATGAAGGCGTTTGGAGTAAAAGTCTGCTGCATTGAACCTGGTCTATTTAGAACACCTTTGTCTGATCCGAACACGGTTTTACAACAACGTACACATATCTGGGAGAAACTTAATGCCAGTATTAAGGAAGAATATGGAGAAAATTATTTACCAATAGGTATTTTTTTTTAGCATGAATTGGTATGTGTGTGTGTGTTTGTGTTTCTTATTAGGACTTGTTCACACTAAACTACCATAAGAAAATGCAGATTTCTGCTGATCTTCTTAGAAAAAATTCAACCTGATTGGCTTTTATACTGACTCTATGGGGGGGGGACTCTCACATCAGGAGTTCTAACTTACGTCTGCCATTCCGTGTTCTTACTGAGTAATTTACAGCGTAATTACACTAGAGAAGTGCAGACAATTTGCAATTGCAGAAGGAAATCAGTCACGGCAGCTTAATATATCTCTCATGACAGGTTTCCTTTGCGTACGTATTATAAAATACTAATCTTCTGGTGATTTTCACATCAAATTTGCTATACTTCTATCCATTACAAAAAGGAGTGCCTGTTGTAATTTTTGGTCTAAGGCCCCGTACACACGAGGAGACATATCCGATGAAAACGGTCTGCGGACCATTTTCATCGGACATGTCTCCTGCAGGATTTTGGTCCGGCGGTGTGTACACACCATCAGAGGAAAATCCCCTCGGACAGAGAACGCGGTGACGTGACGTTGACGCCGCTACGTCACCAAACCAGGAAATAAAATGCTTCCACGCATGCGTCGAATCCATTCGACGCATGCGGGGGATTTTGGTCCGCTGGTTAGTCGTACTGACCAGCGGACATGTCCGACGGACAGGTTTCCAGCGGACAAGTTTTAAAGCATGCTTTAAAACTTTTGTCCGCTGGAAACCTGTCCGCTAGGCCATAGACACGATCGAATCTGTCCACTGAAACTGGTCTGCGGACCAGTTTCAGCAGATATGTTCGATCATGTGTACGCGGCCTAACAATTGTAGGTCTCTTTTGGGGGGTTATAAGAAATGGCCCTCTCCAAACAGGATATTGCACTAAACCTGTAGGTAAATAAGGGGACCAGAACCTTCGCTAAGTGGAAGAGTGGGGTTGATAATTTGGCAGTACCTCCACCCAGGGACAGATTCCTTTCCTTGGAAATTAACCAGTGTAGCACCACACCCATAGGAGCTGCTAGAAATATGTCCAGGGTTCCTTTTCCTAACAGTTGCCCTGCAGCAAGGCACACAGACACAGTCACTCTTTGGCTCAATGAACAGCCTAGGTTGTTTCTTTTCGTGTGTCTCTATTTTTGGTAACTTGGATAGGGTTAGGGCATTGAGGGGGAAACTCCAAAAACGATGTACAAAATGGAGAACACTTATCTTCTGTAGAATTATGAGCCTCTAAAACCCTATGGCTTTGTGTTACAAAAAAGCAGGTTTGATCAACCCACTGGCTTGTAAAAAATGATTGGGCAATTTGGGGCATTTTTTAGTCATTTTTCCAAGAGCCCCTGAAGAGCCCAAAAGGCACCCCAAGCTTTAAAATAGGCTGCACTAGAAGCCCAGGTGACTAAGCTGAAGCTAACATATGAGAACATCCAATACGGCCGGAAAATATGTTCTTATCCAAAAGACTGGACAAATGTAATGCACAGCCTTATGCTTAGGCCAGGAACTTTAACTAGCAGGTGTTTCTTCTTCCCATACCAGCCCCCATTTCGTTAAAGGAGTTGTAAAGGCAGAAGGTTTTTTTATCTTAATGCATCCTCTCCAACACCCCCTATTTACTTACCTGAGCCCCTTCTCTCTGCAGCAATGTCCACGAGTGTCTTATGCCCTGCACATGATCGGAATTTTCCGATGGCCTAAAATCCGATTTTTTTGTCGGAATTCCGTTCAAGCTGTCTTGCATACACACTGTCAGACCGAATTCTGACCGTCTAAAACGCGGTGACCTAAAACACTACGATGAGCCGAGAAAAATGAAGTTCAATGCTTCCGAGCATGCGTCGACTTGATTCTGAGCATGCGTGGATTTTTTCTCCATCAGAAAAGCACACAGACGATAGGAATTTTCTATTGTTTTTTTCCATCGGAAAAAATAAAGCATGTTCTATTTCTAAACAGCAATGGAAAAATGTCTGATGGGGCCCACAAATGATCGGAATTTCCAATGAAAAAAGTCCATCAGACTTTTTTCATCGGAAATTCCGATTGTGTGTACGCGGCATCAGCTGCCCCAGACACTCCTTCTGATTGGAGCAGTGGTGCCATTGGCTGCCGCGACTGTCAATCAAAATCAGTAAGCCAATTAGGGGAGAGAGGGGGTGGGGTCATGTTGGGGCTCTTTGAATGGATACACAGAGCTCTGACTCGGCTAGGGTGCCCCCTGTAGCAAGCTGCTGGCTGAGCTTGCACTCAGGGACCTGAGAAAAGGAGGATTTGGGCTGCTCTGTGCAAAACCAACTGCACAGAGAAGTTAAGTACAACATGTTTGTTAATTGAAAAAAACGACCTTTACAATCACTTTAAGACAAGCAGGCTTTCTGTAACTTGGTTGCCCAGGTCTTAAGACTCAATGCTATAGTTGCACAGATGGTACTGAGACTAAGTTATAGACAAGGAAAGGGACCTCTACTCCCAAGGGTGGTCAAACACTAGACCTGGATAACGGAATGTTGGGACAGTCCAAGGTCAGGACAGGGAGTAAACAAGCATATTCTGAAAAAGATCCAGGGTCAGGGCAAGCGTAGTGCAGTTAACAATCAAAGGTCATATTCAGGAGACAATACAAAGATCCAAAAAGTGATCTAACTACAAGGTGAAGGTTGGCAACAAGGGAATTCAAGATATTTGCAGTGGTCAGGCAGGGAGCAAGGACATGGTTGGGAAGGAAGTCAGGAAACTAACGCTTTAACAAGTACAGAGGCACAGGCTGATGAGTTTTAAATAAGACACCACCTCTGCTGAAGACCTATCCATACAGGTGGTGTGTGGCTAGACTTATTACCCTGCAGCTGATTTGAGCAGCTAGGGAACTGAGAAGACTTGATAACCCTAAGCTTACAGGAAAAAGCTGGAAAGCTGTCCAACAACAAAGGATAAGGGAATTAGGTGAACAGAGGAAGAGGAAAAAAGGTCTTACTATCCATTTAGAATGGGGTTGTTTAGAGTATGAATGGTGAAGTGGTCAAATTCTTTACCACGTGAGATAACGGAAAATTCACAATTGCAATTTAAAAAAGGACTCACTGATTTTCTTACTAGTGATATTTATAATAATATGGTAACATTTGAATGCAAGAAATTCTTTCAGTGACCATTGTGAAATCAAGAAGCAGTGCCCTCCCAGTGTGGAAAATTTAACAGCAGTTGGCAAGGGAGGTTTGTTTTACTGTCCTTGGGTCCAGAACTGGGGGATTTGAAAGGTTAATCTTTATGGACTAGAGACAGAGAAGCATCAGACAAATTAATCAGAATGATCTCTCAAGCCCCGTACACACGGCAGAGAAACTCGACGGGCGGAACACATCGTTCCGCCCATCAAGGTTCTCTGCCGGCCGTCAGATTCGGCGACCCGCCTGTCGGGAAAGGCAACCAGCCATTCATCCCGACAGGCCGTCGAGCAAATAGAGAATCTGTTCTCTATTTGCTCGACGGGTTTCCCGACGGGCGGGGCTCGCTGGGAGCGTACACACGGCCGAGGTTCTCGGCAGAATGCGGCTCCCAGCGAGGTTCTCGCTGGTTTCTGCCGAGAACCTCGGCCGTGTGTACGGGGCCTTATGGTTGAGTCATTTTTCTTATTTGAAGTCATTATCCAACGTTATTTAGGAAGTACAGCATCCCCCTTTTTCAGGGCTTTTGAATAAATACGTGTTGCTTTGCACTGTTGTTATAGTGGATACTTTGTAGCTACTGTCAGATTTGGACATTGTTTGAAGAATCACCAAAGTGTGAGTTAAATTTACACAATTCAAGCCAGATGGGTGACACACATAGTTCCTTAAGCAACTTGTCGTTGTGGTCCAGCACAGGGGCGTATCTAGGGCATTTGGTACCCAGGGCAGATCCTATATCCGGTGCCCCCCCCCCAGGGGTGACATTAGGGTAATGTACTTGCAGGTTAGAGTGGTATATAGTGTCAGGTTAGGGTGGTATTATAGTGCTAGGTCAGAGTGGTATATAGTGCCAGATCAGGGTGGAATATAATGTCAGATCAGGGTGGTATATACAGTCAGGGTGGTATATAGAGACAGGTTATAGTGATATATAGAGCCAGGTCAGGGTGGTATATAGAGACAGGTTAGGGTGGTATATAATGGTTAGGGTGGTATATAGTGCTAGGTCAGAGTGATATAAAGTGCCAGGTCAGGGTAGTATATAGTGTCAGGTCAGGGTGGTATACAGACACAGGCCAGGGTGGTATATAGAGACAGGTTAGGGTGATATATAGAGCCATGTCAGGGTCGTACTATATATAGAGACAGGTTAGGGTGGTATATAGAGACAGGTTATGCCTAGGGTGATATATAGAGCAAGGTCAGGATGGTATATAGTGCCAGGTTAGGATGGTATATAGTGCTAGGTTAGGGTGATATATAGAGCCAGATCAGGGTGGTATATAGTGCCAGGTTAGGGCGGTATATATTGCCAGGTCAGGGTGATATATTGTGCCAGGTCAGGGTGGTATATACTGCCAGGTCAGGATGGTGTATAGTGGCAGGTCAGGGTGATATATAGTGCCAGTTTAGGGTGATATATAGATAGGGTGGTTTTTACAAAGCTTCGATGATGCAGGGGCCCCCAGATGCACCTGGGGTCCCTGGGCAGTGCTTGACACCCCCCCAATGTGTGTCATCCCGGGACGGTCCAAACCCCCCACCCCCCTCCCCGCTACGCCACTGGTTCAGCAGTTCTTTTTCTGTCACTTCTCTTCCTCCAGCCTTCTTAGTAAATTAGCATCACCACCTTTTTCTAATGCATAGGGAACTGACCAAAAAGCAATACAGATTGTCCTGACTATCAGCTGTGTGTATCACAAGAATGACTGACCAAGAGAGAAGGCTAAATGACCCCCAAGTCTTTTACTCTTCCTCATAGAGGCCCCCTCAATTATGTTAGGCTGTCATGTGACACCACAGGGTTCTCTTCTTCTTTGTCTCTTTTATGAGTTACATGATTCACAATGATGCAGATATGCACCATTACACAGCGAATGCTGTGCGCTGTGGTGATAACTCCTCTTGTGGAAAGCCCACGATGCCCAACAAGCTTGTGATTCCACCAGTGTTCTGGGTTGAGTAATGCTGGCTGGGTATCATTCATCCTTTAGGGCTACAAAAATATTATTCAAAGAAGAGGTGCTATGAGAGACAGCTTTGGATTGAAGGTGAGCTTTACAGCCGGAGCTGTGTTTTTTTTATTTTTAAGCAGCTTGACTGCAATCTTAATAATTAACCTTCGGGATTCCTCCAATTTTATCAGTCCAGTCAGTGCATGCTTTGTTTAACATTATCAAACCCTGATAAAAGGGAACCCTTTTGCACCGATTTATATGATATAGGAGTCTGAATCAAATTCAGTCTGAACTTTAAACATTTTGCCCTTTCCTCCTTGCACACCGGCCCCATGTATGGTTAGACACCTATTGTCTTTGTTATTGCATTTGATATTGTAGTATTATTTATAATCTGTTACATTCACATTGGTGTCTTTGTTTTGAAACTGCTATACAAACCTTTAATATACTGCATTGGGTTTTCACAATCTGGACTTAAATCATAATTTTTCCTGTGCAGATGCAGCAAAGAAAAAAAAATTAAACCTTATCCGGAGTAGCGACCTGTCCATTGTCGTATGGTGCATGGAACATGCTCTGACCAGCCAACATCCCAGAACTCGTTACAGTGTTGGAACAGATGCCAACTATTTCTGGGTGCCATTGTCTTACATGCCAACATTTGTTCAGGACTATGTCATACTGAAAAACAAAGTGAAGATCCCTACTACCAGTGCAATATAAACATTCTGTGTCACAATATTAATCTTCATGCCAAAATGAGAGTATGAACAGATTTGTATTGCTGTCGGTGCCCCCACTCGGGAGATTCACCCTATCCATGTATCTATTGGGCCATTTACACCAGGAGGACACTTGTAATGACTACTTGTAATGACTACTGTATAAGGCCGGGTTCACACTGGTCCGATAAACGCTCCGACATTGGGAGCTCATGTTGCATGACGTGTGAAAATCAATGATTCTCTATGGGAGTTGTCTTAACTGGTCTGACACATGTCGGTCCGACTTTGAAACTGTTCCCTGTACTACTTCAGTCCATTGAGTATCATTGAAGTCGGATCAAAGTAGGATCCTTGTCCTACCCATCCGACTTTTGACATCCGACATTGTTATTACAGCAGCAGTAAAAATAATTTATCTCACACTGGGATTGTTTTGAATGGTCAAAGAACGAGTCAGACCATCACAAAGTCGGATCAAAGTAGTATCCTGTCCATGAAAGTCGGATGGATGTAGGACCAATGTAGGACCATATAGTGTGAACCCAGCCTTAGAGGGGAATGCCCTCACTTTGGAGAGATATCTTCTCAATTTTGTCGGGACAGGAAGTGAAGGGAAATCTCCCCAATGGGATAAAGACAGCAAAAAAATGTGTGGTCTTACCTGTAAATAATATCACCCGGTTAATGTGAATGTACGGTAATTACTTGCATAGATGTTTGAAATACATTATTACAATATGCACTTTTAAACTACCTATGTACATGGGACTGTGTTATCTGCCAATGCTGTGTGAATGCTTTGCTACCTTCACAATCATCAATGACTCCTTCTACCTCAGTGCATGAATGTGTATAGCTCAGTCTTGTAGCGATTCTTTAAACAAAGGGAGGGACTAAAAAAGAGTGATGCAAGGACCATGTTTGTATCACTGTGCTAAATATAGAAAATGGAGCAGAGGCAGCTCCTAATTAACAAAAGGGGTGCAAGCCCTTTCGATAATAAGGAGTACAGTTCTTTGTTCTGCCGTGTCTGACAGACAGTACAGAGAGCTGGAGCTGCATGATTTAATCTCTCTGCTGTCCTCAGCCCTCTGCTCTGCTCAGTGCAGGAGGAGAGGAAGGTTCTTAACCAAGCAGGCTCTGCTTTCGTAGAGGAATCACTGCACAAGCAGAGAGACGGATGTGAGCAGTCTAATGCCAGATCCCATCTCATATGACAGGTTCCACCTAGCAGGAATCAGCGGCAGTTTTTTCTATATGGAAAGCTTTCATATTCCCCATGTTAATTAGGAACAGACATGGGCTAGTTTCTTTTTCACTCTAAAATAGAAACTGGCACAGATGGCACAGATAGATCAGGAAACAGACCTATCTGCTTAGTTAATGTGGTGCACGCCAATTCTGACAGTTTCCTGTACCATTATAATGTTGCAGGAAGTTTAGTTCATTCCCCTGTAAGAGTGTCAATGTGTAAAATTTCAAGCCAGGACATGTTTACTATATATGGGTAACCCAGTCAGTATTTATCTGTATTTAATCAGCTGTAAAATGTGTAATGTTTTATATATTTATCCAAAGGAACATTAAAGTTTAGTACAAAATTGCAGAAACAGACCCAACCTGCCATGTCAATAACTAAATGGAACCTCTAAGCCCATCATCCGAGCTTCTCCTGCAAAACGCTCAACCTGTGGAGGCTAGTAGTAGCATTTAAGTAGCTTCAACTCTAAAACAACAAATAGGGGCAGACACAGTGAATGGGGAAGTGGACTGTGCCAGAAAGTAATGGCCATACCACCATGGACACCCCTTCCTCATCATCAGTGCTGGGACAAGATCTTCTAGAGCCCAGGGCGAACATGCCAAACTGTGCCCCCCCCCCCAATATCTATGAGCATTATGTGTAAGTAACCCCCCTCCCAAGAAAATAATTTGAGCACTAATCTGCATGCTTATCCTCTAAGCATATAGTCCGCTCCCCCACAAATCACAACTTCTAGAACAAATCTTCTACAGTTCAAATACCTCAAATTTCCTCTCCGACTCCGAGTACACATCTTACTCCCCTCCACCCCACTTCAAATACCCTCCCCATCTCCCTTCTACCTCAAACCCCCCCCCCTCAAAAAAAATCCCCACCTAGCAACAATTCCTTTATTCATCCCTACTAGTGCAAATCCCCCCACCCCCAAATAATGTCTGCTCCTAGCACAATTCCCTTTGCCCCCCTCTACCATATCACCTCTTTTAGCAACGCCCCCCCCTAATCTCCCCTCCTTTCACACATCAATTTCCCCCATCCCCCTCTCAACACAAATGCTCCTAAATCACCACTCCTAGCACCCAAACTTCCCCTTCTAGAACATTTCTTACCCTCTGCTTCCCCCCAAATTTCCCCTCCTAACACATATTACTTCATCTCCAATCTCCTTGTAGTGCCCCCCAGTGCCGATCCCGACCTTCCTGGGGCCCTAAGCAAAATGACATGTCACATTAAAGTTAAGAAGACAGTAAGGCGCCGTACACACGGCCGAGGTTCTCGCTGAAAATCAGCGAGAACCTCGCTGGAATGCACATTCCAGCGAGGACCTCGGCCGTGTGTACGGTCTCAGCGAGCTTCCCGTCGGGAAGCCTGTCGAGCCGAAATAGAGAGCACGCTCTCTATTTCCTCGACGGCCCGCCTGGAAGAATGGCTGGTTGCCATTCCCGACGGGCGGGTCGCCGAATTCGACGGCCGGGAGAGAACCTCGACGGGCGGAACGATGTGTTCTGCCCGTCGAGGTTCTCTGCCGTGTGTACGGCGCCTGACATGTCACATTGAAGATTAAAGTTGAAAAGTGGGGGGGGGGGGGGTGTGGTGTTCTGTCGGAAATGGCATCTGACATTAAATGAGAAGAGGGGGAGCTGACTTCTTACCTCTTCTCCCATGCAGCCAGCGAGTTGAAGCGGGGTGAGGGGCCCAAAATAACTTCTCCCCAGGCGGGGCCTCTAGTAATTTGGGGGCCCTCCACAGCTTTGTGGGCCCCTAAGCGGCTTGCATAGTGTGCCTATAGGGTGGATAGGCCCTGGTGCCCCCCACCTAACATGATACCACAGTGCCCAGGGCAGCCATCCCTCCTGTCCATCCCTTGTCCCAGCCCTACTCATCATCACCACAATAGAGTTGCCTGTCCATCCTGGATGTTAGAGCGTCAGAGCTCCTGTTAATACAGCATTGAAAACTGAAAAGAGCAAAGGGGTTCAATTCAGTAAAGGGTCTTGGGGGGGTCCTTTTTTGTATAAAATTGCACTAATCCTTAGCTTTCGGAAGTGCTGAGATGGCAGGCCAGCATGTTATTTTTTATGTAAATCACTAACATATGCTGGATTATTAAAGCACATGGATTGGGAGAGGCTAAAAACATGCACTAACAAACATTTCCAGAATTTGTCCCCACCATGGGAGCTGCAGGTGTCTATAGAAGTGACTGTATACGTTTATACTGAGATTTATGGCAATGGTGGGAATTCTGTATCTGGAGAATATGTCATATGTGCATGGCAATGTAAGAAATCATTAGCGTTTACCCAAGAACTAGCAGCCTGCAGCTCCCCAGACACAGAAAATTCCTAGGATATTTATGCTATTTGCACCCTAATCATCCATTTGCATGAGACCTAAAAATGCATAGGTTTAAACTGCCATAAGCCAACCAATTAAAATCCAGTTTACTAAGGTAGACATTCTGATGCTTTTCAGGGTTTACTGTACTTTGTCTTACAAAATTAGCTTAAAGGTTAGCATTTCTTAAAATTACATACCACTTGTCTTTGTTAGAAAGTAAAGCTTTCTTTTCTAAGGGCAGCAAGGGCAGCACAGTGGTGTAATGGTTAGCGCTTTCACCTTGCAGCAAAATGGTTGCTGGTTCAAATCCCAACCATGACACCATCTGCTTGGAGTTTGCATGTTCTCCCAGTGTCTGTGTGGGTTTTCTCTTGGTACTCCGGTTTCCTCCTGCACTCCAAAGACATGCTGGAAAGTAAATTGGATCCTGGACAAATTGGCCCAGTATATATATGTGTGTGTGTACGACTGTGTGTCCCAAGTGTGTCAAGATCCTACAGGGTAAATGACCGCACCAGCCAGGAAGACACTGGCTGCAAAAAGCGCCTACAGGCGATTCAGTTCGCATGTGTAGCGCTATACAAGTCATTCATTTCATTAAACATTTTGTGAGGTAATATAGTTAGTTTATTGATTTTAGATACACGGACCTAAAAGGAACGTGCCACATCGGAAATACCTAGGCTGCCATTATCATCCCCCTGATTGTCTGATTATTGTGCTGATTGGTCTACCTACTAAATATCCTTTTTTCAATGAAAGCCAAGTTTCCCTTTAAAGTCAGACCTCTTGAAGTCTACATGTGTTTCAGCAGATAGGTTTGAATGACAACCAGAGAACTAGTATTATCACATGGGGTTTGGCAAGACAACTTAGGTGTTGAAATTCTGTTTCCTTTCATGTTTTTCAAGAGATGATTTGCAGTTTATTTCAAATGCTTTCTGTAAATAACATTTATTTATTATAACGACAATACTTTGAGTTGTTCTATTTGTAACTTTTCAATCTACAGCCTTTTTATTCATAAAAAAATAATTAAATGTAAAAACGACTGTTTTATGAATGACAATCTCCGAACAAACCACTTTTCATCCCTCCATTGAGTAAATCTATTATTTAGTATATTGTACCTACAAATTATAATATACTCTTATATATTATGTATATATATATACTCTTCCTGGTCCTGCTTTTTTGTCTCCTCAAATAGTACAGCATGACAAATGATGTCACATGCTCATAATATCTCCCCAAATCCATTGTTATAAGCAGTACAGTACAGCAATGTATCAGGAAGCACAAAGCCTGCTAACACAAAGCAATATCGAAAGCACAATGCACGCTGAGGAAACAAAGAATCATGGGAAAATTCTTCAAAGCTAAATTAAATAAAGTTCTAAAAAAAAAAAAAAAACGGATAAAAAAAACGGATGTAAAAACGGATGAAAAAACGGACCAAAAACGGATGAAAAACTGACGAAAAAACGGATCAACTGAAGGGAAAAAAACGGACCTAAAAAACAGTCCGCACGTGTGAAAGGACCCTTTAGGGTCCTTACACACGGAGCGGTCCGTTTTTCGGTCCGCTCCGTGTGTCCGTCAGCTCAGCGGGGGGTCTCCGCTCAGCTGTCGGGCGGACGGGGCGGTCCCCGCACACTGTGCAGGGACCGCCCCGTCTCTCCTCCGCTCTACCCTATGGGGAGTCGGATGGAAATGGACCGTCTGTCCGTTTGCATCCGATCCGTTTGGCCGGACGGAAGAAAAATAGGACATTCTTCCGTCTGCAAAAACGGATGCGGATCGAGCGGACGTTAGCGGATGCATCATCCGCTAACGGATCCGCTCCCATAGGGACCCATTACAAGTCTGTAAACGGACTTGTAATGAGCGGACCGTTCGTCTGCTAGTGTGAAAGGGCCCTAAGGGTTTATTATAAAATGTTCATTTAAAGAGCAAACACCATGCACACTAGCTTAAAAAAAAAGCTTTTCTTTTTCTACTTCTAGAAGCAAATAGTGTTATCCTATGTGTTCATGTACACTATTTTAGTCTAGAAGCGTTTTTGAAGCTTCAGCTTCTAGAAACAGATGTAGCACCCCTGTACTTCCAAGTACAGACACTATTGAAATTTAGGGGGAAAGATCAGAGTGTAAACTTGCTCTGATCTCAATTGTGATTGTTTAGGGCTCTCTGCTTCAGCTTGGCTGTGCTGTGGGCTCACTCTGCTGTGTTTGGGGTGTTGATTCACCCAGAGACAGCAGGTGGCAGCAGTGGAATCTGAGGTTCAGGTGCTCTCTTCAAGCTGTCAATCGGGAGGCCTGGGCCTCGTTGGACATGCTGGGAGACGGTACTTATCTGGCAGACGCCCTTTTGTCTGGGTCTTGTCTTCAGGTTCCTGGTTGTGGCACCCACCTTTAGGGTCGCCGTACATCACCGCGCCCCGTGCGTTAAGGCCTACCTGGCCGGGGCGTAGGTGCTACGCGGGGTTCCTGGTTACGGAGCCAAGCTGGTCTGGAACACTCTGAGCACCATGGGGACTCAGTGACTGACTAGGTTCCCACCATCGAAGATCCCAAGCGAGTTGTGCTGTTCGGTGGGGAGTCCAGTTGAGGGATACCAATGAGAGGCTGGTGTCCCAGTAGCACTGGAACGAACCGTCGGGGATCGAAGTACTGGACACTGAGGGATTGTTTTCTTCTCTCAGTCAGTACTTTGGCGACATTAAGGGACAACCTTTACTCAGGAGGGGTACCCCTGTATTACACTCAGGGAACGCCGGTGACAGAGGCGCTTTCCTGACGGTCGTTTAGAAGAGCCTGTGGCAGAGGCATCTTTCTCAAGTTCCGAGTGATATTCTGGCTGCCAGGTCTGTGAGAGAAACCTGTCCAGGTATGCTATACCCACTCAAGTTGGAGTGACGCAGAAAGACTGGTTATTGTCGGAAGCAGGACTGCTTCAATATCCAAGGTCTGAGTCTGCTATATCTCCTCAAACCTTTGTCTATCCTTCCCATCACCTGTTAACCGTTTTTACCCGGCTGGGTAACAAAGAGCACTTATAAAGAGACTTCCTATTTGAAGGACATTCCTTCATTGCTGCTATATTCATCATTCACCCTAGACACTTCACCAGAGCTATGAGGTAACATGCCATCCCAATCTAATCAGTGGCTCCTGCAGGGGTAGTGCTACACAGAAAAAAAAGAAAAAAAAAAGAAAAACTTTTTTTTTGCATTTTGCATTTGTGGGAGCATTTTGCCAGCATAAAAAAAACTGAAATTTCCCAACTGCTGCTAAAAGCTAGCACAAAAATACTATTATGAGTGTTTTTCTGGCATTTTTTAGCTTATAGTGTTCATAAAGTAAAGAAAAGCTGCACTGAAGGGTATATGTTAACCTTATCATCTATGTTGTACTCTTATGCCCTGTACACACGATCGGAATTTCCGGTGGGATAAAATCCGATGGAATTTTCCGTCTGAATTTCGTTCAAGCTGTCTTGCATACACACTGTCAGACCAAATTTCGACCGCCCAAAACGCGGTGACGTAAAACACTACAATGAGCCGAAAAAAATTAAGTTCAATGCTTCCGAGCATGCGCCAAATTGATTCTGACCATGCGTGTTTCTTTCTCCTTCTGAGTTTTACACAGACGATTGGAAATTCCGATTTTCCAAAAAATAAAACATGTTCTATTTCTAAACTCAAACTAAAAATATCTGATGAAAAAATTCCGTCTGACTTTTTATATCAGAAATTCCGATCGTGTGAATAAAAACCTTCTGAGTCACTGAAATGAAGCAAACTTGCAGCCAGACTGCATTTAGAATCATAATCTGGATGCTTACTCTGGGTTAAGCCTAGTACACACCCCTAGTTTTTTTTTGTTCAACCCACCTGAGAAAAAAAACTGACAGCTTATGTTGGAGCCGATGTACTAACAATCCAATGTAAGTACATCAATATCCCTTGCTGTGCTATTGTGTTCCCCCTCCCACCCCACAGCAGGTGTCCCCATCAGAGTCCCCCCTTCATCAGGTGTCCCCATCAGAGTCCCCCCTACATCAGGTGTCCCCATCAGAGTCCCCCCTACATCAGGTGTCCCCCCTACATCAGGTGTCCCCATCAGAGTCCCCCCCACAGCAGGTGTCCCCATCAGAGTCCCCCCCACAGCAGGTGTCCCCATCAGAGTCCCCCCCCCCACAGCAGGTGTCCCCATCAGAGTCCCCCCCACATCAGGTGTCCCCATCAGAGTCCCCCCTACATCAGGTGTCCCCCCTACATCAGGTGTCCCCATCAGAGTCCCCCCCACAGCAGGTGTCCCCATCAGAGTTGGGGATGAGTGGCTGTGCTGGTGGGGGGTGGAATTAGTGCAGCACATAGAATGCTATGGAACATGGAAGACAATATATGGAAGCCTATGGCGCAATTAGAGAACAGAAAGGGGGGAGAGATGACTCACCCAGGCTGCATTGGCCTTAGAGGCACAGGCATTCAGGCAGTGACATCAGGCAGGATCACTAGCTGATTGGTTTGAAATCTCCCGCACACCCCCTTCCCAGGCACAGATTGGCTGCACGAAGGGGTTGTGGGCGGGCACATGGGGAGGAGGTGGGACAGACCTAGCCTACCTCCTCCTCGTACGTGCAGAATATACAACAGCCACCGGGCGCGAGGGGGGGGGGTTGCCGGGCACGAGGGGGGGCCGCCAGGCGCGAGGGGGGCCCCCTGCACACTCAGGACTGACGATCAGGATACCCTAAAAACAGACAAAAATACACAAACGGTCACTGGCGCTAGGAGGGATATAGGCTGGTCAATGAAGCAAAAAACAAACCCTTTGGTGATTTCTGTAGAGGGTATCATATAAACAGTTCAGTGCAGCGGGAATGATGGTACCCGGAAGTACCCAACACAAGTAATATACACAAAACAAGTCCGCGCTCTTAAATGTTTGTAAAATATATATAAAATATATAAGCCCAATGTTGTTGGGATAAAAGAAAATAATCATATAAATATAGAGAAAAAAGAATCCATTTATTGCAGATCCACTTCTAAAAACAAGGGAGAAAACAGTCCATATAGGATAATATACAGGGCTGTAGAGTAGGCAGTTTGCTTTTGTTGTTGCCGGGAGAGGTGTGCAGGCTTCCACCATCCTATACTAGTCACATGCCATTTTTGGATTTTCCACCAGAGGGCGTCCAGGATACTTCAGCTCCACTGGTCTGAACGTGAAGTGGCGTCTCAGACGTGTGACGTCTATGCGATCGGACGGGAAGAGCGTGTGTCCCCGCAGAGCCTACTGCGCCGCATTTCCGGCTGTAAGACCCGTCGGATGGTCCCGTCGGATGGCACCGTCCCTTTCTCTTTGTGGTGACACTCCAGCATTGTGGACTGTTTGATGTCAGGTCCTCATCCTAAGATCTGACGGCGGCTCTCTGTGTACCACTTTATACCATCTACCATCAAGGTACTGTCAGCATGTGTTTTTGTCCTCATGATGGCCTGTGCATGGAACCGTTGAGGTTTAACCCCATGAATTGCTGGTGTCTGCTGGTGGAACTGTTTGTGCACATTGCTTACTACTCTACAGCCCTGTATATTATCCTATATGGACTGTTTTCTCCCTTGTTTTTAGAAGTGGATCTGCAATAAATGGATTATTTTTTCTCTATATTTATCAATACACAATACCATCATCTGAGTCGCTGGTAGACCATCACCAAGTTAAGCAGTGGCAGCAGAGCAACACCAGGTTTCTGACGAGCTCGCTGCTCGTGGAGATAGGCACCCCCTCTCTACCATTCTGTGTAAGTGCACACCCTTGATTGCAAGCAGAGACTCCCCAGTGGTAACGGGACTACTCTATATTGTTGTTTTTTTTCCTTTTTGTATCTGCCCCTCATATGTACGACTGGATCTGAGACCTACCAGGTTCTCCACCTCACCCTGTAGGAAGGCATCCATCCTTTAGGAGATCGCTGTCCCTTCTGCTTGGCTATATGTGATAGCCCTGAGGTAAGCTGATAGGACAACCAGAGGTGCGGGCTGCACGATTTGGATTTCTTCACTGTACCTTCAACCACCTGACGGCTGGAACTCTTTATCTTTTGATTTCACATCAGCTTCCGTTTTTTTGCATTCAGTTGCATGTCACATTTGGACTTTTACACGGTTGTTTTGTCCGCAGGACTGTGATTGCCATGCTGTTTTTATGTCAATCACCAATCACCATGGTTTGATTTATTTTGACACTGTCACGGATATTCACTTTCAAAATTGTTCACATTGCCTTTGATATATATTTATATTTATATTTATATAATTTTCTGTCACCACCAGACCCACCTGTTTTCATCACTTCACCCACCTTGGGGAACACCAGCCCCCCTTCCCCCCCCCTTTCACTTCATTGCCCATTACCTTTCAGGTATCACCACAGCGCAAACAATATCACTTGTGTTTATATACGCTTTCCAACCTGAGCTGGAGCATGCGCACTGGGCTTTTTCCCCGGCCGGCGCATGCGCAGTTCGTTCGACGCGGGGGCGCGCTTAATTTAAATACAAGCCGCCCCATTTGAATTGCGCGGGTTTACGCTGGGCGATTTACGCGACGCCGGCGAAAACTATGGAGCAAGTGCTTTGAGAATAAAGCACTTGCTCTAGTACGATGCGTCGGCGTAGTGTATATGGCTTACGCTACGCTGCCGGAATTCTTAGAGAATCTGGCCCTAAGTATGCAAGGGTACTTCAGTTTGGTAGCTTGTATAACAGTGTGGTAACTCATAGGGATGGCATCAGCCCAATTTTCCCTATGCAGGCTTTCTGATCAAGATCGGTCAGCCTTCTGTGTGGGGGACCGTCTCTTCCCATGCAGTGGTGGCCAACGGGCCCCTAGCAACTAGAGTGGGTTGTATTGTGATAGTGAATAATTATAAAACCATAAACAGAACTCTGCTGGAAGTTTATTCCAAGTATCAACTAATACTTTCTAAGATTAGTTTTAAACTTTCCTTGAGTTAGTTTGAGGTCATGTCCCTGTGTTCTTATTTTATTTTCATATTGAAAAAACTGCCCTCCGGAACCTTCTTCACTCCCTTGAAGTATTTGACCACTTAATTACAGGGCACTTACACCCCCTTGCTGCTCAGGCCAATTTTCAGCTTTCAGTGATGTCATACTTTGAATGACAATTGTGCGGTCATGCTACACTGTACCCAATTTTTTTATCATTTTGTTCCCACAAATAGAGCTTTCTTTTGGTGGTATTTGATCGCTGCTGGGGTTTTTATTTTTTTTTGCTCAACAAATAAGAAAAAAGAACCGAAAAATGTTGTTTCTGTTATACAATTTTGTAAATAAGTATGTTTTCTCCTTTACTGACGGGCACTGATGATGCTGTACTAATGGGCACTGATAAGATGGCACCGGTGGGCACTGATGAGGTGGCACCAATGAGGAGGCACTGATGAGGTGGCACTGATGATGGGCACTGATAGGCTTCACTGATGGGCACTTATGGGCACTGATAGGTGGCACCAGTATGCAGTATTGATGGGCACTCATAGGCGGCTCTAATGGGCACTCATAGGCAGCACTGATGGGCACTAATAGGCCGCACTGATGGGCACTGGTGGTTACTTATGGATGGCACTGATAAGTGGAATGGGTGGGCACTGATAGGTGGCACTGATGGACACTGATGGGTGGCACTGATGGACACTGATAGATGACACTGCTGGGCATCACTGATAAGGAGACCTCTGGCAGGCATTAGTGGGCTCTGACTGGCACCATTTGTGGACACTGATTGGCATATTTTGGGCTCTGTGTGATATCCCTGGTGGCCATGGGGGGGGGGGAACCTGGTCATCCATGTGTGATGGTTATCCCTGGTGGTCCAGTGTGGGCATACGCTGGGGAGCTGTGCTGATAAACAATTGGCACAGACCCCCCTGTCAGGAGAGCCGCCGATCGGCTCTCCTCTATTCGCGTTTGTCAGACGCGAGTGAGGAAAAGTCGATTAACAGCTCTTGCTGTTTACACTGTGATCAGCCGTGATTGGACACGGCTGATCACATGGTAAAGAGTCTCCATCAGAGGCTCTTTACTGAGATTGGTGTAGCAGTGTATCAGACTGATGCGCGCCTGAAGTTATCCTGCTGGACGTCATATGACGCACAACCAGGACAACTGAACCACCGCCCAGCCATCATTTTGTTTTAGGCCAGGCGGGAAGTGGTTAAAGGTTTTAGTGACGTCTCCCCTTTCCCTTCTTTACTCCAGACTGTACATATTAACTTTCTAAAGTAGCTGAAATGTGTAGAGAAAAACCGGGACGGCCGCACTCCAAAAAAATGGTTCCTTTTAATAAAACTGGTCACAACATGAACATATCACAGCAAAAAATCAGGAGAAAAGCTGACGCCGTTTCCTGGTTTTTCTCTACACATTTCTGCATATTATTGCAGTGCCTGCACCCAGGTGTTTGGACTCCACCTTGCAGTTCCCTGGGACCTCTGAGCGGTAAACTCTCTCTCTCATTTCTGAAGTAGCTCTCGATATGTTTTATTCCCCACACTTTTCACCATTTGTGTTACCCATTTCTGGACTTTCTCTATTTTATCAATATCTTTGTGTAATTGGGGTCTCCAGAACTCTAGCCCCTCATGCAGGTGAGAATAGACCTCATGTGATCATTTATGTAAAAAGAAAAAATATATTTATAATGTTCTTATTAAATAGAATATATATATATATATATATATATATATATATATATATATATATATATATATATAGTGACAGGAAGTCAGGTAAATCTGTGTGTGTTCTCACAGACAGGAGATATATTTCTGCCTTGTTTAGACAATACACCAATTACTATTGGGTGTCGGCTGCAGAAAATGGCCAGAGAGCTTTAGGACGTTGGAAGGCTTTAGCTGTTCAATATTAAGCAATTAAAGCCTCTATAAAGACAGCCTAGGGATGACGACTGATTGCTGCATCCTGAGGCTGTGTGAGTGAAGGAGCAGTCACAAACCCTACTGAAGAGGTGAGGTGCTGATGGATATTTCTGTGTGAGAAATATCAAAGAGACTTTTTTGTTTTCTGCTGTAGGACCAGCAGTGTCTGCCGAGCAGTAGGCTGTGCCAGACTCCATAGGTAGGTTCCTGTGTTGGTAAGGTAGACGCCCCAAGTGGAAAGGGTTTATTTTATGTTTTGTTTTGACTATGCTGTTTTGATGCTTGCACGTGTATCCAGCAATATGGAAAAATAAACCATATCTTTTGTTTTCAACCATCCTCTACCTTTTTGTACAGTTCAGCGTGTAGTGAACCCATCCAGGGGGTCACACACACCCGCTACCGAGCTAATCCCTCACAATATATATATATATATATATATATATATATATATATATATATATATATACATAAAGGTTTTGCATTTCATTTCTATTTTCTAAGAAGAGAGTTCACATATTACTATCTTATATAGTCTGCTGATAAACCTTTACTCTGTTCACTCTCCATATAACTTCTTCTTTCACTTGCAAGATGATGGTGTGTAGGTTGCATGTTGTAAGCGTCCACAATTTGGTAACGGCTATAAAAAGCCAATCGTTATTGTGCCATGGACAGAATTGCTGTTTTCCGAGACAAAGTGTTGAGTAACATAACTAGAAATTGTTTCCTCCAAACTCAGTAGGTATCTGTTGCTTCATTAAACAGCTGTTCCACTGAAGTGCATTCTGTACATTTCCCACCACAAAAATGGCAATAAATTACAAGAAAAAATTTGAAAGAAAAAACACTTTATTGTGTAGAATACATTACATTTTCAGTGCTTGTGAAAAATATCTAAATTAAAAACATGAAATGCTCCTACTGTTAAGAATTCATGAAGCTGAACCCCATGCATTAAAAAGTGTATTTATAAAAATAAAATCTCAGAGCTATTCATCTCGTGATACTGTATGTACATTTGTTCTGTTATTAGGCTATTTCCCCCCCAAGTGGAGTGTTCTTTTTTTCCTATAGAATACTGTGAATTGGGAAAATAGTGCATTATGGCCATTAGATGAAGACAATGATCACAGGAAATAAATACTTATTTATTATATTCGTAAATTCTTTTCTCCACAATGACGTATTTTCCTAAACCAATGAATTTTTTAATGAATCAATATTTTGACCTGCAAAGAAAAAAGCCTAGCAACATTTGATGTTGCCCCCATTTTCACAGAACCATTGAACATGCAGTTTCACAGGACAAATAGCTCCAGGAATTTTTCATAAATATACCCTTACATGTCTTTCAAAAATAATTAGTATACATGTATGGACAAGACTCAAGTTTAGTCTCTTGTAATTCCCAATCAACCACTCAGGTTTGCTGCATTTAGGCCTCGTACACACGACCGAGAATCTCTTCGTAAATTAAACGTTATTTTCCTAGACGAGATTCTTGTCAGACTTGTCGAGAATCTTGTCAAGCTTTCTTTGCGTACACACTGTCAAGACAAAATCTCGTTGTTCTCAAACGCGGTGACGTACAACACGTACGACGGCACTATAGAGGAGAAGTTTCATTCCACTGGCACAACCCTTGAGGCTGCTTTTACTAATCTCATGTTACTGCGTGTTAAGTAAAAGTTTTGTGAGAGACGATTCGCACTTTTCAGTCAGTTACAGCGTGACGAATGTGCTATCTCCATTACGAACGCTACTTTTACCGAAGGTGTGCTCCCGTCTCATACTTTATTCTGAGCATGCGCGCGTTTCTAAGCTTACACACGAATGTCGTAAACCAGCCAGACGAGAAACACAACGAGGAAATTGAGACTCCCGACGAGAAAAAAAGAGAGCATGTTCTCTTTTTTTCTCATCGAGATCACGACAGTTTTCTTGACGAAAAACATACAAACGACTGTTTTCCTTGCCAAAAAAGCTCTGCAATTAAGTTTTGAGGAAAACGGTGGTGTGTACGAGGCCTTACATGTGATGACAAGGAACATGCTGACTGGAGAAGAGGGCCGTGGGATAAGCGTGTCAATCTATTGCTGCTCTTTCACTGTCCAATCCCACTCTGATGGTGAGTTGGTGATCCCGTATGATTGTGTAATTTCAGTAGAGAAAAAAATTGGTCACCAAACTAGATGGACATATTTACATAATGCTTTGGCAGGTAAGCCAGTTCCAATATATATAGTTACGCTGTGTAGTTAGCTGTTTGTCTGGAGTTTAGCTTTTACAGGCGTTGTAACCTGTCATAGTTCAGGTTTTCATCCAGTGCCGGAAACTGGCAGTGCCTAACTTCTGGAAGCTGGTACTCTCTTTTTTCATGAGCTCAGTGGTTTCCAAATTGTGTAGATGGGCTTAAATTACATTTTGCAATCAAAACACAGTAACCTTTCTCGTAATTTTTCATGTATTTTTTAAGTTATGTCTCCTAAATTAGCATTGATTTTTCTTTTCATGTCTGTCATTCAGTGCACCCACTGCAGGTTTAGGTGTCTCTGTCTACAATGTTATACAGTAGCAGGAGGTCAGAAAAAGGGGGGGGGTAATAAATAAGTAGTAGAGCCTATCAGTGATAGGGAGACATAAGCCAATCAATAGGATAAAAGGATATTATAAGGACACATGGGGGGTTATTTACGAAAGGCAAATCCACTTTGCACTACAAGTGAAAACTAAGTGCAAAGTGCTCCTGAAATTGCACTGAAAGTGGATTCGAAAGTGCAGTCTCTGTAAATCTGAGAGGTAAATCTGAAATAAGGGGAAGATCTGCTGATTTTATTATTCAATCCTGTGCAAGCTAAAATGCTGTGTTTTATTCTCCTTGCATATCCCCATCGGATCTACAGTGACTGTAATTTCAAGTGCACTTTGCACTTGTAGTTTGCACTGGTACTTTAGTAAATAACCCCCCATGGTGTACTAAAATATTATAAAATACATTTAAAAAACATAAAACATAAAGCATATTAATATAAATGAGTTTTAAATTAACTAAATATACACATGTACAATAATATGTACTGTAGCCACTTCATGTCCAATAGCTAAACTCCTCTTAGGCCCCTTTCACATTGCGGCAGGAACCGCGCTGGCCATATAGCGCCGCTAAAAATAGCGGCGCTATACCGCTGGAATTGCTGTGAGTTGCGACCGCTAGCGGTGCGGTATTTACCCCCGCTAGCGGCCTCTATGAAAGGTTTAATACCGCCCGCAATGCGCCTCTATAGAGGTGCATTGCGGGCGGTATTGCCACAGTTTCCTAATTCTTTTCAATGGGAAGGAGCGGTGAAGGAGCGGTATACATGACGCTCCTCTCACCGCTCCAAAGATGCTGCTGACAGGAACTTTTCTTCTCTCCCGACAGCGCATCGCCTCAGTGTGAAAGCCCCCACTGAGGATGCAGTGAAAACGTTTTTCAGGCGGTATAACTAGCTATTTTTAGCGCTGTACCGCCTGAAAAACTCCTCAATGTGAAAGGGGTCTTAATGTCCAGAGCTTTTTATAGATTTTGAAAATAAGTCAGACGACTGCTGTTGTGTCTTGGGATGGATGTTTGTTTCTTTAGATCTTCCACATGTTAAAACTAGAGATCAGATGTTTAGTATAACTAAAGGCAAAACTTTTTTTTAGTTTTGGATAGAGCGGAGGGGTTCTAGAACACCTGTCAGTTTTTATTGCTGTCTGTGTCCCAATAGTGTGTACGGGCCATTAAAGAGATTCACCATCTTAATTTGTCTTGTTTACCATTATTATTGATGCAGATGTCCTTAAAGTGATATTAAAGTCTTGTTTTTTGTTGTTTAAAATAATGTCATCATCATCACACTCCACCTGCCCAGCAACACTGTACAATATAGATTCAGTGTGCACTGCAAAAGTGTCACTCACACTGCACACTGAATTTATATTGTACAGTGTTGCTGGGCAGGTGGAGTGTGATGATGATATTAATAATTGTACACAGTACGAAATGTTCTAAAATACTGTATATAGTGTTTTTATTCTTTAATCAGTTAATATAAACATCTTTGATATTAAAGATGTTATAGAACGTAATTGCATTGTAGAATATAATATGATTTGGAGGGACTGTCCCTGATTTGGAACAATGTCCCTCTGTCCCTCTTTCCTTCTCATGTGTCCCTTATTTTGGTCTGATCTCTATAGTTGTATTAAAAATGCACTTTTTATCTTTCAAAAAGTGTTTCTCAGTGCTAAACCTTTCATCCAAATTCTAAATTGCTGCATTTGTCAATTTTAAAAGCCAATATAAAGGAATATTAGTGGTAAAAATTAAAAGCACTTGTGGATTTAAAGGGGTTGTAAAGGAAATGTTTTCCCCTAAATACCTTCCTTTACCTTAGTGCAGTCCTCCTTCACTTACCTCATACTTCGATTTTGCTTTTAAATGTCCTTATTTCTTCTGAGAAATCTTCACTTCCTGTTCTTCTGTCTGTAACACACATAGTAATGTGGGGCTTTCTCCATGGTGTAGAGTGTCGTGCACATCTCCTCCCTTGGGCTACAGGAGAGTCAGGACACTCTCTTCACATTGCAGATAGAGAAAGGCGCTGTGTTAGTGGGCTTCCTGATTCTCCAGTAGTCCAAGGGAGGGGATGAGCACGACACTCCACACCAGGGAGAAAGCCTAACATTACTGTGTGTAGTTGCAGACAGAACAGGAAGTGAGGATTTCTCAAAAGAAATAAGGACATTTAAAAGAAAAATGGAAGGATGAGGTAAGTGAAGGAGGACTGCACTAAGGTAAAGGAAGCTATTTAGGAAAAAAAAATTGTACCTTTACAACCCCTTTAATTAGCCTTTTTTTTTTATTATGTCCCATTTAAAGGGTGTGGCAGGGGGCGTGTCCTTGCCTACATACATTTGCTTATAGGTGTCCCTCATTCCCATCTCAAAATGTTGGGAGGTATGTCTATAAGTATTAGGTTCTCTGGGGCAAAATAAGCAAATCTAGCAGCTGGTGAGTCTTGGCAGAATAAAAGAAGCCACTCATATCACCACATGTCATCTGGTGATCTACTATTTAAATGCATTTTTGCTAGTGTTTACTATATTGACTGTTCAGATCAGGAAACATATTAACAAATCTGGTCATTTAGAGCCGTGGAAGGAGATACATCAGAGGAGATACACAATACAGTTGTTTATTTGATCTCGGGGCACATGGTTTTAGGAATCACACATATATACAATCGGTGGACATAAATCTGATAAAACACTAAGGGCCAGATTCACGTATATCCCGCGTCGGCGTAGCGTAAGCCATTTACACTACGCCACCGCAACTTACTAGAGCAAGTGCCGTATTCTCAAAGCACTTGCTCCGTAACTTGCAGCGGCGTAGTGTAAATGGCCCGGTGTATCCCCGCGTAAATCGAAGGGGGTGGCTTGTATTTAAATTAAGCGCGCCCCCGCGCCGAACGAACTGTGCATGCGCCGGCCGGGAAAAAACCCAGTGCGCATGCTCCAACTCACGTCGGAAAACGTTGATGAAACCGACGTGATCGTTACTTACGCAATGCCCTATTCGTGAACTACTTAGTTAAATGACGGAAATTACGGAAAAAGACGACGCTGACCCGACACCATACTTAACATGGCATGCGGCGGTCTGACGTAAGGTTTCCCCTCATATAGCAGGGGTAACTTTACGCTTAAGGAAACAACGTAAACAAAGACGAGGCGGCGTAAAAACGTTCGGGAATCGGCGTATCTTTCTCATTTGCATAAGTAAATGAGAAATCAACGTAAACGCCACCTAGCAGCCAGAGAAGAATTACATCTAAGATCCGACGGTGTAAGTGTCTTACACCTGTCGGATCTACGCCGTATCTATGCGTAAATGATTCTAGGAATTACACGCATAGATATCCAGGCCAAAAAACAGAGATACGACGGTGTATCTTGAGATACACCGTCGGATCTCTTTTGAGAATCTGGCCCTAAGGGTTTGCACATAAACAAGCCTCTGTCTAACTTAAAGGTGCTCCTGTAGTTACTAATTTATAATAGGCACCTTTCCGAGACATCAGCTCTTCGTGATTCCCCTTTTCTATAATGACGCCTTGGGACATTACAGCTATGATGTCACTGTTTTGAATAGTGGTCAAGCGGTGTGCAATAGCAATGCAGGTCCGGCCTTGCCTAGCTTCATCAAGCGCTTCCTGAACAGTCTAAAGGAAAAAAAAAAATGTTATAAAATTGATCAATTAAAAGGAAACATAAAAATACATTTCTACTTATGAATAACATTCACTGGCACTTTTTTAAGATATAAACTAAACATATTTTCTGGATACTTATTTTCACAAAAGACTTTTTATCATCTGATGAGAAAATAAAAACTTGATTATGGTAAACTAAAGGTTTGGGTAAAGTAATCACGATTCCAAAAACACAGGCCTCGTACACACGACCGAGGAACTCATGTCAGGCTTGTCGAGAATCTTGACAAGCTGTCTTTGCGTACACACTGTCAAGACAACATCTCGTTGTTCTCAAACGCGGTGACGTACAACACGTACAACGGCACTATAAAGGGGAAGTTTAATTCCACTGGCACAACCCTTGGGGCTGCTTTTGCTAATCTCGTGTTACTGCATCTTAAGTAAAAGTTTGGTAAGAGATGATTCGCGCTTTTCAGTCTGTTACAACGTGACGAATGGTCTATCTCCATTACGAACACTACTTTTACCAAAGGTGCGCTCCCGTCTCATACTTTATTCTGAGCATGTGCGGGTTTCTAAGCATACACACGATCGTGTTTCTCGTCGTAAACCAGCCCGACGAGAAACACGACAAGAAAATTGAGACTCCCGACGAGTAAAAAGAGAAATTGTCGAGTTCCACGACAGTTTTCTCGGCGAAAAACATTGTCCAATTAGCATTCCATTGTCCAATTAGCAAGCTGCGGGAGGCAGGTCAATGAAGAGATGTATTAATTAAGCCCCGTACACACGGCAGAGAACCTCGACGGGCGGAACACATCGTTCCGCCCGTCGAGGTTCTCTGCCGGCCGTCAGAATCGGTGACCCGCCCGTCGGGAAAGGCAACCAGCCATTCATCCCGACGGGCCGTCGAGCAAATAGAGAACCTGTTCTCTATTTGCTCGACGGGTTTCCCGACGGACGGGGCTCGCTGAGAGCGTACACACGGCCGAGGTTCTCGGCAGAATGCTGCTCCCAGCGAGGTTCTCTCTGGTTTCTGCCGAGAACCGGCCTTGTGTACGGGGCTTTACAGTAGGGACTGGCAAGACAGAATTACAGTAGCACAATAAAACACTGTGTATGTTTTTATTTTTTATTCACATCATATAAAGTGTAATGTAAATTAATAAATGAAGTCTTATGCCCCGTACACACGATCGGAAATTTCCGATGGAAAAAGTCAGATAGACTTTTTCCATCGGATTTTCCGATCGTGTGTAGCCCCATCAATGTTTTTTCATCAGAATTTCCGATGAATTCCATCTGAGTTTAAATATAGAACATGTTCTATTTTTTTTCAGATGGAATTCCGTCATAATTCCGATTGGCCGGTCAAAAGCCCAATGTGTACAAGGCTTTATTCTTATATGGAAGAAACACAATAGTACATTAACCATATATATAGTCTACCAGATTTATACTTAAAGGAACACTAAAGTCAAAATTTAAAAAAAAAAAAAATAACAAACATGTCATACTTACCTCCACTGTGCAGCTCGTTTTGCACAGAGTGTCCCCGAATCCTGTCTTCTGGGGTCCCTCGGCGGCTGTCTCGGCTCCTCCTTGCAAAAGCTTTCTACCTTCATGCAAACGAGCTCCCACGGTGGAAAGCTTTTGCGAGCACGCTGCCGTGATACATCGGCGGCCATAGACACCGACTGTATCACTCGGCCCCGCCCCCCCGGCGCGCCGCGTCATCCGCTGTGACTGACAGCAGCGCCAGCCAATGGCTGCGCTGCTATCAATCCGCTCAGCCTAGCCAATCAACGGCCAGGCTGGGAACCGAACAGGATGACAAGCACGCGCCCGGGAATTTCGAATGGTCAGGTAAGTAAAACGGGGGCTTTACCTTTACAACCCCTTTAAACTATTCTGTAATTTCTTTTTACTACATTTTACGTTACACACCTTTTCACTTTCTGTGTCTAATGCTGATGTAGCTTCATCCAGCAGTAATATTTTAGGATCCCTGACTATTGCCCTGGCTATTGCAATCCGCTGTTTCTGCCCACGGGAGAGCTGGGATCCCTGGATTCCCACATTCGTTTCATATTTCTAAGATAAAAAGATAAAAAGACAATAGTTAGTCAAGTAAAAATCTTAACACTATGGTGTTAAACTCACCATCAATCAAAATCCAGATGAAGGAACAATTATGCCTAAATTATACGAATGGCTAAGGTATTGCAAGTTAGTGTACTACATATACAATGAGAATAAAGTATTTTTGTTATCATTTAAAGTGGTTGTAATTAAACCTCAGACATTAAATATGAACAAAGCATATAATTCTATACTGTGTACTTACCTCTATCCAAAGCACAGACTGTGATTTATTGTTTCTCTGCTGCTTCCTTCCTCTGTTATCTGTCACTTCTGACAGGTTTTCCTGACACCAAGAGATAGAAAGGTAATGGGGAGGAGAGCTCCAGCACACAGCCTGTGAATGGCAGCCTCAGCTCTGTTCTCTGCATTCTGTGAGGAGGGGAGTGTGTCCCTTCCATCTATTCAGGGATCAGAGCTGTCCTTACTGAGGTCAGCACTGTGAGACTTCAGATCTTTTCCCTCTGATTTTCAGAACTGAAAGATCCTGTGTAAATTGTAGACTTTGAATGGCTGTAGAGGACAGATGGCTACAGATAAATAAGTACAACTTACTTACTGTAGAATAACTTGTTTCATTTGTGTGTATCACTTCACTGGTTATATGTGGAGGTTTTCAACCACTTTAAAGTAGAACTTAGGGTCCTTGTCCAGGTCCCCCTCCCCTGTAAAATTTCTACCCCATACAATGTCTAAAAGGTACCTGTAAAGAAATAGTTTGTAGCCATTCCCCACACCCCCAACGGCATCTCCCAGCAATGAAGAAGAGTGAGGTAAGTATAAATCAATTCAATCCAATTTTACAGGTACCTTATAGACATAGTATAAGCTAGTCATTTTTACAGAGGGAGGTGGTCCAAAATTGAAAAGCGGACCTCGCACTGCAGCACAAGGTCCACTGCAAGGAGAGACGTTCGTATATGAAGGTTAAAGTGGTTCTAAAGGCAGAAGTTTTTTTTAGCCTTATGCACTCTATGCAGTAAGCTAAAAAAAACTTCAGTGTGCAGCAGCCCACCTCATCTTGATCCAGCGCTGTGCATGAGAGCCTTGCCTGTGCCATTGGCCCCCGCTGCTGTCAATTAAAGCTAGTTGGCCAATGAGGAGAGAGAAGGGGTGGGGCCGAACCACGGCTCCGTGTCTGAATGGACACACAGAGCTGTGGCTCGGCTCAGGTGTCCCCATAGCTAGCTAGCTTGCTGTGTGGGCATTCGACAGAAGGGATGTGCCAGGAGTGCCGGTGAGGGACCCGAGAAGAGGAGGATCGGGGCTGCTCTGTGCAAAACCAGTGCACAGAGCAGGTAAGTATAACGTGTTTGATATTTTTAAAGAAAAAAAAACCTGAGACTTTAGTATCGCTTTAAGACCACCCAAGAGTGATATTTTCTGAAGTGTATTTATTCAGTCCATGCTTAAAGCGGAGCTCCACCCAGGAAAACAACATTTTCCCATGTTGTTTAAAAAAAAAAAAAAACAGAAAAAAAAAAAATACTCACCCGAAATACCTGTTGCTATGCGGAAGTCCGTAATCTGCCTCTTCCACTCCGCGGTGCCTTTTCTTCTTGTCCTCCTTCTTGTGAATGGGGCGCACTGCTTTCTGGGAACTGTGTGTGTTCTCAGAGAGCAGCGCGCCCATTCACAAGCCAGTGTGAGACTCACGCAGGCGCAGTAGGAAATGGGCAGTGAAGCCGTACGGCTTCACAGCCTGTTTCCCATAGTGTGAATGGCGGCGCGGGACCCCGAGCGATCGTGGGACCGGCATCGGGGGGCCCATCAGCGCGGGCAAGTAGGACAAGGTAAGTGTCCTTATTTAAAGTCAGCAGCTACACTGTTAGTAGCTGCTGACTAAAAAAAAAAAAAAAGCGGCGGGAGCTCCGCTTTAATTTGCTTTAATTTGCTGGCACAGTGGCATATGTTTTATACCTGATGATGTAAGTGGTTTTGGCACAACCTTCTAGGGCATGCCAAGTATAAAATAACAGAGTGCTACAACCAGTTTGCAATCTAAATACAAGCTCCCGAAAAACCTCTTCTACTCCTTTTTATAAATTAGACATTTCATCTCCCACAATTGACCCTAACTAAGCCCACGGTAAAGGAACTGTTGTGTTTCAGAGGCCCTTATGAACTTCACCTAAAATCCATCATTTATAAGATTTTACACGCTACTCCCTATATCATGGAGCAAACTCATTCTTAGGTCTCGACACATCGTTTTTCTCGAAGTTCCTTGTTAGGCTTGTCGAGAAACTTGACAAGCTGTCTTTGCGTACACACTGTCAAGACCAAATTTCCTTGTTCTTAAACTCGGTGGCTTCAACACATACAACGGGAGGGGAAGTTCGATTCCACTGGCACAACCCTTGGGGCTGCTTTTGCTAATCTCATGTTACTGCGTGTTAGGTAAAAGTTTGGTAAGAGACATTTGCACTTTTCAGTCTGTTACAGCGTGACAAATGTGCTATTTCCATTACAAATACTACTTTTACCGAAGGTGCGCGGGTTTCTAAGCATACACACAAACATGTTTCTCATTGGAAAACCAGCCCGACGATGAACACGATGACTCCCATCGAGGAAAAAGAGAACTTGCTCTCTTTTTTCCTCGTCGAGTTCCTCGGCAGTTTACTCGATGAAAAGCATACACACGGCCGTTTTCCTCGGCAAAAAAGCTCTCCCACCAACTTTCTTGATGAATTCTGCAGAGGAAAACGGTCGTGTGTACGCGGCCTCACATGCAAAAATGGTCCCATATTCTAAACAGACCCATTTCTTTACTCGAATGGAAGGAAATCTGGGAGGCTACTTCTAAGGTATCTAGATGTGTGGCCCAGAAAGAAACTGCTTATAAAATATGAATGTTTTGGTACAGGACCCCTGAATTTTTAGTGGCAAGGAAGTTGACACCTTCTGGACTATGTTGGAGATGTGGCTCTTTCGTAGGCACACACTACCACATATTTTGGGAGTGCCCTATGATCAAACCCTATTGGTCTAGGATTCATGCCCTTTTGGGAAAGGTCCTGGGTATTCCTGTTCCTCTGCATCCTATATACCTCCTCCTAGGTTTACCTTTTCCGAAAACACCTAAACCCCTTAGGCAATTGATGGCCTTTATTCTACTAGCTGCCAAACGGGCTATACCCCAGTGCTGGCTTACCAACATTCCCCCTTCTTTTACACAATTTCTGGCAGCCATTACAGACATTCGTAGGATGGAACACCTTACGGCTGTAATTGAAGTCTCCTTAACTAGTTTTGATGCCATATGGGGGGAAATGGGATTCTTCTGAATATAACTCAGAGGATGCGTAGGTAACTCTGAGTTCATGAGCTTAAGGAGCAGGTTATCTCGATCAAACGAGTGAAAATATACCACCTAAACTATTGTTAACCTCGTTTTAATGGTTACTTGTCTTTCTCTTTCCTATACCATGATGCATTGGAAATGTCTGAAAATCACTTGACATTTTCTATTGCTCCCATTTACACAAAACTTGTTATGATTATTTTTCATTAGGATTATATACCCTTTGATGACTATTTTATGTGAATTTATATACTGTTTCTTCCTTTGGAAATATTCAATAAATAAACAATTAATACAAAAATAAAAATAACAGAGTGCTCTGTAACAATCTGATCAGTGTTTGGCCAGAGTGTGGTTGGATTGTGCCGGTACAATCTATTATCCTCTCAAATCTATAAGTCATTTTAGAAAGCTAGTGTGGAGATTATTCGTATTATGTTTTTATGCCCCCTTTAAGGCTTGTGATATTCATTTGATTTATATTAGGCACACTTACATCTGGCAGTGACAGGACAAAGTCATGTAATTGGGCTTTCTTGGCAGCTGCAATCACCTCCTCCATTGAGATCTCTCGGGAGTTGTCACCGTACTTGATGTTGTCGACAATGCTGCCTTCAAACAGCACTGGCTCCTGGGACACAATGCCAATTTTGCTTCTTAAAAATGATATGTTTACTTTTAAAGTATCATGGCCATCCACAAGCTGAAAATATCAATAAACAGATCAATACAACGACATTGTGAACCCATCACACTTATACAGTATATCTGCTTCTTGATCAGACCTTCAATCTTCCAGTATACACTTCATTACAAGCTCTGAGCTATGTCATTGAATTAAGAGATGTGCAAAGGAAGTCACAGATGGAAGAATGCAAAACTGTTAGGCCGTGTACACACGATCAGACCGGTCCGATGAAACTGGTCTGGAGACCAGTTTCATCGGACCAATTCGGTGGTGTGTACGGCCTATCGGACTGTTGTCCGTCGAACCAAAGTTTTAAAACTTGCTTTAAAATCTGTCCGACAAACACCTGTCCGTCGGACAGATTCGATAGTTAGTATGCCAAAGTATCAGACCAAAAACCCGCGCATGCTCAGAATCAAGTCGACGCATGCTTGGAAGCATTGAACATCCTTTTTTCAGCACGTCGTTGTGTTCTACGTCACCACGTTCTGGTCTGATTGGATTTTTGGTCCGATGGTGTGTACACACATCAGACCATCAGACCACTTCAGCCTGGTCCGATGAAAACGGTCCGTCGGACTAGTTTCATCGGACCAGTCTGATCGTGTGTACAGGGCCTTAAATGTTTAGTCAGAAAAATAAGTTCTGCTAGATCTCCTCAGGTTGACCCTTTTTGCAGGTAAGTGCCTATATACTGTTCACCCTGCTATGCACATGCTCAGTTGCTCTCCATTTTAGGGTTGGTTAGGCACTGCTAAGTTTGTAAAGGCTGATCTGCTGACAGCTTTAAAGCGGAAGTAAACTTTAAGGCCGCGTACACACCATGAAATAAATCCGATCAAATCGGCCTGACAGACCGTTCTGATCGGATTTGTCTGCTGGGATAGATTGGTTTGATCGTGTACACACGATCAAACCAAAATCCCCGCTTGCAGACAGTGCGGTGACGTGGCGGTGACGTTGACGCCCCCACGTCACCTGGAAATAAAACACTTCCGCGCATGCGTCGAATCCATTCTTCTGTGGGGAAATCCATCAGTTAAAAATCAACGCATGCTCAAAATCAAGTTGACGCATGCTCGGAAGCATTAAACTTCATTTTTCTCAGCACGTCGTTGTGTTTTATGTCACCGCGTTCTGACACGATCGGTTTTTAACTGATGGTGTGTAGGCAAGACTGGTGAAAGTCAGCTATATATCTGATGAAAAATCCATCAGACTGTTTTCATTGGATGAACCGATCGTGTGTACATGTCACATTGGCTTTGCTCTCAACTAAACTGTCAAACCATTCAAAGGTTGGTCTTATAACTAATCACATGTGCAGCATAATGGCAGCTGAAGGTCAAACAGAGGCCAAGATGGTGGTTTCCTTAGCTAAAAACTATAGGAGGGTTTACTTCCACTTTAAAGTGGAAGTAAACCCTCTTATCCTTTACAGCAAAGGAAGCTGCTTCTGTTTGATCTGCAACTGCCAAGCTGCTGCCAAGGTGCTGCACATGTGATCAGTTATGACACCAGCCATTAGATGGGTTGCCAGTTTGGTTGAAGACACAAGCAAATGTGACAGTTAGCAATCCCAGCATTCCAGGAATGTAACTGTTTTTCAAAACCGTTAAATCAATAGGTTTATTTCTGCTTTATGATTTACTGCTGTTGTTCTGGGTAAAGTTCTGCTTTAAAATAAAGCTAAATGATAAAGATTGATTTAGAAGGTGAATAATTTTATTAGTAATTTTACAGTATATATAATGATGAGTTATAAGAGGGTGTGTTGTCACATTGTCACAAGTGACGTTTCATCACCACTATCTTTCTACACTCCACACCATTGCACAGTAATGATAGAGTGTGAAGAGGGGGAGGGGACATCTTCTTACACCCACCAGAGTTTTAGATTTCACAGTTATTTTCAACACAAAACTGAGTTTATATGCTTAATTACAATCCGACAGACTGTTTACATGTTACATTTTTAAAGCAGCAGCAAACCTGTTGACCTAACATGCTTGCTAATGTGACAGAACCCCTCTGATTTTCACATTTAACATGTAAACAGTCAGTCGGATTTACAAATACTGTATTTAAACATATAAGCTCCGTTTTGTGTTAAAAATAACTGTGAAATGTTAAACTCCGGGGGGGGGGGGGGGACAAGATTTCCGCTTGCCCCCTTCACACTCTATTATTACTATGCAATGGTGTGGGCTGTAGCAAGATGGCGGCGATGGAACGTCACTTATGGAGCAATCTGGGTTAGGGAGCGGAATGTGACACTACAAGGGCTCTGTGTGTCTGTGTAAATCCAGGAAGTGAACAGGCAGCAGCTTCAGCTGCCCACAGTTAAAATGGATGCAGCTAGACTCAGTGGAGGAGATTTCTGCAGCATATTTGGCAAGCACAGCATATATAAAAAAATATGCAAAGTGGTTAGAGGGAAGCCTCAGAATGGCAAAGATGTTTTTATTACAGATTATTAGCCAGATTCAGTAAGACTTACGACGGCGTATCAGTAGATACGCCGTCGTAAGTCCGAATCCACGCCGTCGTATCTTTAAGCGTATTCTCAAACTGAGATACGCTTAAATGTTGCTAAGATACGACCGGCATAAGTCTCCTACGCCGTCGTATCTCAGCTGGCTGCTAGGGGCGTGTACGTGGATTTACGCCTAGAATATGCAAATGAGCAAGATACGCCTATTCACAAACGTACGTACGCCCGTCGCAGTAAGCTACGCCGTTTACGTAATTTGTTTTTCAGTCGTAAAGATAAACCACCAAAAAGATGGCGCAGCCAATGTTAAGTATGGACGTCGAAACTGCCGTCGAATTTCACGTCGTTTACGTCGTTTGCGTAAGCCGATTCAGAATAGGGCTGGGCGTAGGTTCACGAAAGCAATGAGTATTTGCGACGTGATTCTGAGAATGCGCGTGCATGCGCCGTACCAACGGCCCTTCATTTACATGGGGTCACGGCTACTTTACATGTAGTACGCCCACTACCTGCCTATTTTGAATTAGGCGGGGTTACGCCGGGCCATTTGCGCTACGCCGACCTAACTTAGGGAGCAAGTGCTTTGTGAATAAAGTACTTGCCTTACTATGTTATGTCAGTGTAGTGAAAATTTTAACCATCCCATCTTGTTCAACACTTATTATGTTAGATAGAATTAGCCCAAGAAAGGGGCGGTCTTTTATGTAGTTGTTTTTGGTATTATATAGGATTTATATTGTGTGAACAGTTTGTGCAGTTCTTTATAAAATAGTTATAAAATATTTTACTCTTGATGCATATTTTTTATATTCTTTGTATATGCCAAAGTAAAAAGTATTTTTATAATATAATTTAATACTCCAAGTTATAGTATATAATTGCTTACAATAAATAGTGTTTGGCAACCTATAGAATGTAAAGAATGTGCAGTATACCTACCACCTTCCCTTCATCTGGATCATAGAATCTCTCCAATAACTGAACACTTGTACTTTTTCCACATCCACTGCTCCCTACAAATGCAAGAGTCTGTCCAGACTTTACTCCAACTGAAAGACCCCTCAGGACCATACTGACCGGACGACTGGGGTATGTGAATTTACAGCCCACAAACTCAATGTCTCCTCGGAAATTGTCCTATGTGGTGTTGAATAAAATTTTGGTCAATTTTATAATATTCATAGAAAATAGTTGTCATGATTACTTTCAGCATAATATTTCTTTGAAGATACTACTATGAGTTGAGGCACTATGGATACAACATGAATTTAAAAAAAGGATGGCTCACCATTTGACTGTCATGCATATAGATAGTGATTTTTTTATACCCCTGGGACTGTGCATGCATTGCTGCCTAATCTACAAAGCATAATACAATTCATGAATCATGTTTGCTTGGTTTCCTAAATTATGTAATTTTCTGCAAATCATACAAATCCACATACAGGAGATATTCAAGAAAATTTACAGTAAGTATATCTAAAACCAAAACGTTTCTGAAATATCATACATAACTGTAAATGTACATTGTAATGGATCCCCGTTGCACTCCACATGACTGCTTTCGTCAGTATACTGCTTCCTCCAATCTGGACCTTCAGATATCAGATTTTACAGCCGAATATTGTAACCAAGAACCAGATGAGACTAGCTCAGGCCTCGTACACACGATCGAGGAACTCGTCGGGCGAAACACAACGTTTTCCTCGTCGAGTTGTTAGGCTTGTCGAGGAACTCGACAAGCTTGCTTTGCGTACACATGTTAAAGACCAAATCTCCTCGTTCTCAAAAGCGGTGACTTCAACACATACAACGGCAGGGGCTGCTTTTGCTAATCTCATGTTACTGCGTGTTAGGAAAAAGTTTGGTAAGAGACATTTGCACTTTTCAGTCTGTTACAGCGTGACAAATGTGCTATTTCCATTACAAACGCTACTTTTACCGAAGGTGCACGGTTTTCTTAGCATACACATGCTCGAGTTGCTCGTCGAAAAGCAGCCCGACGAGGAACACGACGAGCCAATTTGGACTCCCGTTGAGGAAAAAGAGAACTTGCTTTTTTTTTGCTCGTCGAGTTCCTCGACAGTTTCCTCGATGAAAAACGTACACACAACCGGTTTCCTCGGCAAAAAAGCTCTCCCACCGAGTTTCTTGATGGATTCTGCCGAGGAAACCGGTCGTGTGTACGAGGCCTATGTTACACAGCTTGAGCATGAAATCAATTATTGGACAAACTCACACCAATACAGTATATACACAGGGAGGTCACTCCCCCTTCTGATATTACCCCAGCAAACTGTAACAAGAAACAGGATTAACATACAGTAGCTAATTAATTAATCATTTAAACAGCCTAGGTGACTCCGAGGTATAACCTTTGAGGGCAGACTTGCCGTCTTTTAGCTCAGAAGACACAACACACATTATCATAAAGATAAATAAAGGACACCTCCCAATAATAGCAGGAGCCACTAGTAGACAGATAGTCTCCTATATTGTAAAGAGGCCAATGTGATCAGCTCTTTCATATAACATGTATAGTTCAGAAATAAACAAACCAGGAACAGTATACTTCCTGGGAGATATTGTGGATAAATATTACTGTTCCATTTTAAGTAATCCAAGCCACATTCTTAATGTCCATTATTTTCTTGGTCACCCTGTGCCCCTAATAGACACAGGGTAGCTTAGACATAGGAGATGCATGGGGAGCTAAAGCAAGGGTTTCCCAACCTCTCCAAGGGATTTTGGGTTCCACCAGCCCCCACCCCAAGTGACTCCCGTCACATAAATGTAGGGCTGCAGGGTAAGTAGAGCCACCCAAAATCTGTCTTTTACTTTTTTTTTGTCAATGTGCTGTTCGTTGTTTGGCATTTGGCAATGAGTGGGTAAACAAAGTTGCAGAAAACAGGGAACTGACTGCACAGTTTAGTTTAAGCTGGCACATTTTTGTAAATAAAACGAAATTCCTGGAAAAAAAAAAGAATAAATTCAAAACATAATGGCCTGGATTCACAGAGATGGGTGTATATTTACGCCGGCGTAGCGCACACATAGTATACACACACACATAGTAGCGCACACATAGTACACACACACATAGTACACATAGTATGCTACGCCGGCTATTGCTCCCAACTCTGCGCCGGCGTAGCGTACATTTCGAAGGCGCAGGCTGGCGTGAGTGGAGTAGGTGGAAGTGGGCTGGAAGTGGGTGTGATCCATTCTAATGAAGCTGAAGATAATGAAGCGTGACTCCATGCAAATGATGGGCCGAGCGCCAGACAAGCACTTAAAATGAACTGCGCATGCGTCGAGACGTGGACGTATCCCTGTGCGCATGCTCACACCCACGTCGGAACAAGATACGCCTGATCACTGTGTACGACGTTAACGTAACCTACGCCCAGCCAGACCCACGTCCTACGTAAAATACGTAGGCTTGAATTCCCTGGTGCAGACCTTTTCATGTCTGGTGCTGACTTACACCTCCTTTATGGGGAATAACTTTACGCTGGACGGAAAACTTACGCGCGTTGCGTAAAGCCTGCACCAGGCGCACGTACGTTCGTGAATCTGAGTATTTCCCTCATTTGCATATTTGAATGGCTAATCAATGGGAGCAGCAACATGCGTCCAGAAGAAAAATGCGCCCACGTTACGCCAGGGTAAGAAAGATACGTTGGCGTAGGGTGGCCAGTTTTTAGGCACATATTGGTTTGTGACTCAGGCGCACAGATACACCGGCGCACATTTGCACTTACGTCGGCGTAACTTGATTTACGCCGGCGCAAGTGCTTTGTGAATCCAGGCCAATGTATTCCTAAGTACAGCTAGAGGGGGTAACTCAAATGGTCTTAACATCTGTCTTCTGTATTCACATTGCAGCATTCAGACTGGGAGATGGGTCAGTAACCTGCTGCAATGCACATATACTTACAGTAAACATGTTAACAGGAGAAAGCTGAATAAGTATAGTGATGACTCCTGCTGCTGCTCCATTACCCTAGGTTAACATCTATATGGTTGCGGTTTTCAGACATGTTTTGCGTTTTTCATGTATTTTGCTTTTTTATTTTTCGCTTCACCAAACTGTGTATAGCTGGTTGTTAAGAAGTGGGCCAGGAAGCCGGCCGCCGTGTCCTTAACAACAGATGAGTCGTCAGCTGTCAGTGGGCTTCCCCACTAACAGCGGAATGTAAAAACAAAAATTGCCAGCAACTCTGGCCCATGTTGAGGTCATGTAGTCAGGTATGGTTCAGGAGGATGTGGGGCACTCTCTCGTCCCCTCCCTTTCCTGACCGAATGGCCTGGTATGGATTGGGGGGGACCCATACCATTTCTTTCTCGTACATCACGGGACACAGAGCGGCATATTCATTACTATGTGGGTTATATGGAGTACCTTCAGGTGTGGACACTGGCAATCTTCAAACAGGAAGTCCCCTCCCTATATAACCCCCTCCCCTAGAGGGAGTCCCTCAGTTTTTTCGCCAGTGTCTTAGGTGTTGGTCACGGAATAGCTTTGCTCCACATCCTTGGGATTAAGGGCGGGCTACCGGATCTGTCCAAGGAGCCTCAGTGCCAAAGTGGACAGTACCCGGGCCCCAAACCGTGGGGTTTTGCCTATAATGCTCCTCTTTGGAGGGCTGGACCCTGGGCCCAGGACTTGGAGTTTGCAAAAACCATAAAGTTCCTGTTTTGCCAGGGTGCTATATAGGTCCAGGACAGTGGGTACCTTCATAGGACCCCAGGGCCTGAAGGTCTACTACGCTACCCACGGAGATGGGAGAAGATTGGATCAGTTTGCTGGTCAAACATCCTGCAGCATGGAGCAGGTAAGGGGGAGCCTGCGGGACTTGGTTCGACAGCAGGCTCCCCGGGGTAACCTAAAAGGGGGGATAGCCTAAGTATGCTCTGCATGGGCAACCGTGATCACTATGTCTAAAAGAGACAGGATGACACCCTTTCTCCCCCCATCACTAGGCCCCCCTGTCTAAATATGTGTTGCTAGCTAACCTGCTGTTTCTTCCTAGGGCTAGTAAGGATCCCTAGGGGCCTTGAGAGAGTCCTACCTGGCCGGGGGTTTGAATCTGCCGCCTGTTTCTGCGTGCCTGGATCTCCAGCAGCGCGGCTCCTCCATGTTCCTCCTGTATCCGGCATACGCGCGCGTGCGCGCGCACGTCTTATTGACGTTTTTCGCGCCGTCCAGACAGGAGGGCGGGGGGGGGCGGGCCTGCGGCGTCATACAGGGGCGCGCCTTTGTGCTGTTATAGACAGCAGGCCTTGTCAGGGCTCAGTCTGAGGCTGATTTTTTCAAGGAGAGGACGCAGAGCGGCAGAACAGTGACTCCCGGTGGCGGAAGAGGGGTAGTACATGTGGACTTTGTTCCAATGCCTTTATTGTTAAGCCAAGAAATCCCCCTTATTTTGCAGCAGGTTGGAGGCTGGCAAACTTAAATTAGGGTCATTGTATGTTGTCAAATATATAATATATAATATATAATTATTTAAAAAAAAAAAAAAAAAAAAAAAAAAGAAAAGACCAACATACGGGCCCATCAGTTTTTGGGGACACTAGTGATCTATTCTCCCCTAAACTCTGAAATTTGTACTCCTGGCCACTACAGTCTGTTGTGTGGGCGGAGTCCCTCGATTTTGTATTATGGCTTCCAAGGGTTCGGGGTCAAAGGGGACAAAAAAGACCAAAAAACAAAAGGGGTCCCTTTCTGATTCTGATATGCCGATACTTTCCCCGCAGCTTATTAATTTAAGAAGCGCCTTGGATGAGCCATTAGGGGGATCTGGTGCGGAGGCTGGCCCAGATCAGCCCAGCCCTGTGTTTATCACAGAGGAGATGCTAGCCGTATCCCTAGGGGGGCTAGAAGAGAGAATAGCGGCATTGATCGCCAGAGCTATTCCTGGTAAGAAACGGGTTAGATCCCCATCACCAAGGGGTGTATCCTCAGATGCTGAGATTCTCTCTCCGGAGGAATTAGAATCACAGGAGGATCAACTGGACCTGAACCAAGAGGGTTCAGGGATGGAGGGGTCTACCTCTGAGGAACCATTTTCAGACTCCCAGACAGAGAGACTGTGGGTACAGTCTTTGACGGACATGGTCCGCTCGGCATTTAGTTTGCCATTGCCAGAACTTCAGGTTCCTCCGGTATCCTCTCTGGGCTCTTTGAAAGCCCCGTTAAGCAACGCAGTTTTTCCGGTCCATCCTCTCTTGGAGGAATTGATCTTTCGGGATTGGGTACGGCCGGACAGGGTTTTTCTGCCACCGAAAAGATTTGCGGTCATTTATCCCATGGAGGAAAAATTCTCCAAGAAGTGGAGGCTCCCAGTAGTGGATGCAGCCATCTCATGTGTGAATAAATCACTAACTTGCCCGGTGGAAAACATACATATGTTTAAAGATCCGGTTGATAAAAGATTAGAGACACTTTTAAAAGCATCCTTTGCTACGGCAGGAGCAGTGGTGCAGCCAGCGGTAGCTGCAATTGGAGTTTGTCAGGCATTAAAAGACCAGACAAAAGAGATGTTAAAGGACATGCCTACCCAACAAGCAGAAGAGTTTGCTGACATTCCCAGAGCTCTGTGTTTCGCGGTAGATGCTATAAAAGATTCCATCCAGCAGGCTTCTCGTTTATCACTATGTTTGGTACACATGAGAAGGCTCTTATGGTTGAAGAACTGGGCGGCAGAACCCCCATGCAAAAAGCTTCTGGAAGGATTTCCCTTCCATGGAGGACGACTCTTCGGAGAAGATCTGGATAAATATATTCAGACTATTTCAAATGGCAAGAGTACCCTTTTACCGGTCAAAAAGACATTCCGGGCTCCTACATTTAAAAGGCAGCTTTTTCCTGTCTCGGGGCCCTCTAATTCCAGGCAGTATCGACGGCCGCCTGCACGATCCAACGTTAACAGTAGATCGCAGGGACAGACCCCTGGGGGTAAGAAGCCGTGGTATCGCAAGCCGTCAAAGACAGCCCCTAAGTCTGCCTTATGAAGGGGCGCCCCCACTCTCACGGGTGGGGGGAAGGCTTCGTCTCTTCTCAGAAGTTTGGGAAGCCAAGATCCCCGACAATTGGGCCAGGGCATCTGTAACCACAGGTTACAGATTGGAGTTTCTAAGATATCCTCCGCCTCATTTTCAAGAATCAAGGCTACCAAGGGATCCAGCAAGGAAGGCCTCAATGCTGGCAGCTTTGGATCACCTGCTTTGCCAGGACGTAATTATAGAAGTGCCAGCCCAAGAGCAAGGCCTAGGTTTCTATTCCAATCTCTTTGTCATACCAAAGCCCAACGGCGATGTCAGGCCAATCTTGGACCTAAAGAGGTTAAACGCTTATCTAAGGGTGCGGTCCTTCCGGATGGAATCCATCCGGTCAGCAGCCGCCGCGCTTCAGAAAGACGATTTTCTGGCCTCCATAGACATAAAAGATGCTTACCTTCATGTACCAATCTTTCAGTCGCATCAAAGGTTTTTACGCTTCGCGGTGGGGCAGCGACACTTCCAATTCAGGGCGCTCCCTTTCGGGCTGGCCACGGCCCCCCGGGTATTCACGAAGATCCTAGCCCCAGTTCTGGCCAATTTAAGGATCCAAGGAGTCACAGTCCTAGCATACTTGGACGACCTTTTAATCATAGATCACTCACGGACGGGTCTGCAAAAGGCAGTAAACCTCACGGTTCGGTACCTCGAAGAATTCGGCTGGGTCCTAAACCAGGGAAAGTCAGCATTCCAGCCTACAAAGCAGTTGGAATACCTCGGCATGAGGTTAGACACAGAACATCAAAAGGTGTTCCTGCCCCTTGTAAAGATCAAGGCGATCAAGGGGTTGGTTCAGTTGGTTATAAACAAGAAAAGACCAACTATTCGCCTGTGTATGCGATTACTAGGCAAGCTAGTGGCCACATTCGAGGCAGTACCATACGCTCAGATCCACACTCGCGTCCTACAGGCAGCCATTCTAGCAGCCTGGGGCAAGAGGGCACATGCCTTAGAGTCCCCTTTGACGCTATCATCAAGGGTCCGACAGAGCCTGGCCTGGTGGTTGAACCCTCAGAATCTTCTAAAGGGAAGATCCTTCAGCCCTGTTGTCTGGAAGGTAGTTACCACAGACGCCAGCCTGGCAGGCTGGGGGGCGGTCTTCGAAGGGTTCTCCCGCCAGGGAACTTGGGTGAAAGCAGAGAGGCAGCTCCCCATCAATATCTTGGAAATCAGAGCTGCTCGCCTAGCCCTGTTGGCGTGGACCTCCAGATTAAAGGGGTTCCCGGTGAGAATCCAGTCAGACAATGCCACGGCGGTGGCATACATAAACCACAAAGGGGGAACCAGGAGCCAGGCCGCTCAAAGGGAAGTGAACTTGATTTTTCAATGGGCAGAGGTTCATGTACCCTGCATTTCAGCGATATTCATTCCCGGAGTGGACAACCTGCAGGCAGACTTCTTAAGTCGCCAGAGTCTGTTGCCAGGGGAGTGGTCTCTGCATCCCCAGGTCTTTCAGACAATCTGCCAGAGGTGGGGAACGCCAGACGTAGATATAATGGCATCCAGGTTCAACAAGAAACTAGACAGGTTCGTGTCGCGAGCGAGGGATCCTATGGCCTGCGGAACCGATGCGTTGGTTTGCCCTTGGCATCAATTCAAACTTCTATATGCATTCCCTCCACTACAGTTACTCCCCCGCCTGTTGCGCAAGATCAGAGTGGAGCACAAGCCAGTCATTCTAATAGCTCCAGCTTGGCCCCGGAGGGCTTGGTACTCACTAGTCCTGAATATGGCAGTGGGAGACCCTTGGACTCTTCCTCTACAACCAGACCTACTCTCACAAGCCCCGATCCTCCACCCTACATTACAGCGTCTAAATTTGACGGCCTGGAGGCTGAATCCCTGATTCTCAGGGGTAGGGGTCTGTCTAGGCAGGTAATCCCTACCCTGATTAAGGCTAGAAAGCCGGTCTCCAGGGTAATTTATTACAGGGTGTGGAGGAACTATATAGGCTGGTGTGAATCCAAAAGATGGAATTGCCGCAAATATACTATTGATAGGGTGTTAAGTTTTCTCCAGCTAGGAGTGGATAAAGGCCTGGCACTAAGCACAATCAAAGGACAGATCTCAGCTCTGTCAGTGTGGTTTCAGAGGCCGCTGGCCACCCACTCGCTGGTAAAGACCTTCTTACAGGGGGTCTTGCGTATTAATCCTCCTGTCAAGTCACCAGTTTGTCCTTGGGACCTAAATCTTGTCCTGTCCACTCTACAGAAACAGCCTTTTGAGCCTTTGGCTGAGATTCCTTTACTCTTACTGACAAGAAAATTGGTTTTCTTGGTCGCCATAGTTTCGGCCAGGAGAGTGTCAGAATTAGCAGCCTTATCGTGTAAGGAACCATATCTTGTTCTGCATAAGGACAGGGCAGTTCTCCGGCCCCATCCTTCCTTTCTACCAAAGGTTATATCCAAATTTCACTTAAACCAGGATTTGGTACTTCCATCCTTCTTTCCAAAACCTACATCTAGAAAGGAGGGGTTGCTGCATACCTTGGATATTGTCCGGGCCATGAAGGCCTATCTTAAAGCTACGGAAAAGATCCGGAAAACAGAGGTGTTATTCGTTCTACCAGATGGCCCCAAGAAGGGGCAGGCAGCTGCAAAATCCACCATCTCGAGATGGATTAGACAATTAATCATTCAAGCCTACGGATTGAAGAGGTTGCCCCCTCCGTTGTCGGTAAAGGCCCATTCTACCAGGGCCATGGGCGCCTCTTGGGCAGCACACCATCAGATCTCTATGGCTCAGATATGCAAGGCGGCAACGTGGTCATCAGTCCACACGTTTACAAGGTTTTATCAACTAGACGTGAGAAGAAATGCGGATACTGCCTTTGGTCAGGCAGTACTACAGGCTGCAGTTTGAAATCCTTGGGATCAGAAACACCCTTGGTTATATAAAAAAAAAAAAAAAAAAAAAAAAAAAAAGAAAAAGGTTCTTCTTTCTTGACTAATTTGGAAATATTATTATGATTTGAGTTTAGCTCTAAAATTGAATCCTTCTTTGGAAGATGTCTCCCTCCCCTCATTAAAGCATTGCTTTCGGACATCCCACATAGTAATGAATATGCCGCTCTGTGTCCCGTGATGTACGAGAAAGAAAAAGGGATTTTTAAATACAGCTTACCTGTAAAATCCTTTTCTTGGAGTACATCACGGGACACAGAGCTCCCACCCCTCTTTTGGGTGACCATTTTGGGAGGCATACTGCTTGCTACAAAACTGAGGGACTCCCTCTAGGGGAGGGGGTTATATAGGGAGGGGACTTCCTGTTTGAAGATTGCCAGTGTCCACACCTGAAGGTACTCCATATAACCCACATAGTAATGAATATGCCGCTCTGTGTCCCGTGATGTACTCCAAGAAAAGGATTTTACAGGTAAGCTGTATTTAAAAATCCCTTTTTTTTTGCAGATTTTTTTTTTTTTATTGCCGGCAATTCTTGTTCCTACATTCAGCTGGCAGTGGAGAAGCCCTCTGACAGCTGGTGACTCTTCAGTTGTTAAGGATGTGGTGGCTCGCTTCCCGGCCCGCTCCTTAATAACCAGCTATACACAGGTTGCTATGGAGAAAAAAGCAAAATGCATGCAAAACACATCAAAAATGCAACACCTGCGTTTTTGGTGCCGATCCATTGAAGTCTATTACACACAAGTGCAATCTGCTGCAGGAAGAGAAGTCCCTGACCCTTTCCAAAAATGCTGAAAAACACATAGATGTGAATGTGTACCATGGGAAATCATGTTAATTGGACTGTAGTGAGTTCCTGCAAACTGCAAAACGCACTAAAAATACACATAGGTGTGAACCTAAGGCTACTGTCCATTCAGCAGGCTGGAGGGGGGGGTTTTTGATCAAACCCTGTTTTTTGCTGTATAAGTCGAAGATCTGGTTGTGTCACAAAACTAAATTACAGTATAAACTCTTTTGCAGGTTAAGCAAAAACAGTGTGTTGCAAGTGCAACCATCGTTAGATTTGCATCATTGGAGATTTTTCTGCTAAGAACACCTATTTGTTACAGAACTTTTCTGTTTTAATTGGTCCTTAAGCTATGCTGGTATGTTATAATGTAATAAATATGCTTATATTAAATGACGCTATTTCTCTTGATAATGGGAACCAGTTGTGTGGCCAATGCCTACAAAGGAAAAACTGCCTTAGTAGGCTTACGGTAAGTAATACCCTAATGGAAGTGGAATGTAGGCAGCTTGTTACCATGTAATGCCGCGTACACACGATCGGAATTTCCGATGAAAAACGTCTGATGGAATTTTCCGTTGGGAATTCCGATGAAGCTGACATCCTTCAGTCTTGCATACACACTGTCACTAAATTCTAAACGTCCAAAATGTAAAACAGTTTGACGAGCCGAGAAAAATTAATTTCAATGCTTACGAGCATGAGTCGACTTGATTCTGAGCACACGTGGGTTTTTTCTCCGTCGGAGTTGCACACAGACGATAGGAATTTCCAATCGTTTTTTTTTCCCCATTTTTTTTCTAAACACCAACGGAAAAAAGTCTGATGGGGCCCACACACGATCGGAATTTCTGATGAAAAAAGTCCATTGGACTTTATTCATCGGAAATTCCGATTGTGTGTATGCGGCATTAGTGTCTCTAATTGCTACAGGAAAGCTGCATCTAGAAGATTGTGAGAGTGTACAGAAAGACCAAACAACTTATAGGTCACATGTTGTTGGGTGTCCTTTACCAGGAAAAATATTATTATTTTTTTGTACCAAGTGACTAGTGGGAAACCAATAAATATGTGCATTATTTATGCTGAGCTTGCTTAGTACTGGGAAAATAAATCTTGGACAAAATGTTCTTTTACTTCTCCTTCACTGAATGACAAAACTAAACACAGTAATCGTTAGCTTCAGTAGAATTTCCCCTTCCCTGTGGGCTTTCAAAATCGGAAACCACCTAATGGTAGAGACTAAAAGCAGAAACAAGAAAAATTCTTCCTTTACTAACACATCATAAACAAACAATAATTTGCAATATATTCCTGTATATAGGAACAACGATTGGTCACCTCCCATTATCAGTTAGAATCACTCCCTAGGACACACAATTAACCCCTTAATTGCCCCCTAGTGTTAACCCCTTACCTGCCAGTCACATTTACACAGTAATTAGTGCATTTTTATTGTACTGTTCGCTGTATAAATGTGAATGGTCCCAAAATAGTGACAAAAGTGTCCGATATGTCCGCCGCAATGTCACAGTCGCTATAAGTAGTAAAAAAATAATAATAATAAAAATGCCATAAATCTATCCCCTATTTTGTAGATGCTATAACTTTTGCACAAACCAAAAATATGTAAAAGAATACATATCGGCCTAAACTGAGGAAATATATATATTTTTTTAAATTGGATTTTTATTATAGCAAAAAGTTAAAAAAAAGAATCGCAGAGGTGATCAAATACCACCAAAAGAAAGCCCTATGTGTGGGGGAAAAAATGATCAGCACTGAAAGCTGAAAGTTTGCCTGGGCAGGAAGGGGATGAAAATGCCCTGTATTGAAGTGGTTAAGAAAAATGTCTTCAGCCATCCTCCAGAATGGTGATTGGTCAGTAAAAGCGCATCAGTCCTCCCCCAGCATGGTAATTGGACAGAGCAAAAACATCAACATAATGATGAAGTCAACTCTCTGCTCACTATTTAAACACTTTAAAATGAATAGATAACTAAACTAAAGATGAACTTTAGGCACACCTATTATGGCAGCTATGGGCCAGATTCAGGTAGATGGGAGCATCTTTGCTCTGGAGTAACGCTTCTCATTTACGTTACTCTGGCGAAATTTTAGGAGCAAGTACTGTTATTCACCAAGCACTTGCTCCTAAAGTTGCGGCAGCGCATCGCAAATGAGCCGGCGGAATTCAAATTGGGCGGGTACGGGGCGTGTATTATTTAAACTAAGCGCGATCCCGCGGCGAACGTACTGCGCATGCGTCGACTGTCAATGCATCCCAGTGCGCATGCTCCAAATTCTGTCAGTGAACGTCAATGACGTCACATCCCCATTCATGAAAGTTTTACGCAAGCGACGCGATTTTTTTTTTCAGACGCGATGACGACGCCTATACTTAACATAGGATACTCCACTAGGGGGCTGCTTTATCTTTACGCCGCGTATCGCTTACGGAAACGTCGGAAAGTCACTGCGTCGCGCCCGAATACGATCGTTAAATTGCCGATTCCCGCTGATTAACATATTTTTTCATCGTAAATCAGCGGGAACGCCCCCGGCGCCATTTTTAAATTAAAGTTGCGATGCGATGGCGAAATTCAATTGCGCCGATCGCATCGGAACACCAACCCGGCGTTTCTTGTTTTCTGGTTACAGAAAACAGAAACGCCGGCTTAAAGTGACAGTTAGGCTGGAGTATCACAGATACTCCAGCCTAACTCTACCTGAATCTGGCCCTATGTATTCATTTAAGCATTATGAAATAAATACAGTGCCTTAAAATATTATACACACCCCATGAAATTTTCTACATTGTGTCATGTTACAGCCAAAAACATGAATGTATTTTATTGGTATTTTATGTGATAGACCAACACAAAGTGGCACATAATTGTGAAGTGGAAGGAAAATGATAAATGTTTTTCAAAATATTTTACCCCAAAAAAATTGAAAAGTGTGGTGTGCATTTGTATTCAGCCCCCCCCCCCCCCCAATACTTTGTAGAACCTTCTTTCGTTGCAATTACAGCTGCAAGTCTTTTGGGGATGTCTCTACCAGCTTTGCACATCTAGAGAGTAAAAGTTTTGCCCGTTCTTCTTTGCAAAATAGCTTAAGCTCTGGCAGATTGGATGGAGAGTGTCTGTGAACAGCTATTTTCAATTTCTGCCACAGATTCTTACTTGGATTTAGGTCTGGATTTTGACTGGGCCATTCTAACACATGAATATTCTTTGATCTAAACCATTCCAATGTAGCTCTGGCTGTATGTTTAGGGTCGTTGTCCTGCTGGAAGGTGAACCTTCGCCCCAGTCTCAAGTCTTTTGCAGACTCTAACAGGTTTTCTTCTAAGATTGCCCTGTATTTGTCACCATCCATCTTCCCATGAACTCTGACCAGCTTCCCTGTCCCTGCTGGAGAAAAGCAACCCCATAACATGATGCTGCCACCACCATGTTTCACAGGTGGGATGGTGTGTTCAGGGTGATGTGCAGTGTTAGTTTTCCACCACATATAGCGTTTTTCTTTCAGGCCAAAAAGTTCAACTTTGGTCTCATCTGACCAGAGCACCTTCTTCCACATGTTTGCTGTGTCCCCCACATGGCTTCTCGCAAATTGCAAATGGGACTTCTTATGACTTTCTCTCAACAATGGCTTTCTTCCTGTCACTCTTCCATAAAGGCCAGATTTGTGGAGTACACAACTAATATTTGTCCTGTGGACAGATTCTCCCACCTGAGTTGTGGATCTCTGCAGCTCCTCCAGAGTTACCATGGGCCTCTTGGTTGCTTTTCTGATTAATGCTCTCTTTGCCCGGCCTGTCAGATTAGGTGGACGGCCATGCCTTGGTAGGTTTGCAGTTATGCCATACTCATTCTATTTTTGGATGATGGATTGAACAGTGCTCAATTAGACGTTCAAAGCTTGGAATATTTTTTTACAACCTAATGCTTTAAACCTCTCCACAACTTTATCCGTGACCTGCCTGGTGTGTTCCTTGGCCTTCATGATGCTGTTTGTTCACTAAGGTTCTCTAACAAACCTCTGAGGGTTTTACAAAACAGCTGTATTCATACTGAGATTAAATTACACTAGGGTGGACTCTATTTACTAATTATGTGACTTCAGACTGCAATTGGTTTCACAGGATTTTAGTTAGGGGTATCAGAGTAAAGGGGGCTGAATACAAATGCACACCACACTTTTCACATATTTATCTGTAAAAAAAATGTGAAAAAACATTTATCATTTTTCATTCCACTTCACAACTATGTGCCACTTTGTGTTGGTCAATCACATAAAATCCCTATAAAATACATTTACATTTATGATTGTAACAGGACAAAATGTGGAACATTTTAAGTGGTATGAATACCTTTTCAAGGCATTGTATGTATATATATATATATATATATATATATATATATATATATATATTTATAAATGCAGCCAGTGCAAGCATCAATCAGAATAAGATTTGTTATACGCTTCTTGTAATAAGATGCTACTTCAAATGTCTCCCAACTGGGCTCTACTTCTGAATAGAAAAATCTGTATGTATTTTTATGTAAAGGCCATTGTTTTTTAGGACTCCTTCTTTGTAGAGCTTGACCAGATGATTTTTGCATAGATGCCAATTGCAGCATCACTCCTATTTGAGTTTCTGAGCATGCACAGTAACTCACAAGAAGGATATTACTGAGGGGGTCATGGCAATGAGTGGTGCACGTCCTTCAAACTTGGTCAACTGCTTAGAAAGTGGGTGTGATCTGGGTGGGACCACTCAGAAGCATGACGTAGAATGTGTAGGCCATGGGGTGACAATGTCCCTGGGACTAGGACAAAGACTTTGACAAATAGGTGAAGAGGTTGTGTAGCTTGCAGCACACAGACGTTTTTGGGAGGAGTGGGGAAAGAAATGTATGTTGTATATTATAGATTTAGTATATATAGTATAGTACAAATAGTATATATAGTATAGAATTAAGGGTGTTAGCGGGAATCTAAAGGATAACTGTATTAGTTATTCTTTAAAGCCTTCCTTAGTTTTCTTTTAATCAGCACAAGGGACGGTACTTACATCCAATGAAAAGTGTTGCTTGTGCTGGTGGCTACTGTTTTAATTGAAATCTTCAGTCCTCTGCCCCTCCTCATACCCCACAGCTGTAATCTTCCAGTGATAACAACAGACACTAGACCTGTTATAAGCACTCCTCTGGAGTTCCGGCTGTGAATGCCTTTTTACTTCCCTCCTACTATAATAAAAGCTGTACTATAGCATCCATCAATTACAATTCTATAAAAGAAGGGTGGGTCGGGTGGATGAATGAAAGGACCGTCACCTCCATTCAAAGATTGATTTTCATTGATATAATCTATAGTACAGCTTTTATGAATGTAGGAGAGGGGCACAAAAGACAAGTGACTATGACAGGTCCAACAGCTGTATTAATCCCCAAAGTAGGGAAAGATTACCCTTGCAGGGGTGGGGGGGGGGCAGGGAGATGCAGAGGTTGAAGGCTTGGCAGCCAACAGCACAAGGGACATTTCCCATTAATTGCAAGTACTGTATTGTCCGCTGTACAGAGTTTTTTTTAAATTACCGTATATACTCGAGTATAAGTTGCCCCAAATTTAAGCCGAAGCACCTAATTTTACCACAAAAAAATGGGAAAACGTATTGACATGAGTATAAGCCTAGGGTGTCCATCTGCATGCCTCACTGTGCCTCACTGTGTCCATGTGCATGCCTCACTGTGTCCATGCCTCACTGGGCCCATGCCTCACTGTGTCCATGACTAGACTAATGCCCCGTACACACGATCACTTTATGTGATGAAAAAAAATGACGTTTTTAAAAACGTCAATTTCATTGACCGTGTGTAGGGGAAAACGTTGTTTTATGTCTTGTAAAAAACAACAAAAAAATTTGAACCATGCTTCAATTTTTTGTGTCGTTTTTCAAAACGTCGTTTTTGTTTCACAAAAAGTCACCGTGTGTAGCAAAAAACGTTGTTTAAAACAACGTTTTTCAACCCGTGCATGCCCAGAAGCTAGTTATGAATAGAGCTTCAATGGAAAAGAGTGGTGAACGTAACCTCGCTTTTTGTGAAAAAACGATGGTGTGTAGGCAACATCGTCTTTGAAAAGTGAAGTTTCAAAAACGTTGTTTTTTACTTCACAGAAAACTTAGTTTTTTTCTTCACATAAAGTGATCGTGTGTACGGGGCATTAGGTTTAACATGGGAGTATATAGAAGGGTTGCCCGGCTTTGAAAAATCGGTGCTCCCTGGCCATAAGTCCCCCAGACAGCAAATATTTTTTACACTTGTAGAACTGGGGCTACATGTTTGCCAAGTTTCGGGTCCAGGGGACCTACCGCCGGCCGGTACCAGGTCCCCAAAATTACTGGAGAAATTACCGTTTAACATAGGGGTCTATGGAAGGGGTGCCTGACTTTGAAAAGATCAGTGCTCCCCGGGCGTAGGTCCCCCTAAAAAAAAACTTTGCACACTTGTAGAAAAAGAGTGGGGCTATATTTGTATCAAGGGCCGGCCAGTACCGGGTCTCCAAAGTCCAGGAGATCAGGTACAAACCGGCAACTTGAGTATAAGCCGAGGGGGGCATTTTTAGCACAAAAAAATGTGCTGAAAAACTTGGCTTATACTCGAGTATATACGGTAGCTAGAATTAGGTTTGACATTTTTTCTTGTACATTGGTGTACTAATAACTGAAAAAGTCTGCCTGCCTACACCTTCGTTTGAGGTTTTGTTTTTCACTGCAGAAATACATTGTATGTTGTCAGATGTTGTGCAATAATTAAATGACAGAGCAATTAGAATTTCTTCATAACAACATGTTTTATATCTTCCAGGTGGAAGTCACTTGAGGTTTTTAGAAATAACGTGTTCTATACTGTAAGTGGCATTGTATAGTCAGTCCTTCTATACCACTGTGAGCAATTACATTTCCCATCTATGAGTCAGTGGAGAATTCAGAGTCTAAACTTGCATTTTTATGGGCGATAATAGTCCGTCTTTTTATAGCTTGTTCAAGACATTACAGTGTAGAAGCTCTTTGGTGACATCTGTGCGTACAATGATGATCTGTGCTAAGAAGATCAATTTGACAGGAGAATATATATTTTCCATAGAACCGACCGCTGCAGAGATTTACTCTGTATTTGGTTTACGTTATGATATAAAACATCACTGAATTACCATTTAATGGCACTTCTTACCTAAAATGTTTGCTCAGTACTAGGTGGAAGCTGTTTGAAGCATCCATTGATTGCCTCCATCTATCCAGGAATCCAGATATCAGTCTTTTAGAGGTCACAGCACAACACCCCTTTGAAATTTTGGTTTTGATAATAATTAATAATTAAAGTGGATCTTAAAGTGATTCTAAAGGCAGAAGTTTTTTTTATTTTTTAGCTGTGCATTAAGATAAAAAAAACCTTCTTTGTGCAGCAGTCCCCCTAATACTTACCCAAGCCCCATCTCGATCCATTGAAGTGCACAAGTGCCTCGGCTGTCTGAGACTCTCCCTCCTGATTGGCTATAGACACAGCAGCGCCACTATTGGCTCCCGCTGCTGTCAATTAGGCTGCATTCACACCTAATGGCGCGTCCTGAGCGGCGAATTGCGGCGACAAATGTGAGGCATTTTGTACCGCGATTTGCGGCGACAAAACGCCTCGTTTTTAACCCCCCTTTTTGGAGAGGTCCATCATCTCCTATGCCGAACGCCGAAGACGCCTGAGCTTCAGGCGTTCGGCGTTCGGCGTGGAGATGTGAACCATCTCCATAGAGGGGAATGTTAAATTTCCCCTCCAGCGTATGCGGCGTCGGGCATCGGGCGAAAAAACGCCTAGATGTGAATGCAGCCTTAATGTCAGTTAGACAATTATGAGAGAGGCGGCGGGGCCGAACCATGGCTCAGGGTCTGAATGGACACACCAAGCTGTGGCTCTGTTAGGTTGTCCACCAAATAAAGCTGGTTGCTGTGGTATCACTCAACAGGAAGGAGGGGCCAGGAGTGCCGGTAAGGGACCAGAGAAGAGAAGGATCTGTGTGGCTCTGTGCAAAACCACTGCACAGGGCAGGTAAGTATGACATGTTTGTTATTTTTAAAGTAAAAAAAATAAAATAGTATCACGTTAAAGCGGAGGTTCACCCAAAAATCAACTTTCTGACATTAGATCCAGCATACTGCTAACATCTGGAGTATGCTGTTTTTTTTTTTTGTACTTATCGTTTTATGAGCCGTTGTTATCCGGCTCCGAGCGGGGAATCCTGCGGGGAGTAGGCGTTCCTAAGCCAAGAGGAGTTGATTGATGGGCCCCTAAGGCGCGTCACGCCTTCCGAAAATACCCGAAGTGACACTCGAGTGTTTAAGGCGCTATACGGCGACTGTGCCTGCCGTGTAGAGCTGACTGCGCAGGCGCCGTAAACACCCGAGTGTCACTTTGGGTATTTTCGGAAGGCGTGACGCGCCTTAGCAGCCTGTCAATCAACTCCTCTTGGTTTAAGAACGCCTATACCCGGAAGCAATCCCCGCTCGGTGCCAAAAAACAAAGGCTCATAAAACGATAAGTACAGAAAAAAAAAACAGCATACTGCAGATGTTAGCAGTATGCTGGAACTAATGTCAGAAAGTTGATTTTGGGTGAACCCCCGCTTTAAGACAAATTTACTGCACCAGTCTACTTTTCCACCTTTCCAGCTGCAATTAAAAATTTGCATTCAAACCCCCAAGTACTTACCTGTCTTAGAATGGAATTCCAGGTTTCGTGAAGAATCCCAGGTTTCCTATGAGCCTAGGTTTACTCCATTAACAGAAGCTGTACTATAACCACTATGAATGAAAGGTGATCTATGAATGGAGGACAGCCAGATGATGATGATGATGATGATGAAAGGTCTGCCCTGTCCTTTCATAGATTATTTTTCATTCATAAAAGCTATACTACTGGCTTTAATGAATGGAGAAGTTGGGCAGAAAATATGGGTATAGCTATAGATGTCACACCCCCTTAGTTCTATTCACCCTCACTGCACTCCGAGACTACAGCAGCGGGATAACGTTTGATGGAGGAGAATTTCAGCTAGAAGACAGCAGTACAAGGGACACAATACTACGGATTGTGAGAAATGTCCCTTATGCAAATTTTTATTTTGAGCACACAAGAGGTGGAAATAATTAAATGTAATTCATATCAGCCTTTTGCAATCCACCATGAAAAAGTGTTTAAACTGGGAAGAGGAGTTCAATGAGTCAGCTATGTTGTGGTGCTCATGTCCTTACAACTAACATGCTGATAGGAGGAGAGAACCATGACTAACAGATGAGTTCATTAGTCTCCTAGTACACACTATGGGCTAGATTCAGGATGGAGAGCGGATCTTTGTGCGGGCGTAACGTATGTCATTTACGTTACGCCGCCGCAACTTTTCCAGGCAAGTGTTTTATTCACAAAGCACTTGCCTGTAAAGTTGCGGCGGCGTAGCGTAAATGGCTCGTCATAATTCAGTATGGTAGGGGGCGTGTAGTGTTTAAATTAAGCGCAATCCCACACGAAACGTACTGCGCATGCGCCGGCCGTGACTGTATCCCAGTGCGCATGCTCCAAATCATGTCACAAATTGTCAATGAAAACGACGTGAACGTAACTTAGGCCCAGGCCCATTCTGAATCGACTTACGCAAACGACGTAAACGACGTCTGTCCCGACGTCCATACTTAACATTGGCTGTGCCTCACTATAGCAGGGGTAACTTTACGCCAGGCGTAAGCCTAACGTAAACGACGCAAGTAGATACGCAGGCCGGGCGTACGTTCGTGAATCGGCGTATTAGGCTCATTTGCATATTTTAGATGGGATCGCCACCTAGCGGCCAGCGTAAATATTAAACTAAGATACGACGGCGTAAGTGACTTACGCGGGTCGTATCTTAGCAACATTTAAGCATATCTCATTTAGAGCATACGCTTAAAGTTGCACTGGCTCAGATTAGGACTTACGACGGCGTATCTACTGATACGCCCGTCGTAAGTGTTCCTGAATCTAGCCCCATAGTTTTTTTTTTCATGCAACCCCACGGGTTGCATGGAAAAAAAATGGCAGCTCTGGTCGGGGACAGCTGTACTAAGCATGCAAGAGAGTTGGTCGGGTGACTGCTGAGTCGGTCGGCTGCTGCTTTTCCAACTGATATTTTTTGTACCGGCAAATGTCTCCTGACATTCTGCCCGTGTGTACGGGGCTTAACTCAGCTTTCACTGTCCAGCCATAGGCTGGGGGATGGATAAGACCTGTAATGTTACTTAACTGAAAGAGAGCAAAATCAGGTCTCCTGTACAGTATGTATACTACTGTGTGGAAGAGCTATGTAAATCTCAGGGCTTGGTGGAGGGAAATGCAAATTCTTTGGCAGGTAAAACATATTCCATATGTATTTGTTTTTTGGATTTAGCTGTTTGCCTAAAGTTCAGCTTTAATTTTTTTTTTTTTTAGTATAGGTGGGTCCACTTTAAAAACACTTTATGAATGAAGTTAGATGCTCCAGGTGCAACCAAAACCCAACAGATGCTGATAGCCCAAAAGAAGACTAATCACATATCCCTCCTTATTTACAGATCCAAATGTATTCTGCAATTAAGCAGTGCTTTGAAATAGAATAGGCTTTTTATCAGCTGTCTCACCCATTTATCCCCATCTGTGCTGTAAACGCTGGTCTTGGGAATGCGATCCAACAACTTGAAGAATTGAGTGGCAGCAGTTTTTGCTTTGGCGTAATCTGGAGTGAAGGAGGAAGCTTTGCCCAGTGCAGAGCCACTTGTTACTATAGCTGCAATTACTCTGAAGAAGAAAAAAGAAATTCTCAGTGTATGTTTGTGGCCTATTATGGTTAAAATCATCAAATATAACATTCTAAAAATTGATTTATAGTTAGAGTAGGTTCACACTGGGGCAACACGACTTCTACTGTAGCACGACTTTGGGAGGCAACTTTGACACGACTTGAGTATGAATCACCAGGCAACTTACAAGGCAACTTCAAGTCGCCTCCAGGACAGGAGGCTTTCCAGTGGCCAATAAAACAACAATCAGCTCTGTGGAAGGGAGGGGGGAGGGGTTTGCCTGAGAAATGTATGTTATCTTCCTGTATTGTTGCTTCAGTTAAGACAGTGATCCGACTTCTGAGGCGACTTCCATTGAAATCAATGGGTACAAGTTGCCTACAAGTTGACTACAAGTTGGATTGAAGTAGTACAGGAACCTTTTCTGAAGTCGGAGCTACTTCAGTAGTGTGTATTAAGATGGCTCTCATTCACTTCAATTGATTTTCTCAACCACACGACTTGGGACGACTTGGGGAGACTTCAAGTCGGATCCCATGTCGCCCCTGTGTGAACCGGCTCTTATTAAAAAATAATGTATTTAGTGAAGGCAGACAACTAAATATTTGCTAATATCTGTTAAAAAAAAACAAAAACACATTTGTTCATTATATTAAAGCCCAACTCCGGATAAGTAAAACAAATATTCCTTGCAGTGGGATTGTGCAAGAGTTAACTGCTTATTTATAGCTAGGGGAACAATAAAAGAAAATATACTTACCCAATCCTTTACTGCTTCCTGAATTCAGACTGCCCCCCCCCCCCCCAGCTTCTGCACCCCCACAGTCTAGTGGTCTAGGGTCTTCAAGACTAGAGCAGGATCTATAGCCCTGCTCTGGACGTAAGGACACTGGGGAACCGTCTACCGCAGGATCGGGGGGGGGGGGCGGGACCAACTGGTCGGACCAGTTTGACCGGACAAATTCGATCGTGTGTATGCGGCCTAAGGGGCAGCTTTAGTGAGAGAAGACCATACTCTACTATTACTGAGCTCCTATTGAAAATTCACTGGTGGTCTGTAGCTTTATTTATTTCAGTCGTGGAATAGTCACTGCAGCAAAAAGATTAGTGGCCTATTAAAGCGAGGTAATCAACATAAAAAGTCTAAAAAAGTCAGCGGGGTTCCTTTAAAAGAAACGTATTAACCATTTGCATTCCGTGGTTCTTTTATTTCTAAATTAATTAATAAGTCTACTTTCTTCTGAACAAAAGAAGGCCAGATAGGTTTAAGTTGGCCCTATGTTTTCAGAATATTTTCACATCAGCAGCTCAGCTAAAATATGTCAATAATACAGTAAATGCTGTTGGATTTCACTCCCCTGAAAAGGTTTCCTTTTTTTGCTTTAATTAAAGCTTGAAATATCAATAAAATAACACACATGCTTCCGGGATTTTCAGAATCAATATGTTGTACCTGAACACCAGAGAATAGTGTAAACCTTCTACATTGACTAAATATCCTCCAAATCTGAATGATGCAGCATAAGCCATAAAGATGACACACTGGGCAAATCCAAAGCATGCTCCATATACATGAGATTTTTTTACTGCTGCCTTGTATGGCATTACCAGCAGCTCCTCATACATATCCACAAACATCCTCTCCTTTCCGAGTCCAGCAACTGTTCGAATATTACCGATTGCTTCACTGGAGACCTGAGGAGTAGCAGATTCAAAATAAATTCATTTCATAATTATTTTGTAGTAGTGTTGTAAACCAAAATAGGAAATGTGTTAATAATGGAATGACTTTTGACCTCTAGAATATCCTTTGATAAGCTTTTCTTGCAAACAGCTTACATCACTTTGCTTAAGAGCTTGGTGAAATGGATAATGTAAATTGGATTTCTGTTTAATTGGTTTAAACAGTTTATTGCCTGTAAATTCTGCACAAAACAACTCCTTCCATATTTGACATCTTGGTTTTGCACAGTTATTGGAAAGTGGAATCATTTGTTTACCATACTGTATGGTACTTGCAATGTCTTCAATGTCAAGATATGTCCACCAAATGCTAAAAAAGAACCAGCTAGGTCTAATACAGAGGCTAGAATACCTCTGTCCCGAATACTTGTAAAGAAGTTAAAGCGGGGGTTCACCCTAAAAAAAAAATTCTAACATTACATCCAGGATACTAACGACATTTACAGTATGCAGGTTTTTTTTTTTATCGCCGTACATACCGTTATATTGTGATTTTCTCCCCGGCTTCCGGGTTCTGATTCCCACGGGACTGGGCGTTCCTATCCCTGGGTTAGATAATTGACATCTGGCGAAACAGTTTCCATGTCACACAAGGCGCGTCATCAGATTTCCGTAAATAGCCGAGCTGCGGGTCGGCGCTATACGGCGCCTGTGCCTGCCGTGTAGAGCTGAATGCGCAGGTGGCGTAGAGCGCCGACCCGCAGCTCGGCAATTTATGGAAATCTGGTGACGCGCCTTGTGCGACATGGAAACTGTTTCACCAGATGTCAATCATCTAACCCAGGGATAGGAACGCCCAGTCCCGCTGGAATCAGAACCGGAAGCCGGGGAGAAAATCACAATATAACGGTATGTAAGGTGATAAAAAAAAAAAAAGACCTGCGTACTGTAAATGTCGTTAGTATCCTGGATGTAATGTTAGAATTTTTTTTTAGGGGGAACCCCCGATTTAAATAAGATTGCCCAAGGGACTTTTGATGGAGGTGTAGACAGTTATAAATACTATGTATAAAAACAAAGTCATATACTTTACTACATAATACATAATACAAAATACAGGTGTAGGAAACATCTTATATCTCAATGCTTTCATGAAATAATGTTACGTTCATAAGGAATTTGATGTTCCTGACATGATGAATATGAATAACAATAGACAGAAATTGCCTTACAGGATGGTTTACATCATTTGGTCACCATAGATTTCGGAGGTAGGTTCTATTTGGTGCATGAGCCACGCTTGCACATTGACCCTCACCCTCCAGGCATCCTTCAGCCCACTCCTTGCCTCCTAAGCCCCCTGGACAGACTCTCCATTTGGAGGCTGATCTTTTGATCGTGTGGAATATTGATCGGGCAATTTTTGGCTGTTATTATTCATGTGCTTTGGTCTCATAGTTATGGTCTTAGGCTGGGTTCACACTTGTCCTACAAATGCTCCGACATTGGGAGCTCATGTCGCATGACGTGTGAAAATCAATGTTTCGATATTAGAGCCGTCTTAACTGGTCCGACACAAGTCAGTCCGACTTTGAAAATGCTCCCTGTACTACTTTGGTCCGACATTGATCCTACTTCAGCCCATTGAAAATCATTGAAGTCAGACCAAAGTAGGAGCCTTGTCCTAACCATCCGACTTGTGACATCCGACATGGTGATTATTACAGCAGCAGTAAAGGGAATTTATCTCACTCTGATATTGTTTTGATTGGTCAAAGAACAAGTCAGACTATCACAAAGTCGGATCAAAGTAGTATCCTGTTCATGAAAGTTGGATGGGTGTAGGATTGATGTAGGACAGATGTCGCAGAGCAAAGTAGGATGAAAGTCTTACTGCTGTCCTGTAGTATAGTGTGAACCCAGCCTCATAGTTGAATTGAGGCTACCTCCAATGATCCCAATTGTGTTACCTTGCCAGCCTCTTCCAATGCTTCTTTGTCCTGATTGGCAAATCCTGTAAGCATTTTAGCTTGAAACACTCCAGACAATCCAATAAGGGGGAGAAAACAGAGAACAACCAGACTGAGCTTCCAGCTAAAGAAGAATGCAATGATGAGCGATGCTGCAATATTTGTAATGGAAGTAATAATCATTCCAATCTGGGAACCTGTAGCCTGGAGAAAATGGTTTTAAGTAAAAGTATATTAAAAAAGTTATGAAATTATCCTAAAGGAGTATACAGTATAAACATTACAGTAAATGACACGTGCCCTTAATGAATTTGACCAATGTAATTCCTAAGTCTTTTAAGGAATGATTAAATGGTCTTTTTCCACATTTTCCTTAAAAACCACATGCGATCCTGTAAATATCAATTCACTATATTGTTATTGTCACCGACCCAGCGTGCCCCAGTTTATTTAGCAATGGGAGGCGGCAGAGCTGTCACTCGGTGGGAGCCTTTATCGGGAGTCGGAGCTGTTCTTTTTTTTGGGGGGGGGGGTGGGGGTGGTCGGCGGTGGTGTTGGACGTTGGATCTACACTGGAGGACAATTTTTAGAAAAAAAATTGTGTTTTTAATTAAAGAGTTGTCAAAAACTGTTTATTTACACTCTTTGTTTTTTTTGGTAAATGAGTCGGAGTACTATGTACCCCAACTCATTCACATGGGGGAACAGAATCTGTGGGCCTCCTTCTTAAATGGGGCTTCCAGATTCTGATAAGCCCCCCACCCACAGACCGTCACAACCACCGATCAGAGCCCCCTTGCCCCAAAGCACTCCCCCCAACCCATGATGAGAGCATGTGGCATGGTATGGCTTAGAAGGGGGTGTCTGCTCACCCCCCCCTTTCATGACCTGCCGAGCAGCATGCTCAGATAAGGGCCTGGTATGGATTGGGGCCCGCATTTTTTTCCTGAACCCGTTACAACCACTTGTATCTACAGGTAAGCCTTGTAAGCCATGATTTTCAATGAAAACAATTCATATTGGCACGACTTTAAGTAGTGCCGACTTCAAAATAGTCCCTGCACTTCCATGTGAGTTGATGTCCATAGACCTCAATGTTAAACCCTCAAGTAGCATGCAAATCATACCTGAATAATATAGACACGATTTCAGTACGATTAAAGTACACCTTTTTAAGCACAAGCATCTTTTTAGTCCTTGTCCCACCCAATCCTTTCAGCATAGTAGCCCCTCTCAAGCACGTTTCTCCACCACAGATTCACTCAGGAACAATGTGCTCCAAACATTCTTCCCACTGACCACCAATGAAGGGGACATTTTTCCGACTGACCATCAATGTAAGAAGCATTCTTCTCACTGACCACCAATGTAAGAAGCATTCTTCTCACTGACCACCAATGAAGGGGACATTCTTCTCACTGACCACCAATGTAAGGAGAATTCTTCCCACTGACCGCCAATGTAAGAAGCATTCTTCCCACTGACCACCAATGTAAGGAGCATTTTTCCCACTGACCACCAATGTAAGAGACATTCTTCCCACTGAACACCAATGTAAGCAGCATTCTTCCCACTGACCGACAATGTAAGGGACATTCTTCTCACTGACCACCAATGTAAGGAGAATTCTTCCCACTGACCGCCAATGTAAGAAGCATTCTTCCCACTGACCACCAATGTAAGGAGCATTTTTCCCATTGACCACCAATGTAAGAGACATTCTTCCCACTGAACACCAATGTAAGCAGCATTCTTCCCACTGACCGACAATGTAAGGGACATTCTTCCCACTGACCACCAATGTAAGGAGCATCCTTCCCACTGACCCCCAATGTAAGGAGCATTCTTCCCACTGACCACCAATGTTAGGAGCATTCTTCTCACTGACCACCAATGTAAGGAGCATTCTTCAATATAGAGCCCCCAAAATTGACCCCTATCTTCATGATTGGCAATGATGGGATGTACCCAATATCAATGTCTTCTCCGCCTCCGCTTCTCCTCCTCTTCTTCCTCATGCACTGCTACTGCTGCAGCAGCAATGACAACTGCGGTGGCAGGAAAAGGAATTGCCTCACACCATGTATGTTTTAATTGGTTAATGCCAAAGTTGTGGCAAATCGCGACAAAATCGCGGCCGCAAAATCGTGGGCAAAATCGCGGATGCAAAATCGAGGGCAAATTCGCGGACGCAAAATCGCACCCGCGCAACTTTGAAGTCGTATAGGTGTGAAAGGGGCCTAAGACCAAATCTGACAAGTTTTCCCTTTAAAATAACAACTATTTTACAAAAAAAAAGTCTCTACTATAGTGCAAATTTGCAGTATAGTATATGCTCCTTGTAACTGGACCAGGGTGATTTCTTTATGGCAACATAATTACAGACATCTTTTATAAAGGACTATCGACCAGTCAATGTCATGCTTTACAATGTGAAACATGAACAAAAGATGTAAAATCAGTTAAAAGAAAAAAAAAACTTTAAATGCAATGTTCTCATCAGAGGAAAAATAGGAAGAAAAAAAAAAGTTTACCAGACTTGGAATTGTATTGTTCCAGCTCTTAACCTATTAACACATGTTCCTCAGTTTTTTAAACTGCGGGAATTGATAATATGCAGATTTTCTGATTTCCTAAACTAGACAGATAAAGTAATTTGCTAACTCTTAGCCAGATTCAGAAAGACTTACGACGGCGTATCAGTAGATACGCCGTCGTTAGTCCGAATGCGCGCCATCGTGTGTTTAAGCGTATTCTGGAAACCAGATACGCTTAAATTTTGCCAAGATACCCCTTAGCGTAAGTCTCCTATGCCGTTGTATTTTAGCTGCATATTTACGCTGCCCGCTAGGGACTTGTACGTTGATTTACGCCTAGAATATGTAAATGAGCAAGATACGCATATTCACAAACGTACGCACGCCCATCGCAGTATGCTACGCCATTTACGTAAGGCGTTTTTCAGGCGTAAAGATAAACCACCAAAAAGATGGCGCAGCCATTGTTAAGTATGGACGTTGGAACAGCCGTCAAATTTCACGTCGTTATGTAGTTTGCGTAAGCCAATTCAGAATGGGGCTGGGCGTAGGTTACGTTCACGTTGAAAGCATTGACTATTTGCGACGTGATTTTGAGCATGCGCACTAGGATACATCCACGGCTGGCGCATGCGCCATTCGTTCGGTGAGTCAATTAAGTGGGGTCACGATTCATTTACATGTATCACGCCCACCTTTCACCTACTTTGAATTACGCGGACTTACGCCAGCCCATCTACGCTACACCGCCGTAACTTAGGGAGCAAGTGCTTTGTGAATACAGCACTTGCCTCTCTAACTTGCGGCGGCGTAGCGTATATTCGATACGCTATGCTACGCCCGCTTACAAATACGCCACCCTACCTGAATCTAGCTAGGGGTTAAAAAAACTAAAATTAGCCCTTTATAGTACAAAAAAGCAAACCGCTACTGTAAATATTACTTTCAGTAAAAAGATGAACCCCTTAGGCCGCATACACACGGAGGCACATGTCCGCTGAAACATGTCCGACGGACCATTTGCAGCGGACATGTCTCCTCCAGATTTTCGTCCTACGGTGTGTACACACCATCGGATGAAAATACCCTCGGCCAGGGAACGCAGTGACGTGGCGGTGACGTTGACGCCGCCACGTCACCAAACGAGAAAGTGAAATACTTTGACGCATGCGCGGAGATTTCTGTCCGCTGGTTAGTGTACTAACCAGCGGACATATCCGACGGACATGTCTCAGGCGGACAAATTTCAAAGCATGCTTTGAAATTTGTCCGCTGGGAAAACATGTCCGCTAGCCCGTACACACAATCGGAGATGTCTGCTGAAACGGTCAGTCGGACCAGTTTCAGCAGATAAATTCGATCGTGTGTACGCAGCCTAAGGCCTCGTACACACGAGGGGATATGTCCGCTGAAAACGGTCCGATGGACCGTTTCAGCAGACATCTCCGCTCGTGTGTATGGGCTAGCGGACAGATTTGTCCACCCGACAGATTTCAAAGCATGCTTTGAAATCTATCCGGTGGGAATCTGTCCGCCCGACATGTCTGCTGGTTAGTACACTTACCAGCAGACATGTCGTCCCGCACCGCCGCCGCGCCGCCGCCGAATGGATTCGGCGCATGCGCGGAAGTGTTTTACTTCCTGGTGCGGTGACGTGGCGGTGACGTGGCGGCGTCAACGTCACCGCCGCGTCACCGACACGTCACCGCGCCGTCCGCCGGCGGGGAATTTGATCCGATGGTGTGTACACGCCATCGGATCAAACTCCAGATCGGACATATCCGATGGAAATGGTCCGCGGACCGTTTTCATCGGATATGTCCGATCGTGTGTACGAGGCCTAAGAGTAGCCATTATTTGCTCTTTTTGTACTTATTTTTTTTTTTTTTAAGGCTATTATTTCGATTAATCGAAACAATAATCGGCCAACTAATCGATTATGGAAATAATCGTTAGTTGCAGCCCTAATCTTCACCCCCACCCCATAGATCCCAAAGTTTTAAATTCTTCCATTTGTGTTAGATGGAGTGGGGATCTTTTTAGCAGTAATTGTTTGTTTTTTTTCACAAAAAATAATTTTTCTGAAATGACTTGCTATTATACTAGAGTATATTGCTATATGCAGTTTAGCAGAGGTTATTCTTGGGCACAAAGCAAGTGTGGTTTTTGTATCATATTCATATATTTACATTCACCTTATCAGCAAGGATTTTTAGTGCCTAACAATAATTTATCATTCATTTTACCAATATTTCTGTGACATGCTAAAGGTTTGTCATACCCCCTGAACTTGAGATGCATCTGTGGCCAGTCTGGTGGTCAAAGCCCCGGGGCTATTATTGGGATCATCAAACCATCCAATTTCTTGACCAAGCATTGACTGGAAACCAACTCTTCTCAACCTCCGAGTCAGGAGCTCTCCAGATGTAGCAAAGGCATAACCCTGTAAAAATAAAAAATAAAACGTGTTACTGTCTTTTTCTTTCATATGACCCTCATGTTACTGCATTAAGCAAGGTTAAAAAAGGCCAACTAAACAAGAAAGGGACATCTAGATCAGTGTTTCTCAACCTTTTTCCAGTTGTGGCGCACTTAAAAGATATTTTCAGTTTTGAGACATCCCTGTCCAATGCTTAGTTCACGTTAGTGTGTGTTGCAGAACACGTGCAAAATCGCGCTCGTTCGTGACACACAGACAAATACTCATCTCTTTGGGGGTGCCGTTAATTCTCAATGGTACCCAAAACATTGGAAAACATGAGGTGCTTTTGGTTGGGCATAGGGAAGCCCATTAAACAATTGGGCTGCCCTACACACAGCCACACATATGTGAACCAAGGGCTTGTTCACATGACAGGTTGGAGGGGCGGTAAAACCACATGACTATCCCCCAACTTCTCCCCCTTTAGCTGCAGAGGCAGCAGCTGGGGGTGTAAACATTGTTTGGCTGCAGCTGGAGGTATACCCAGGCTGAATGGGGCTGCGCTGCAACTACCCCACAATAGTGATGCTGCATTAACGGCCTTAAAAACGGTGGTGAGGAGGACTCTTTACCGCTTGCCAAATGCCTCTGAAAAGTGATCCGAGCATGGATTGCTTTTCAGAGGAGCAGCAGTCCTTTCTGCTATCACAAACCATCACAAAAGCAGTTCTGATGGTACAGGAATAGGGGGTCAGGATTAAAAGTAACATACATACGCACATTTATTAAGACACATGCACACACAAACACATGTATATATGCACACATTCCAGACAGACACATGTGTACACACACATACAGAGCATGCACACACACACAGAGTACACACATACACAAACATGTACACAGACACATATGTACATACAGACACTCACATGTACACACACATGCACCTGTAGACACACACACACACACACATACACATGTATACACATACCACACACACATGTACACACACACACACAAACACACATGTGAGCGTTTAAAGAAGAGCTTCAGCCAGGTTTAAAAAAATTAACCACTTGCCGACCGCCCACTGTCGTTCTACGTTGGCACTTTAAAGATGGATATCTCGGAAATGGCAGCAGCTGCTGCCACAACCGAGATATCCATCTCTTCAGTGGGCGGTCGGTCAAACGATAACGGCGGTCTCCGCGGCGGATTCGCACCCTCCCCCCCTCCCTATTGTGTCCTCTCCGTGGGGATGCAAGTGAGGGAAAAATGTCCCTCACCCGTCCCCATAGCTCTGCTGGGCAGAAGTGACGTCAAAACGTCAGTCCCGCCCAGCGTCTTAATGAGACATTTTTTTTTTGGTCATTTGAAAAAATGATATTTTGACATGCCCAGCTAGAGCTCCGCTCCGTGAAGGAGAATACCCGTCGATATATAATCGAAAACGGCACCGAAAACGAACGGGGACACGAGCAAATACTCAGGAGAGGCGAGGGAACCCGCAGGAACGAAAAATGGTGCTTGGAGGAGCGAGGGGCAAAGGCAAGCTAAACCACAACGGCGGCGCGCAGCATCCCAAGAGCACCGCAAAAAAGGCGCCTGTCACCTCAGAGCACCTCTCCTCAGAAAGGGTCAAAAAAGGCACAGGGAAAACAGCAAAGACAATGACTTCCACCAGGTATCAACACCCGGACAGTGAGGGGAATGACAGCGCAGAAGAACCACAAGCCTCAAACATAGAAGCCATAGCCCCCGCAGGTCTCCTGAGGCAATTTGAAAAAATGCTCCACAGAGCACTACAAAACACCTCAGACCAAATAACAGCTAATCTCACTAAGGAAATTAGAGAGCTTGGAAACCGCACACAGGCATTGGAGATAAAGACAGAGGAAATAGAAACATACACGCAGGAATGTCTGACAGAAATTGACTTTCTTAAGGAGGAAAATCTGGTGCTGCAAAGCAGACTAGAAGATTTTGAGAATAGGGCCAGAAGGTCAAACCTTAGGTTCAGAGGAATCCCAGAATCAGTACTGGACCTGCAAGCTACCATAATGGCGCTATGCCAGGAACTGATCCCTGGCATACCAGTGGAAAGACTGGAAATGGACAGAATCCACAGAGCTTTAACCTCAAGAAAAGCAGATGGCCCTCCTAGGGACATAATTGCAAAATTTCATTTTTACAGAACAAAAGAGCAGGTCCTGGAGGCCGCCAGAGGAAAAGAAAGCCTGTCCTTTCAAGGTCACAACTATCAGATTTTTGCGGACCTATCGCAACTGACTATAGCCAAAAGAAGGGCAATGAAGCCACTTTTATTAGAGCTACAACACCACAAAATAAAGTACCAATGGGGCTTCCCCTTCTCCCTGCGCTTCGTTTACCAGGGAACCAAAATTGTGTGTAGAACACCAGAACAACTACACCAAGCATTATTGGACTTCAAAATACTAGTCATGCCTGCCACAACTGACACCACCCGCAGAAGAATGGCTTCTTCTTCCTCCCGCATGGATCCATCCCACCAAGACCAAAACAACGGCACACCAAAACCAAACAAAAGAGGCAGATTCATGGACCAGCCTCAGAGTTCAGAAGATACGATGGACTGAACATATCAAATAGGAACATTCCAACTCTGTGCATCCCCCTTTGCCCACTATTCAGTGATGTCTTTGCTCCCCAACTTGACTCTACCTCCTCCCAGGAGGTCACAACCTCCCTCCAATATTGCTCCCACTTTACCTCATCAATTTAAAGCAGTACCCCCCCCCTCATGCTTCTGAATCTCCTTCTGGACTATTTGGGCCTGCACCCACCCTACATAGTGCGGCGCAGGTTCCTTACGCTCTATCTTTCCCCACAACTGCATCTCCCAATAGAAGCCCCCCCCTGCTCCATTTATTACAACCCGTAGAATAGATGCGAAGCAACCTCGCTTGCACCCCCCAAATTTCCATCTAAGCTCTCATATCTGAGGAGCAAAACGCCCTCAGACACCAGTAACTTCACACCCTGTTCTTAACAAGAGGATACACTCAACAATGCTAAGTAGGGTTCCCCGAGGGGCACCTACAAGTTCTTTCCTGTTTCAGTACACGGGTCTCCGATGCACGGAATCCACATGTGCTACCCTAGACCCCCCTCCGGACCCGGCAATAATATGCCGGTTCCGAAGGTGGGCATTTTTTCCCCTGAAGGGAACCTGTTTTCCCCTTCACGGGTCAGTTCTGGACACTTAATTAGCATAAAGTTGTTTAAAAGTTCTATGTATTGTAATGTATTTCATCTCTTTCTCAAGGGCAATCATTTTGAAACCTTCCCCCCTCCTCCTCCCCCCTTGTCTGCACGAGCTGGGTCGGGACGTCGCGACACGGACGGTCAAGGTAAGATCTTTATGTTGGTTTGGCTGCCATGGCTCCATTGAACTTACTATCGCTTAACGTACAAGGCCTCAACGTTCCGCAGAAACGCACTAAGGCATTTAGACACTTTCAGACCAAGAAAGCACACATTGTATGTTTGCAGGAAACCCATTTCACCCCTCACTCTACCCCTAAATTTTTTAACGCATCATATCCACAAGTCTATATGGCATCCGCCTCCGCCAAAAAAAGAGGCACCCTTATTGCATTTCACAGAACAACACCCTTCACTCTGAAGTCTGAAATAAAAGACCCAGAGGGACGTTACATAATCCTAACAGGTCACATTATGGACACGGTGGTGACAGTAGTGTCATACTATGCACCTAACCTGAACCCACTTCCATTTCTGTCTCATCTCTTCCAAATTGTCAACACACACAGGATGGGAGCTCTCTTCTTGTGTGGCGATTCCAACCAGGTTCTTCTCCCTTTCCTGGATAGATCTCCTTTTGCCCCCACCAAAAAACTAGTTAAATGGTCTCTCTCCAATCTGCTATCTAAGTATAAATTGGTGGACACCTGGAGAGAAACCAATCCTACCAAGCGAATATACACACACTACTCTAACCCCCACAAATCTTCCAGCCGCATTGACCACATCCTCACTACTATCGGAATGCTGCCTGAGGTGCTTGATTCTAGCATCATTCCCATCCCCTGGTCGGACCATAATGCAGTATTCACAACATTTGCATCCACAATCCCTAAGAACCATGACCCAACCTGGTACCTCCCTGAAATCATACTTAAACACCCTGCCTACTGCTCTACAATTGAGCAGAACTTAAAAGACTATCTAGAACTCAACTCCACTCCAGAGACATCCCCCCTCACTCTTTGGGAGGCTCACAAGCCGGTACTAAGAGGTGCAATCCAAAGACAGATGGGGATCCTTAAGAGAGATCGTTTACAATTAGGGAAAAAACTGGAAACAGAGTACAATATAGCTTTTCTGGCCTTCCAGCAGAACCACTCCCCCATAACTAAAGCTCGGGTAGACAAAACTCGCATGGAATATGACTTATTCCTTACGAACACCGCCATCAAAACGCTAACCAGGTCCAAACACCTTTTTTATAAGAACTCCAACAAGCCGGGAACACTCCTGGCAAGAGCCCTCAACCCAACAAATAAGACACACGACCCAATAAAATTGAAAATTGCAAACAACAACATATCGAGCAACCCTACCAAAATAGTGCAGAAATTTAGTGCCCATCTTAAAAAACTACTTTCGGAGCCAAACACCTTTAACAAATTGGAGACTGACTCCTTTTTCACACAACTACAACTCCCGCAAATGACAGAATCCCAGAGAGCAGACCTTGAAGGGCCAATAACACAAGATGAGGTTAAGGCAGCCATAAAAGAACTTAAATTAAACAAAAGACCCGGACCTGACGGGTTCCCATCCCGGTACTACAAAACCTTCTCTAGCCTAATCTCCCCCACGTTAGCAGACGCATACAACGACCTATTAAAATCAAATTCCTTCAGGCAGGAATCATTAATGGCCACAATTTGTATGATCCCAAAACCCCACTCTGACTCCTCCCTCTGTGAAAATTTTCGCCCAATATCCATGTTGAACACGGATGTTAAACTCTTAGGTAAAATTCTGGCCAGCCGCCTAAATAAGCATATCGGTTCACTGATTCACCGGGATCAAGTGGGTTTCATGCCTACTAGGCAGGCAGGGGATAACATCCGGAGGGCATGCTTGCTCGCCCACTCAGCCAAGGCGAGGAGGATCCCAGCCTGCTTCGTATCTCTAGACATCAAACAGGCCTTTGATTCAGTTTCTTGGTCCTACATGGAATATACTTTACAGAAATGGGGCTTCGGTCCCAATTTTAGAAACTGGATCATGGCGCTCTACAACAATCCAAAAGCGTACGTCAAATACGCAGGATACAAATCTGAAACGTTCACAGTCCAGAGAGGTACGAGGCAAGGCTGCCCCTTATCCCCTTTGCTGTTCGCCCTCCTTATAGAGCCCCTAGCCCAAAGAATCAGATCAGACCCCAAGATTTTAGGCATAGAACTAGGAGGCTTCAAACATAAATTATGCATGTACGCAGATGATATTTTACTTTTCTTATCCTCCCCCCAAGTTTCCGGCCCGAACCTCATCCCAATCCTGAACCAGTTTGCAGATGTTTCAGGCCTAAAAATTAATCCGAAAAAGTGTTTAGCTCTAAACATTTCATTATCTGACATTGAACTAAAAGCTACAAAATCAGGACTTCCCTTTGAATGGCCTGGGAAAAGCATCCCTTACCTAGGAATCCACCTCACAGCAGATATAAAAGATCTTTTCTCGTCCAATTATCCTCTGCTATTAAAGCAAATAACAAGCCTATTGAAAACATGGTCACAGCTCCCCCTAGCATGGTTCGGGAAATTAAATGCGGTTAAAATGACAATACTGCCCAAGCTCCTATACCTCTTTAGAGTACTCCCCATACCAATACCGGCACATTACATGAGATTATTTCAGAAACGAGCCTCTCTCTTTATTTGGGGGCCCTCTAAACCAAGAATCAAGCCACAAGTCTTGCAACTCCCCAAAACCAGTGGGGGGACAGGATGCCCCAACTTCACCAAATATTACCAGGCAGCCCAATTAGCTACCCTTACAAAATACCACGCAAAGCACGAAATTCCCCTTTGGGTCTCGATAGAAGCTCTAGAATGTGACCCTATTCCAATATCCAATTTATTGTGGATCCCTCCAAAACTTCGTAAAAATATCAGTAACCCCGTCACCAAGCACTCATTAGCACTCTGGGACAAAATTAAATCTAAAAATGACATACAGTCACCACAAGTCCCCCTGCTTTCATTTATTAAAAACCCAGACTTCTACCCTGCCTGGGTATACCCCAACACATTCAAAGAATGGACAAAGAGGGACTGCACTCAAAAATACAAGTTTTTTAACTCCACCACCTTTGTCCCCTTCCCATCACTTTGTGAGACGTACGGTATCCCGCAGGGTGAACTTTTCAGATATCTGCAAATCAAAAACTTCTTCCTTCCACCAGTAAATGAATCAATCTCGCCCATCCAATTCTCTAATTTCGAAAATATATGTAAAACTAACCCACACGCCAGAAACGCAATCTCAACCCTTTACTCCTTGCTACAAACACAGCCTGATTCCTGGAAAATACCGTACGCTAGCAAATGGGAAGAGGACATTGAAACGGAACTAAGTCCCGCAGAATGGAAACAAATTTGGCTCAACACCAAAACTGCATCCATTAATGTATCAGCATCTGAGACAAATTACAAAGTACTTTCTAGATGGTACCTTGTGCCAGCAAGAATAGCGAAGTTTTCACAAAATCACTCAGACTTATGTTTTAGAGGTTGCACGGAAAAGGGAACATACTTTCACACTTGGTGGTCGTGTCCTATAGCCCAAGCATTTTGGTTGGAAATCTTTCAAATAGCAAATTCTCTGACAGGCAAAAGTATTCCAATAGACCCCAAAACGGCCCTACTCAACTTAAAACCCAGCATCTTATCGCATTCACAATTCAATCTGACTAGGCAACTCTTGACAGCTGCGAAGCAGACCATAGCGAAGGCCTGGAAAACCTCGATATTAACAGTGAATGAAACAATCAATAGGATGAACAATGCAATGGTATACGCCAAAATGACGGCACTAGAGAATGACACGATCACCAGGTATGAACAGGTATGGGCACCCTGGGGTACACACATAGCACGGAACGCCTTTAACAATGATGTACTCATGCCATGGTAGCCCACCCATCGAAGCGGCAGTGAACTCACACACCGTTTGTCGGGGCCTCCCGGCCCAGCCGTGCAGACTTCCCTTCCCTAACCCCCCCCCCTCCTGTCATATTTTATATTTTTCTTATTTTTCTTTCATTAAGTTGCCGCAATCCTCATTTCACTCAGGAATCTTCAAGAAGTTAAGACTAGTCAGGCACCCTCTCGATGCCAGGTTATACAGACGCACCTGCTAATTAATATTCTTATATTCCACAAGATACTGAGGCGAGTATAATATTCAAAGGTATGCCTCCCTCGACGCACTTCTTTACGTAGTGCAGCAGCCTATCCTTGTATCGTAACAGAACCAGCCTTATTAAATAACTCACGAGGATTGTCAATTCATATCAGAATCTTAATTTTTAGTTTATAATTTCTCTTTTTTTTTGTTTTTTGGTCTTATTATTTAATAAGAATGTATTTCTACTTATTTCTCGTAATACCAATGTAATGCCTGTATTATGCTCAAATAAAGATATATTTGACAAGGAAAAAATGATATTTTACATTTTTTATAATTTTTTTGCATTTGACCCCAGATCTCATATTTAAGAGGACCTGTCATGCTTTTTTCTATTACAAGGGATGTTTACACTCCTTGTAATAGGAATAAAAGTGATAATTTTTTTATTTTTTTATTTAAAATCAGTAAAATAAATAAAAATAAATACGAAAACAAAAAAAAAATGTTTAAATCGCCCCGTCATGACGAGCTCGCGCGCAGAAGCGAACGCATACGCGAGTAGCACCTGCATATGAAAACAGTGTTCTAACCACACAAGTGAGGTATCGCCACGATCGTTAGAGCGGGAGCAATAATTCTAGCCCTAGACCTCCTCTGTATATCAAAAAATGCAACCTGTATAATTTTTTAAACGTCGCCTATCGAGATTTTTAAGGGTAAAAGTTTGACGCAATGCCACGAGCGGGCGCAATTTTTAAGCGTGACATGTTGGGTATCATTTTACTCGGCGTAACATTATCTTTCACAATATGTAAAAGAATTGGGCCAAATTTATTGTTGTCTTATTTTTTTATTTAAAAAAGTGATTTTTTCCAAAAAAAGTGCGCTTGGAAGACCGCTGCGCAAATACGGTGTGACAAAAAGTAGTGCAATGACTGCCATTTTATTCTCTAGGGTGTTAGAAAAAAATATATATAATGTTTGGGGGTTTTAAGTAATTTTATAGCAAAAAAATATGTTTTAGTCTCGTAAACACCGGATCTGAAAAACAGGTGGTTAAGTCAGCAGCTACAAAAACACATACCACACACACATGTACACACACACACGTACACACACATGTATAGAGCCATTTTAAAATGAATCTAGCACAGTGCTCTTACTCAGCTGGGTACTGCACTGTAGGGGGAAGCAGAGCACAGCCACCCCCTCTCCCTTTACTTTCACTTTTGAGGCTGACGGAGCGTCTCAGGCCGCGTACACACGATCGGATATATCCGATGAAAACGGTCCGCGGACCATTTCCATCGGATATGTCCGATCGGGAGTTTGATCCGATGGCGTGTACACACCATCGGATCAAATTCCCCGCCGCCGGACGGCGCGGTGACGTAGTGGTGACGCGGCGGTGACGTTGACGCCGCCGCGTCACCGCCACGTCACCGCACCAGGAAGTAAAACACTTCCGCGCATGCGCCGAATCCATTTGGCAGCGGCGCGGCGGTGGTGGGAGCCGACATGTCTGCTGGTAAGTGTACTAACCAGCAGACATGTCGGGCGGATAGATTCCCACCGGATAGATTTCAAAGCATGCTTTGAAATCTGTCGGGTGGAGAAATCTGTCCGCTAGCCCATACACACGAGCGGAGATGTCTGCTGAAACGGTCCATCGGACCGTTTTCAGCGGACATATCCCCTCGTGTGTACGCCGCCTCACAGTCCCAATGTACAGTTCGGCAGGGGATCAGGCTCAACTGACAGCCTTTCTCTCCTGACCCTGATCCAGGCACACTGGTTGAGAAAGGCTGATCTAGATAACTGCTTAAAATAAAGCATCAGTAGGCACTATCTCCATGTTCTATAATATTCCATGGCCCTTTGTTAAACAGAAGTAACTGAAAGTTAGTTTACCAGACCAATTGTAGCAGCAATAGTATATGCCAGTTAACTTCAGTACTAATCTGTGAAATACTTGCTGATCTGCCCTCAATCCTTTGAGCGTTTAAAAAAGAGCTTCAGCCAGTTTCAAAAAATTAAGTCAGCAGCTACAAAAACTGAATTTTAATAAACACCCACTTCACCTTTCCAGGAATCCAGTGCTGTCCTCACCGGAGCCAGTTTTTCTCAGGTCCTTGAGACTGGCATGCTAACTGTGGGCAGTCAACTGTGACTCCTTCACAGTTGGCTTCCCACTATGCATGCACAAGTCACAATGCACCCTCTGAATGACCCCACAGCCTCCTGGTACCAGTGACGTGTTCCAGATAGTTGTGGGCAGGGTGTGAACTTCCGCTCAGGTTGTCTAGGGGGGGAGGGGAGTGGAACTTTCCCTTCTGGGTGAAGTTCTGCTTTAACTTCCTGCAGCAACACAGCACTGTGCCTCTGCTGCACTGAAATCCCAAGCAGAGTTTTCAGCCTTGAAGTATACTACCGAACACCTCCCCTTCTTTTCTGTAGTCAAGGAAAGGTGAACTGGGCAGGACTGATAACATTCTAAGATAAGCTCAGTGAATATTCCATAGTTCTTTAATAAATCAAAAGAAAAGTACAGGGTACTGGAAGCAGAACTGTGAGGTATGTGACCTAATCAATGACATGCCTGTGGGTGATAGGGATAAGCTCCGCGTTCGATTCGAACGTATGTTCGACTCGAACATCGTCTGTTCGTACGTTCATTGAAATTCGAACAAAACGGGTCGTTCGCGCCAAATTCAAGTGCCGCGTCACGGGCCACAATTCACTGAGGCATTGCGCGCTGATGATTGGCCAAGCATGCACTATGACCCGCATGCTGGGCCAATCACAGAGCGCAAAAAACGGAGAGCCATAATTGGCCAAAGCCAGGTTGGCTTTGGCCAATTATGGCTCAGGGGGTTTAGTACACGCCCCACACTATAAAAGGGTGCCTGCAAGGCGGCCTCGTGTAGTGTGTTGCGGCGTTGTTAAAGAGATCAGTCCTATAGAGAGAGAGAGAGAGAGAGAGTGTCTTTATTATTAGATAGATAGATAGAGCAGGCAGGCTAGTCAGTTTAGTTAAATTTACAGTGTGTAGAGGATATATATACATCCCAGGAGTTGTACATATATTTATACACTGTAAAGCTTAGCTAGATCAGTTCTTCCTAATTTACTGACAGGCAGGTTATGGTGCTATTTGTGCTATTATTGCAATCTATAGACACCCAGCAGGTACAAAATTTAAAGGAATTTTTTTATTTTTTTTATTTAGGCATCATTAAAATCACTGCTCCTGGAGCAGTGATTTTAATGATGCTTAACTTAAAAAAAAAAATTAAAAATTCCTTTAAATATTGTACCTGCTGGGTGTCTATAGTTTGCCTGTGAAAACGTCTTTGAGAACCCGGGTCTTGCCCGAGGGAACATGTATCAATGGAAAAAAAGTTTTAAAAACAGTAGTTTTTTCAGGAGTCCTGCAAGACCCGGGTTCTCAAAGACGTTTTACGACAATGACTTGCATATTAGGCTTTAAAATGAGCACTTTTGAATTCGAACGTTCAAGTCCCATAGACTTTAATGGGGTTCTAAATGTTCACGCGAACGTTCGGTCCGTTCGACGGTTCTGGTGCGAACCGAAAACAGGGATGTTCGGCTCATCCCTAGAGGGTGATTTAGCTCCCTCCGAAACCACCAATATCGGAAATCTACTTTAGCAGACTTGCAGTTTAAAATTACAAAAGTAAAAGTGTCTCTTTAAATGGCATGAAGTATTTATTTCATGTAGTCATGTAGACTGCTTCCCTAAAGTCCCCATATGACCTTTTTTAGTGTGTTTACTGAATCTCACCAGAAGTAACTACCTCTGTGGGACACCTCAGTATAAGACTGCTGTGACAGCACAGGATGATGTGCCAATGAAATAGAAATATAGAGAAACGCAATCAATGTTTAAAAAGCCAAATCATTTTGTCAGGTTGGAAATTTCCCTTGTATTATTTTACTGCTATTTTCTGTGTTTTAAAACTAGAAAGACTTCAATAGAATGTGGTTTCTTTTATGTGTGTGGGAAAAACTCAGCACAGGTTGTAGTGATAATGTTATTGCTGCTCTGGCAATTTTTACCATTAGTCCAACAAATTACTAGACATGTGCATTTGTTTTTGTCCGAATGCATTTTCGTATTGAAAGCGCAGAATTGGATTGTTTTGCACTTATGGACTGTTTTTGAATTTTTGTGTTGTATTATTAACATTGAGTTCTAAGTTGCATATATATTTTTTTCCTTTATAGTAGATGGATATACCAGGGTCCCACTGGTTTTCATTAGTTCTGTGTAGGTGGCACTGCCAGGCATTTTCCGATGTCAAAAGGACGTAAGCATAATGGCCCAGATTCACATCTGCGCATTATTGGACCGGCGTAGCGCACCGCCTTTACGTTAGACTTGCGCAATTTTGCCGCGTAATCACCCTATTCTCGTAGCTTTTGCGCAGGAAATTGCGCATACGTAACGTTTTTCCAGAGGCGTAAGGAGGAGTAATACAAATTGGGAAGGACGTGGGCGTGTTACATTGAAATGAGCCGTGACCCCATGCAAATGAAGGGCTGGCCGGCTCGCGCATGCGCGCTTGAAGGAGACCATGGTCAGCTCCGATGTGCGCATGCTCACAACTCGGGAGTGGCGCAATCAGTGAAATTGGAAATGGACTAGGGCAACTTTGTGAACTACGCAGACAGCATAAATAGACAGACACAAATGCACTTCCTTTGCAAAAGTACATCCCTTTGTATCCCTCCCTCTACAGCAAGGTGCTTTTGTTTGTTTGTGACGTGTCTTTGAGATATTTGGGGACTGTTTTGCAGAGTGATTTTTGTCTTTTATGTGTTTTCTTTGTTGTTATTTTGTTTAAATTATATTTTTGCTGGGCATTTTTTTTTTTTGCTCGTCATTTATTTAATTTTTTTGGTTCTGTTTGTGTATGATTTTGGAATGTGGGGGTGATATTCCTGCGGGAAAAGGGGTGTCACCCTCATTTGTGGTGGAGAAGTGATCCCCAGGTCTGTGTGAATGGTGTATGAATGTACAGTGACATAATTGGAGCCGTGGCGTGGCGTTGCAGCTCACAAGTCCTGCATGGTGGACTGGTGCCAATCCAATGTGATGACGATGTGGTGTGTGTGTGCTAGGGACCACAGTGGTGTGCATGCATGCATTCTCATTGTGCCATGATTAATGTGTGTGTTTAACGTGCAAAGATGCATAATGTGAGCTGGCATGAGAAGGGGTCATGAGATGGGGTCATGAGATGGGGTCATGAGATGGGGTCATGAGATGGGGTCCCAGTGCATATGCAGAGTCACCTTGAAGGGAAAAGACAGGAGGATGTTAGTCATGCATGTGCCACTTGTGAGGTGTGCATCACGGGAGGGGATAGTCATGCCTGCCACCCATGTCACTCACCAACCAGCCAGATGTCCCCATACATGTTCTGTTCGAAATCTGTGGGGATGGGGCTCTGATTGTATATGTAGCTGTCATGGGTGTCATGGGTAGTGCCATGTGTTGGGCTGCTGATGTCCTCCTGCAAGGTTGTGGTAATTCCAGGATGGCATGAGGGGTGAATCTGAAGATGCGAGACACCTCAGAATCACTCATGCCAAAGATGTCTATGCATGTGTGATATATCAAGTGAAGAGTGAGGGGCTTGTATCAGATAAGAATATTGTATTAGATTAGATTAAATTGTAAATTTTATATAAGCAAATAAAAAAATAAAAAAAAACATCTCCCGTGCCCTCCTTAGTGCCATCCTCCGTGCCCTCCTCCTTCTTTGTTTATCTAAAGTCAGTAGTATAGCTATGTGCGACGATGCCCCTGGCATGTTGGCATACAGATTGTTGAGCAACACGTGTGACTGCTGAACTCCTCACTAACAGTGTTGCTTTATCTGACAAGTAGACTTTTTTTCTTTTTTTAGACCAGCTTTTATCAGCTCTAATTTTAGACAGGACATTTTGCTGTTGCGCACACCGCGTAGCCTGCGCAGCAACAACGTTTTTTTGTGGATCCCCGCAACTCCCTCATTAGCATATTTGACTAGCAAATCAATGGTGTGTCTATCGCACTTTTGCGCGGAAGGATGCGCCAGTCTAACGACATTACGCGGGACAAAAAAAAAAATTTTTTTTGCGTATCTCGTTCTGGGGATGCCGCGCAACGAAACGCACGCGCACATTTAGACTTACGCACGCGCATCTCCTGTTGCGCAGGCGTAATCGCTCTGTGAATCTGGGCCGATGTGTTTTTCATCTTTCATCTGCTGCAATACAATTCCTTGGCCAAACACTGTGTCTATGGTCCTGAACATTGCCTGTTTCTTTGTGCTTCATCAAAGGAGCTTGAAAAGCACATCTTGAAACTGTAGTTTGTTTGGAAATCTTTACCTGGGAGAGACCTTGTTGATGCAATATATATATATATATATATATATATTGTTGTGCTTAATCTTGCTATGTTGTATTGCCTGTGACAAGAAACTTTCTTCCAAAATCTCACCTTAGTAGCAAAGTTTGGCTGTTCCTCTCCCAATTTTATGCTTCTTAAGCCTCGTACACACGGTCTGATTGTTGGACGACCTAACGTCTGATTTTTGTCAAAAGGGCGTGTGCAGGACTTTATCTAGCATACTAACGATACGCAAATTGTCATTTGACAAACATGAATGTAGTTAAGTACTATGAGTGTGTAAAGAGGAAGTTAATTTCTCAAGCACCCCCCTTTGGGCTGCTTCTGCTAATTTTGTGTTAGTAGAAATTTGGTGAGCGTTCATTCGCGATTTTCAAATCGTACCAAACAAATGCCTTTTAAAATACGTTTGGCATAACTACATCAGTACCATCAGCAAAGCAGCTTCATTATCGCATTAAAGAAGATGAGAATTTTGATATTTCATCAATTGCCACGTCATGAATGTTAATTCTAGATTACGAACAGTAGTTGACCAAACTCTTCCCAGTCGTTCCTTAATCCGAGAATGTGTGTTTGTACTTTCAACTTTTGTGTGACAATGTTCTGTACTGACCCCAAAAATCAGACGTTGAGTTCACGTCAGACAAAAATGTTATAGCCTGCACATACAGCTTTTGTCTGATGTAAAAGTGAAATCGTCTGTCGAATGCACCGTACTAATAATCCAAAAATCCACAGCTCGTCTTCAGACTTTTCCCATCTGATTTGTGTACCCTGTGTATGAGGCCTTACACAACTGTTTCTGTATCAGTTAATGACTGTGTTTAAAGGGTCACTAAAGGGAAAAAAATGTTTTGCTGAAATGACTGTTTACAGGGTATAGAGACATAAAAGTTAGCTGATTCCTTTTAAAAATGATTAAAAATAGATAAAAATCAATCATATAATGTGCCTGCAGTTTCACTTACGTTTTTAAAATGATTTCATGTTTCTGTGAAATAGAGAAGACACACGGAACAAAAACAAACAAATCCAGGGCAGTGTTTTGTTTTTAAAATGAATCTGATTGGTTCTGAGGAGTTTTAGACACACAGCTTGGACCACAGTGAAAAGGTGCCATGAGATTTTTCATAAGGAGCCAGACAACCAGGAAGTGTGGAGATCAGAGAAGTATTACAGCTACTTCAAAGCAAAAACGAACAATGAGAACATGAAAACAGCACTGCATTAAGGTAAAGGAAGCTATTTAGCTAAAAAAAAAAAATTCCTTTAGTGATCCTTTAACTGTGTTGACGGGGGAATCAAGCAATTTCTTCCTTTCAACCAGGGGTTGAAGGAAAGAAAATTGCATAATCTATGGCCAGCCTAAGTGGGCTATTTGGCAAAACCATTATGGGACCCTTTCTAAATCTCAATTGACATAAACCAGACAGCTCTTGGCCCCCTGTACCGCTGGGCCCCATAGCCATTGCAAGGTCTGTTATGACTATAGTCACACCCTGCAGCCTGGCTGTGTTGTCTGAGGCCTCGTACACACGAGCAGACAGATTTGTTCAAATCTGTCTGTCCGACAGATTTGAACAAATCTGTCTGCTGGGATTTTGGTTTGCTCGCGTGTACACACGAGCAAACCAAAATCCCGCCAGCAGACGGCGCGCTGATGTGTCGGTGACGTGGCGGTGACGTTGACGCCGCCACGTCACCGCACCAGGAAGTAAAACACTTCCGCGCATGCGCCGAATCCATTCGGCGGCGGTGCGGGACGACATGTCTGCTGGTAAGTGTACTAACCAGCAGACATGTCGGGCGGACGGATTCCCACCCGATAGATTTCAAAGCATGCTTTGAAATCTGTCGGGTGGCCAAATCCGTCGGCTCGGCCGTACACACGATCGAATCTGTCTGCTGAAACGGTCCAGCAGACCGTTTGCAGCGGACTGATTTGATCGTGTGTACGAGGCCTAACAGGTTTGTGTGAATCACAAGACTGACTTCACAAATGAACAAGTATTTTAACTGGTAAAAGATTTGTCATATATTTAGCTGCTTGCTTAGAATTCAGCTTTAACGCTGAACAACATTTCATAGATGCACTGAGCATTGAAGAATCACATTACAGACTTACCTGTAAGAACTGGGTAACAAGCGACACTGCTGCAATTATCACAAAAAACAGGCACATCCCATTTATCTGCCGTGTCTGTTCAGCTTCATCTGGCAGTGAAAAATACTAAAATGGAAGGGAAAAGCAGAAACCTCAGAATCTATAGAGAATAAATTGGTCATATATGAAGAACATTTTTTATTTTTATAAGCAACTAACAAGAAAAGCAAACACATCAATTCCCAGGCAGTGATCACTCACAGTTGATGCACTTGGCGAGATTGTGAAAAGGTTTAAAGAAGACATGGAGACGATGAAGTGAAAATTAAAAAAAAAAAACTTATCAGACCCATTAATTAATGTACGGGTTGGAAAATCTGGTGAGATCTTTGAGATTGAGCCTACTGGCTATACTTGAAAAGAGACTAATTGGGACAAGAGGAGAAAGTGGGACTTTAAATGAAACAAAACACTAAGGGCAGAATGAATCAATCAATATAATAAAATATGATATTTATTCATAACACATTTGGGTATAGTGCATTATAGGTAAACATAGTAGATCAATGAATGTGTTACAATGTATGATAGAAACGTGATTGGTAAATCATATGATATTCTCATAGTAGCATAATAGACAATGTAACACATGATAAACGATGGAACCATCAGTATATCCAAAATAGTATAAAAACATAGGGCCAGATTCTCATATATTTTCGGCGGCGTAGCGTAAGCCATTTACACTACGCCGCCGCTGCGTACTAGAGCAAGTGCTTTATTCTCAAAGCACTTTCTCCGTAGTTTTCGCCGGCGTCTCGTAAATCGCCAAGCGTAAACCCGCGCAATTCAAATGGGGCGGCTTGTATTTAAATTAAGCGCGCCCCCGCGTCGAACGAACTGCGCATGCGCCGGCCGGGGAAAAAGCCCAGTGTGCATGCTCCAGCTCACGTCGGGAAGCGTCATTGAAACCGACGTCAAAACGACGTGAGCGTCATTTACGCAAGTCCCTATTCGCGAACGAGTTAGTAAAACGACGTAAGCGACGGAAAAAGCCGACGCTGACCCGACACCATACTTAACATGGCGTCCGACGGCATCCGACGGAACTTCGTAAGGTTACTCCACATAGAAGCTGGGGTAACCTTACGAGTCCGTAAACGACGTACGCGACGACGGGGCGGCGTAAAAGCGTTCGGGAATCGCCGTACTAGCCTCATTTGCATATGCAAATGAAAAAACAGTGGCCGGAGTTGTCATTACACCTACCATCCGAAAGTGTAATGCTTTTATACTTGTCGGATGTAGAAGCGTATCTATGCAAAAGTGATGCTAAGCATCACTCGCATAGATACGAGGACAAAAAAAAGGCGATACGGCGGGGTATCTGAGATACTCCGTCGTAACGCCTCTGAGAATCTGGCCCATAGTATATAATAAGTTGCAATTCATGATTCGAACAACATCAAGCCCATCAAGCCTCATTTAAAGTCCCACCAACTAAAAAGATTTTAAATTTAGAATTAAAAATTTCTACTGATTATACTTACCTGTTGATTGATTGAAGAAACAGCTGCATATATTTAAGCACTGAACTTTTTGAATTTATATATATAAAGACAAAATGCCTGAGGCACCAAAAGGAATTACTTGGAACACTGAAAACAGTGTTGCTGGGGCCCCCCAGGCATGGAGGCGCCTATGCCAGGGGCAATAATTTCATTTGAAATTGGCACCAGCGCATCGTAAGAGCTACACTGCCAGGTTCCTGGGGGCGCCTGTTCTCCGAGGACAGACCCCTCACTAGGGATGAGCCGAACACCCCCCCATTCGGTTCACACCAGAACCTTCGAACGGACCGAACGCTCGCGCGAACATTTAGAACCCCATTGAAGTATATGGGACTCGAACTTTCAAATTCAAAAGTGCTAATTTTAAAGCCTAATATGCAAGTTATTGTCATAAAACGGGTTTGAGAACCCGGGTCTTGCCCCAGGGAACATGTATCAATGAAAAAAAAAGTTTTAAAAAAGTTTGTTTTTTCTGGAGCAGTGATTTTAATGATGCTTAAAGTGAGAAAAAAAAATTGAAAAATTCCTTTAAATATCGTACTTGCTGGGTGTCTATAGTATGCCTGTGAAGTGGCACATATTTAGAACTGTCCCTGCACGAAATGAGATTACTATAATAAAAAAGTAATTTAAAACTGCTTGCGGCTTTAATGTAATGTCTGGTCCCTGCAGTATGGATGAAAATCATTAAGAAAAATTGCACAGACACAGCACGTAGCTTTAGGTGCACATAGCAGAGGACACAGACAGTACACCACGTAAAAATTGCTTGCAGCAATATCCTCTGCCTGTAGTATTAATATGAGCAGATCCCTGACTCTAGGAATAAATATGAGAAACACCAGCTTTAGGTTAGGTGCACAATGTGCAGAGGACATGGACAATACACACACCACGTAGCTTTAGGTGCACACAGAAAAGGACAGACAGTACACCACATGAGAATACTGCAGCTAGCACAATCACCTGCCTGCCTGTCAGTAAATTAGGAAGAGCCAATCTAGCTAAACTATACAGTGTATAAATATATATACAACACCTGGGATGCATATATATCCTCTACACACTGTAACTCTAACTGACTAGCCTGCCTGCCTGCTCTATCTACCTGCAATAAATGACACTCTCTTTCTGTGTCTCTCTCTGTCTTAACCACCGCAACACACTACACAAGGCCACTTGCAGGCGGCCTTTTATAGTGTGGGGCATGTACTAAACCCCCCTGAGCCATAATTGGCCAAAGCCACCCTGGCTTTGGTCAATTATGGCTCTCCGTTTTTTGCAAGCTGTGATTGGCCAAGCATGCGGGTCATAGTGCATGCTTGGCCAATCATCAGCCAGCAATGCACTGCGATGCCGCAGTGAATTATGGGCCATGACACGCCACTCGAATTTGGCGCGAACGGCCCATAACGTTAGTAATTCGACGAATGGTCTAACATACGATGTTCGAGTCGAACATGAGTTCGACTCGAACACAAAGCTCATCCCTACCCCTCACAATAGGGGGGACTATCCCCTGGAAATGGGTCTAATGGTAACCCTATATTAAACCATCTAACAAAGTCATATATTCTTTGGGGGTCTATTGGTGAGGGCACACCTCCCACGGCCATTTTGAATTCCCGCTTTCATTGTTAGATTTTTTTTAATATTTTATATAAAAGGAGAAAAATAGGAGGACCTGGAGCAAATAAAGATTGAGAAGAACACTGAACAAAGATGGACAAGAACTGGACATGGAAGAAATTCAGTAATGATGATAAGGAGCTATAACTGTTGGAGTATCTAAAACCAGTTTCTAAAGCCAGTGGTTGCTTTAGCCCATAACCCTTCACTTACAACTAAAATATCAGTTTTTAGTGATCTGAACTGGAAATTATCCCCAGATCCATTGGGGGTTGATTTATTACAATTGGTACACACAAAATCTGGTTCAGCTGTGCATAGTAACCAATCAGCTTCTAGGGTTTATTGTCAACGCTTGAACAAGCTGAAGTTAGAAGCTTCTTGGTTACTATGCACAGCTACACCAGATTCTATGTGCACCAGTTTTAGTAGATCCTCCCATTACGTTAATTTGGATTTAGATATCAGACAAAACTGTATATGTGATTTACCTTCTGACTTCAATTCACTGCAGCGGCTTACTGCTATATGTAGACACATTTAGTAATTTGCAGCATCTAGGAAATGTTTTTATGTTCCTTTAGGAAACATTTTGTTTAACAGGAAAGTTTTGTGAAAGTAGATGTTGTATCAAAGTCCAAAAAATGAAATAATGAAATAAATGAAATGATCTGTATGTGATCAGTGGATTGTTTCTGGTCAGTGCCACTGCTGCCCCCCAGTGTTCTTTATTTTGATAAATTTATTCATACATACAGCTGTTATGTGTTTTTTATTATTTTTTTTTTTTTAAAGTTATACCATAGAAACTGAATTTTACATTTTATTTTAATATTATTAGAACTGAACTTTTTTATTTCAAGCTGTAGCAGCTTGAATTTTTTATAATACTGCTAAAAGAATTAAAGTGCTACAACGTGGCAGCTGGAAATGTTCTCTGCACCATTTATTACAACAGTGGGGTTGATTTTTTAAAGGTAAATGGACTGTTCACTTTGCAAAGTGCAGTTGCCCCAGAGTTTGGTAAATGATGTAAAGCTTCACTTTACAAAGAATACCCAATCAGGTGTAAAGAAATAAAAAAAAAAAACTATTTTTTCATACACATGACTGGATGATGGAAGTCAGCAGAGCTTCTACTCATTTACTAAGCTCTTGAGCAATTGCTCTTGTAGTCTAGTGCAACTGCACTTTGAAAAGTCTATTTGCCTTTAGTAAATCAACCCCACCGAGACTGCTTGGGTGGTGGTAATGAGTGTAGATCTTCCAAATGAAGCCCCGTACACAGGGGCCAAATATCAGGCAAAATCAGCTTCTACAAACCGGCTGACTTTGGGCTCATGTGTACGGCGGCTTCTTTCGGCAAGTCGTGATGCGCTGTATGCGCCGGTCGGCATCACGCCAATCACAGCCTGTGATTAGGAACGCCCACTCCCACTACCCGGAAGCCGGGGGTGAAAATATCGGTAAAACGGTATGTACGGAAAAAAAAAAGCATACTCTCACTCTCAGGAGTCTGCTCAATGTAATGTTAGATTTTTTTTTTAGGGTGAACCCCCGCTTTAAGAAAGTCATCATTGAAAGAAATATGTAGGTTATCACTGATGTCTTCTCCTTTTAAAAATGTTGGTTGTCATAATGTCCCAATGGCTTCCACACTTTCTAATTCACAATTACCTGGAGTGAGTATGCCATTTCAGAGTTCTGAGGAGGTCAGTTACTCATAAATCAATGAAGTCAAAAGGATCAGCATGACAATCAAGCAACTAAAATGTTTCATACCTCTAGTTCCTTTAAAGCAAAGCCATAAAATGGCAAGAGCGTTTGTTGAAATTATATGACAATTCCATGAAAATATTTCCAAATTCCTTCTTAGGACTTTTATAAAAGTCTGCATTTATTCCCTCAATGCAGTTCAGGCTTGAAATTTTGCTAAGCCCTAGGATGTCATAATCAAGATGGACCAAGATGGACTGAACCAGGACACAAAGTTCAGCTACAAAAGATTTCCATAAGCTGCTCTGTTTAAATGTTGCTTTACCACCTGTCCACCGCCCACAGTCAAATGACGGCGGGCGGAGGACTCCATTGTTCTGACATCATGTCATATGATGTGATGTCGTTTTAAAGCTGCGGGGATCCTGTGCGAGTGCCCGGCGGCAACGATCGCCGCCGGGCACACGCGATTGCCCAGTAACTGAGCGGGGACGTGGAGCTCTGTGTGCAAACACAGAGCTCCACGTCCCTGTCAGGGAGAGAGGAGAGCGGTTGTGTCCCTTGTACATAGGGACACAATCGGTCACCTCCCCCAGTCACCCCCCTCCCCCTACAGTTAGAACACTCATAGGACACACATTTAACCCCTTCCCCGCCCCCTAGTGGTTAACCCCTTCACTTCCAGTCACATTTATACAGTAATCAATGCATATTTATAGCATTGTTCACTGTATAAATGTAAATGGTCCCAAAAATGTCACAAAAGTGTCCGAAGTGTGAGCCATAACGTCGCAGTCCCAATAAAAAAATCGCAGATCGCCGCCATTAATAGTAAAAAATGCCATAAACTATCCCCTATTTTGTAAACACTATAAATTTTGCGCAAACCAATCGATAAACGCTTATTGTATTTTTTTTTTACCAAAAATATGTAGAAGAATACGTATCGGCCTAAACTGAGGAAAAAAATATTTTTTTTATATATTTTTGGGGTTATTTATTATAGCAAAAAGTAAAAAATATTGCATTTTTTTCAAAATTGACGCTCTATTTTTGTTTATAGCGCAAAAAATAAAAACCGCAGAGGTGATCAAATACCACCAAAAGAAAGCTCTATTTGTGGGGGAAAAAGGACGCCAATTTTGTTTGGGAGCCACGTCGCACGACCGCGCAATTGTCAGTTAAAGCGACGCAGTGCCGGAAGCCTAAATTTCGTCTGGGCAGGAAGGGGGTGTAGGTGCACAGTAGGCAAGTGGTTAAGTACGAAGCAGTGGAGAAGATGAGCATAAAATGATCTATTAAAGTGGAAGTAAACTCCCATCTCTTTTACCTATAGGTAAACCTATTATAACGCTTACCTATAAATAGTGTAAATATCTCCTAAACATGCGCCGCTTAGGAGATATTTACTCTACATGCAACCGATTACATCACTGACGCATATGCCTTGAAGGAATGGCCACACGGGCTGTTCCTTCAAAGTCCTGTGCCGTACATGGTGGCTCCCACATGCATGCCTGGGAGTGACAGAAGAAAGACCAAGTGAAGAGGGGAGTGCCCAGCGGTGACAGAGCGGTGCTAGAAGGCTTTGTTTTCAGGCATATTTAAAAAAATGTGCTAGTATGCGATGCAAACACCCAGCGTTTTACCACCAATTTAAGGTTTCATCTCCTTAGTTAATTATGTTCTACGATGTTAAATGTTTAAAGTTTTTAAGCTAATGACCTTCTTTTCATTCTGCAAAAAAAAAAATCGAAAATATGGCAGCAGCACACTAGTTCGTACAGTGTATAAAAGATTTTGTTCTGCAGCATAAGCCAACTCGTTTCAGAGGCTTAACCCCCCCACGCCCCTTTCATCAAGGCTCTTTTCCTTCTGAGAAAAATGTTTCCTTAACAAGTCTCAATATACACTAAGATTGATTTGCTAAAATTGGAGAGTACAAAATCGGGTGCAGCCCTGAATAGAAACCAATCAGCTTCCAGGTTGTTTTTTTTCTGCTTAATTGAACAAGCTGAAGTTAGAAGCTGATTGGCTACCCTGCACAGCTGCACCGAATTTTGCACTCTACAGTTTTAGTAACTCAACCCCAATGCTTTCCCAGACAGGTATGATGGCCCTGTAGGGCGACTCAAGTTATTCTACTAGAGAAGAATGGTATTGGTTAAAGAAACCTGTGCCTGAACAACAGCTTGGGTACATGTATACGAAATGCATACATTTATCAATGAACATTACTTACCCCAAGTATCTGACTGAACAGCAGAGCATACAAGGGAGTTACTATGCCATTAATGGCAGCACCTACAGAGCCCAACACAAGGTAGGGCCATTCCGGGGCATTGTACTTCAATATCCTCAAAACTGATTTATTTTCTTTCTTGTTCTTATGTTTACCCTGGTGAAAAACAAGTTTAGAAATGATCAATAAACTCTGCGTTTGTGACTATGCTAGAACAATAAAGCCCACAAATAAAAGTGTAATATATTGCAACTTACCAATATTTTTTTTTTTGTTTTTTTCCATTATTTTACCTGGTGATCCAGCCAGTAAAATGTAGGGGACGTGGGTTGGATGGCAAATAGTGCCATGCTGCCCCCAGGTCTCACTTTCTTTTTCCTGGATAGAGGCCCAACATACCTATCTTTGGATCCACCATTTTGGATATGTTTCTCCTGGCCATAGGCCGGCTCATGACATCCTTGGCCAGAGGCCCATTATTAAAATAAAAGAATGTCCACTCTTAGATGTGTTTCAACGCTTCACTGCAACTCTTCTCACATATGTATCTCCATCACAGCATCACATCTTCACAGAATCACTGGCAGTGTCTTTAGCGCAGAACACATCACATCATTGCAGAACACTATTCATCTGGTTAGCCATCTTCCCTTGTTTCTATAATGAGCCCCTCACTGAACCCCCAATAAGCTGAACTACAGCTAACATTTTATAAGCAGTTACAGCAACAATTTCCTTTTGGGATAAAGATTTTACATAAATGAATGTCAGGGCTTAATGGTTTGTCTTAACCCTATAACTGCTACTTTGTGTTGACAGCCTGGTCTGTTAAAGTCTGCTAAAAAAAAAAAAAGCCAGCACATCTAAGAATTGGTGAGGTGCAATTTAATAAATGTTTGTTTTGGGATTTAATATCACTTTAAACACCATCTCCAAGCAACACATGAAACAATGATATCAAAATTAAACATTATCCAGCAAATATTGCAAAATGTCAATGTGACTCCATTCTTTTATTGGTGTTGGGAGTCAAAGTCGGTATCAGTTTTGGATCATTCAGTCTTTTTAAACACTCAATACAAATGACCTCTAAACTATTTAAACCTAGCACAAATTTGCCATATAGTGGAATTGGTCTGACAGAAGCCAGCCGTCAAAGGGGCATGACCGAAAAAGATCTGCTGATCGGCTTCCGGTCAGTGCTCTCAGCACTGTTGACTCAGCACTGACACTGTTGTTAAGTGCACCAGCACTCTTTAAGGGCCCCATCAATATCCAGCAGAAGAACATCTCAAAGGACTTCCCCAATTGTATTAATTACTCTGCTTTGTTCTCCATCCTCCCTTTCCTGTGGACAGCTGGTCTAGGGCTATAATTACCACCATAAATGTTCTTTATGTGGCCGTGTCACTGTTTATTTTGATCTGGATGCCAAATGTAATCTTATGCCTAGTCCTTTCGGTTAATTACTTTATATGATAAATTGTGTTATTACCATTGTTAATCCATTTTATACTTGCCTATTTACCAAACATATTGGGTGATAATATATTACGTTTGTCTTTACCACCTGGTTGCTGCCTGCTTTCTTTGATATGGTGCCACTACTTGGTACTAAGTATTACCTTCAATCATTTCCTTTAATATTGTATGTCTGTACATTAAACCTGTGTATGTTAGAGGGGCTGAGGTTTTTTGGAAAAGGTTGAGGCACAGAACAGAGAACCTATCCTAATCAGTGTCTCCTAAGTGTAACACTACAGACCTTTGTTTAGTGATGACAGCTGAGATTGCCTAAAAGGAGACCTATTGTATGCTCCGAAAGGTCTAAGTGAACTGTTTAGGGTCCCAAAGAACTTATCAGTTCACCTAGCAATCATTTGATCACATCATGGACAAGAACAAAATACAGCAGTACTATTAGGAATGACTATGTCCATACCTTTTTCTGTTTTTTTTCATTGTTTTGTAGCTCCATCTCCTCAATTTCATTGGACAGTAAACTAGAAGGTCCGCCCACAGTACCAGACAATGAATCAGGAAACAGATTGGAAAGCTGTGATTTCGTACGAAGTCGTAGGGTGTTCCTATAGAATAATTTTATATTGCTGGGATAAGTGAAATTTAAGACAATTCTTGTTGCAAATATTCTTTGCATTAAATCACTTGGTCAGATATCCAGTCATACAGCTTTATTCGTGGATGTTTGGAGAGTTGTAGATAATGATACTGGCTACAACCGATTGTAAAGTTCCAATATGAGAAATATCTTCCAACTTTCTAAATTTGGCTGCTCTGCTACAGCAGCACAATTACACAACAGACTGCAAGTTGAGAATATAAGCAGAATACAGTACATTTAAAATTAAAGGTGCTAAAACCATTGTTTATGCAGTTCTTTGGGAACCCCTGAAAATGTAAATTTACTCCAATCTGTGGCTGACATATGAATATAGATTCTATATCATGAGCTACATGACATTATAAATCATGATGGTCATTTGGTTCATAAGTTTTGATTAACTTCTTCATCAATGTCAGATCCTGCAACTTGGCCCTGTGTACTGCTGATGTGGTGTCAAGGACCATTTCCTGGGATCACAGCATTGGCCTTATTGCACTTACTCCACATGCACATTTAAGCCTAGTACACACGGATTGAATGTCGGATGGCATCTGTTCGAACGGTCGGCTTCTGTTGAAGGCACATGACCTAAAAAGGGCCGCTGACCAGCTCACATTCAGCGCTCTTAGCCAATGGCTTAGAGCAATGCCTGGAGTGTTCTGGTGGGGGTCCCCCTGTCTGAACAAAATAGCGCAACAGGAGATATTGCTGTACTAACATTGGATTGTTAGTGCATTAGCTGTCATCTTTTTTTATCTTTTCGTTCAACCTGCTGGGTTGAATGTAAAAAAAATGTGGTGTATACTAGGCTTAACTCAAAAAGACATTGGGGTAGATTCATGTAGATCAGCGGATCTTTTGATCTGCGTGATCTATCTTGTTTACGATCCGCCTGCGCCAGTTTTTGAGGCAAGTGCTGTATTCAGAAAGCACTTGCCTCATAATTAGCCCTGGCGGATCGTAAATCCCCCGGCGGAATGCAAATTCCGCGGCTAGGGGGAGTTTACTATTTAAATCACGCGCGTCCCCGCGCCGATCGTACTGCGCATGCGCCGCCGGCAAAATTTCCCGACGTGCATTGCTTTAAATGACGTCGCAAGGACGTCATTGTTTTTGTCGTTAACGCTATTAACGTATGGCCGTATTCCCGGACGACTTACGTAAACGACGTAAAAAATTCAAAACTCGACGCGGGAACGACGGCCATACTTAACATAGGATCCGCCGCACTTACCCCGCATATAGCAGGGGTAACCATCCGCCGGAAAAAGACGAACGCAAACGACGTAAAAAAAAAGCGACGGCCGGGCGTTCGGTTCTGAATCGGCGGTTCTCCTCATTTGCATATTCGTCGCGTAGAAAAAAAGAAGCGCCACCTAGCGGACGGCGGAGGAATGCAGCCTAAGAACCGACAGTGTAACTCACTTACAGCAGTCGGCTCTAAGGGAGATCTATGCGGAACCTCATTCGAGGAATCAGCCGCATATATCCGAGCGTCGGATCTCACAGATCCGACGGTGTATCAGTAGATACACCGTCGGATCTGTACATGAATCTACCCCACTGACTGCAGGGATCAGGGCTGCAGGTAGGTGGTCCCCCAATATTTAAAGGGGGTCTGAGTGGAAAAATTCCACAAAAGTAAGCATAATGGGCAGTACTTGAATATTTAGAGGCAGGGTCTGGATGGGACCAACCCATATAGTGGTTGTGATTTGGGCGCTCCCACCAGTAAGGAGTGAAAGTGAAATTCAGACTGTGGGCTGGGTTACAAGCAGTGGCAGCCGCTCCATTACGGGCGTAGGGCCCCTAATCAACATGCAGGGCGCTGGACACATGCTTTTTTTTTCTTGAAGCACATGGATTAATATTCACTTTTGTCTTTCCCAGCCAATCAGGAAGCCGGTACTGAGACATGATTGGCCGAGAGAAGAAGCGACCATATTGGCCACCAAGGAGGAGATGTGGGGGGAAGCCGCAGAGCAGGAGACGCTGAGGAGTAGAAGCCCAAATGGAGATGCAGAGAAGGAAACACAGAGGAGGAGATGCAAAAAAGGAGACACCGTAGAGGAGACACTGAGAATATGACACAGAGGAGGAGACGCAGAGAAGGAGACACCGAGGAGGAGATGCAGAAAAGGAGACACTGAGGAGAAGACGCAGAGAAGGGGACACAAGGAGGAGACACAGCGAAGAAGACACAGAGGAGGAGACGTAGAGAAGAAGGAGACACCAAGGAGGAGATGCAGAGAAGGAGACACCGAGGAGGAGACGCAGAGAAGAAGACACCGAGGAGTAGATGCAGAGAAGGAGACACTGAGGAGGAGACGCAGAGAAGGGGACACAAGGAGGAGACACAGCGAAGAAGACACAGAGGAGGAGACGTAGAGAAGAAGGAGACACCAAGGAGGAGATGCAGAGAAGGAGACACCAAGGAGGAGACGCAGAGAAGAAGACACCGAGGAGTAGATGCAGAGAAGGAGACACTGAGGAGGAGATGCAGAGAAGGAGACACCGAGGAGGAGATGCAGAGAAGAAGACACCAAGGAGGAGACGCAGAGAAGGAGACATCGAGGAGATGCAGAGAAGGAGACAACGAGGAGATGCAGAGAAGGAGACACCGAGGAGGAGATGCAGAGAAGGAGACACCAAGGAGGAGACACAGAGAAGGAGACACAGATGAGGAGATGCAGAGAAGGAGACACTGAGGAGGTGACACAGGCCCGCGACCTAGATGGGGTTTGCAGATCAACCGAGCGATGGGAGGATTTTAACAGACGGATAGATGGACCAAATGGGGTTGGGGTGGGGGGACTGAATGACGGACCAACTGACCGACTGGGGGGGGGGGGATTTTGGCTTGTGTTTTTTTGGCTGCCCCCCCCCCCAAAAAAAATGGAGCAACAGCCGCCACTGGTTAACAGTGTCCTGGGACCTATAACATTTACTTATTGGTTAGTATGCCTTTAGACCAGGGGTCTCAAACTGGTGGCCCTCCAGCTGTTGAGAAACTACAAATCCCATGAGGCATTGCAAGGCTAAAAGTTACAAGCATGACTCCCACAGGCAGAGGCATGATGGGACTTGTAGTTTTGCAACATCTGGAGGGCCGCCAGTTTGAGACCCCTGCTTTAGACGCATATACATTCATCTAAAGGAGGATCCATGCTATTAAATCTTTTTTAATCTAAAAAATCTGTAGTAATTAGACTGGATTGGAGTAATATAAAGTTTAGAAATTCTTTGTTTTTTTTTTACTTCTTTTTCTAATTCTGCATATCGAACCACTAAAGAATATATTTTGGTAACTGATTTTTTCGAAGTCAATATAAGAAATAATAATAATATGGTAATCAAAGAATGTAAGATCCTTTGACCACCCTTTGATTCATGTGAGCTCTCAGGGGTAATAGTAATTGTGCAGGTTAGAGAACCTGTCCTAAAAGCTATTTTTAAAATAGGGTGCCAAAAGATGCAGTGTATCTTACAGTATCTGGATTCCTATTCTTATTAATAAAACACGTATATAAACCTAAATATAATCATTTAAAAAGTGTATATTCACTGCAACTGCTTCCATCAGTAACTTCTCAGACAGGCATTTTGTTCCATCACGACCGTTTTCTAATAGAGTGGTAATGTCTGAGAGATCCAGAAGACAGATGCCTGAGCTGATTTTCCATATCATACAGGAGGTAATAGAGTGTTTTATCGCTGCTAACAGATGCAGCTTTCAGAATTTATGTCCTCACTGTTCATTATCTGAACAAATATCATTCGGCTGCTGTAGTGATTACACTCCATAATTGGTGAAGTTATTAGAAGATGATTTATTTGTTTCCTTATTCTATTCTGTTGTAAAAAGTGGACATTTTCCATAAAACTTGAGGCTAGTTGCGCACTGTTGCAATGAACCAAGCATAGTATGTGCTTGCCTCTATCCAACGCACTTTGGGCCAGATTCAGGTAGCTTTACGTCGGCGTATCTCCAGATACGCCGTCGAAAGTACAAATGTGCGCCGGCGTACTTTTACGCCGATTCGCGAAGCTATGTATGCTGTAAAACAAGGCTTCAGCAGCCCAACGGAACTTGCCTACGCCGGCGTATCTTGGGCGCATAGTTACGCTGGGCGCATTCGCCGTTCCCATGTTAAATATGCAAATGAGTAAGATACGCCGATTCTTGAACGTAGATGCGCCAGGCGGAAAAGATACGCGGTTTGCGTAAGGGTTACGTCCGGCGTAAAGTTATTCCACCATATAGGTGGCGCAACCCATTCAAAGGTATGGACGTCAGAGCAGCCAGCGTCTTTCACGTCGTTTACGTAGTACTACGTGAATAGGGCATGGCGAAGGTTACGTTCACGTCGTAGGCATTGAGCCGACGTATCTTAGGGAATATATTAGATGTGATTCTGAGCATGCGTGTGCATGCGCCGTTTAATCGGCCATTCATTTGCATGGGATCACGCTTAATTTAAATAGATGATGCCCACCTCCTTCCTACTTTGAATTAGGCGGGCTTACGCCGGCCAATTTACGCTACGCTGCCGCAACTGCTTTGTGAATACTGCACTTGCCTCTAAAGATGCGCAAAGCTACCTGAATCTGGCCCATAGTGGGATTTCTGTCTTCTTTTATTTGTCTGCTATCTGCATGAGTCATTTCTGAAAGTCTATGCAGACAGCAGATAATTACAGGATACACCCCCCCCCCCCCCTTCAGCACACAGCAGGTGACTGACAGCCTCAACTGTGCATGTTTCCCTATGACACTGTCTAAGGGGTGGGTGCCCCTTCCCTCCACTTAGATCACATATTACACTCAGGTAGCTGCTCTATGAGCCCCAGTCTGCTGGAGCTGAGAAACAGCATTAAATCTGGGTATTTTTAACGACTGTAGAGAAGAGAAGGCTGCAGATAAAGTTACAACAACCTATGTAAGAGTATTTGTTTCATCTTTATGTATTACCAGATGCTGGTCAGTGGTCACTTCAATGGGTATATGTAAGAGTTTACAACCACTTTAAGATCGGGGTTCACGTCTATGCAATTTCATTGTAGTTACCTTTAAAGTGGTTGCAAACCTCAGACGTGAAATATGAACAAAGCATATCCCTCCACAGTGTCTACTTGTCTCAGTCCAGAGCACTAAGCATCATTTCTGTTTGCTGCCTGGTTCCTTTGCTATCTGCATGAGTCACTTTTGACAAGTTTTCCTGATGCCAAGAGGTAAAAAGGTGACAGGGGAGGGAGCTCCAGCATACAGCCTGTGATTAACAGCCTCAGCTCTGTTCCTGTGTAAAGGGGAATGGGTGTATCTCTTCCATCCAATCAGCTCTCAGAGCCCCTCTTACTGATCTCCACAGTGTGGGATTTCAGCTGCCCGTCTCCTGCTTTCTGAAATCTCAGACAATCTGTATGAATTCTATACTTTGAATGGAGGTACAGAGGAGAAGACCACAGATAAGCATGTACAAATGTAGAAGGATTTGTTTAATCTCCGTAAATCACCTAAGGCTATTTACTGCACTGTATATTTGTAAGGGTTTACAACTATTCTATTGTGCATGTTTAAAAAAAAAAAAAAAAAAATACAAACATGTCATACTTACCTCCACTGTGCAGTTCGTTTTGGACAGAGTGGCCCCGATCCTCTGAGAAGGCTCTCCTATGGTGGACACGCGTGCGGGCACATACCCTAGTCCCACATCTACATTCACAGTGATGGATCACTGGCCTGAGCTTGCACAGTACACAGTTGAGCTACTGGCTTTTCCTGCATCCAGCGTTCTTCCAGAATGCACATTCAGTGCTGCTGAGGCTTTGTAACCGATCACAGGGTGCACTTCTCCACCGACTCGGTCGATCGACTGACCTTCATAAAAATGAATCAGGTTTGGATCACCACGAGCTACCAAGCACCTGATGCTGATGTAACTGAATCATTTTTTTGGAAATATCAGATCCTTTCAAGGCTGCCTATGATGATGCTGAGTGACTATCCTGTTATGCTGAGTGACTATCCTTTTCCTCCTCAACGATCATGCTGATAGCTTGTAAGAACATTTTTGGTTCTGGGCACCGCCACCAGTGGCTAAGGCCCTTTTTTCTGCCCCTGTTTAATAAGGGCATGCAATTACAATTTTTGATGCAATACTTTGCAGCGGGCTCATTCCTGCGCTCCAACTAGAGCAGTGGTTCTCAATCTTTCTAGTGCTATGACCCCTTAATAAAATGTCCCCAAGTTGTGGGGACCCCTAACAGTAAAATTATTTTCATAGCGTGGGTTGTCAGCACCCAAGACAAGTAATTTGCTCCCCTAACCCACGGACATTTAGCGCTCCCCGAGTCCCTTCCACTCGTACAGTATTAAACCCTTTAAGGTGCATTTTAGGATGTACCACTCACTTTGTTCTCCTTTCTTTCCCTTTTATCTCTATCCCAATTTATTTTCCTTTTTTGCCCCATCCCTGTCTCTAGCTGTCTTTTTCTCTCTTTTCTCTCTCTCCCTTTTTCTTTGCTCCGTCCCCTCTTTTCCTCTCCCCTCCATGTATTCTCTATTTTTATTCCTTCTCTTACTCCTTGTGGGGGAAATAATATAAGTAGAAGTGCTGGCGGGGAGTTGGGATCAGTGACCAACTTAGGTGTTCTTGATCAAGGTCATCTGGTGATCTGAGAACTGTAGTGGGGACTTTTAATGGCAACTATAATCACAGGTAGTGTTACTTACTGTGTCTCAGACTTTGTGGTGTCTCGTAACAGTAACACCTATGATGAAATCAGGAAATAGGGTCTCCTCCACCCCCTCCCACTTCACATTCCTCACCAGTCAGCTGACCTCTAGTCTTTGCCCCCCAGCCATGCCGTGAACTAAATGAGTGGCTGCAAAGAGGCTGAGCAGGCAGCCACCTGCTCCAGGAACAGCCCAGCTGGGTGGCCGCACTGTGGCTGGGAGAGTGGTGCAGGCTTCAGGAACAGCCCAGGAATTGGTGACTCCTGGCAAATCATCATTTGACCCTCGAGGGGGTCCTGACCCCCAGGTTGAACTAGAGTATCTGTGAGGGGTTGCAGTGTTGTGGCACCAGCACCAGTGCCTAAGGCCCAATTTTTCTGCCCCCGTTTAACAGGGGCGTGTAATTACAATTTTTGATGCAATACTTTGCAGCGGGCTCATTCCTGCGCTCAAACTAGAGTATCTGTGAGAGGTTGCAGTGTTGTGGCACCAGCACCACCACTAAAAAAGGCCCAATTTTTCTGCCCCTGTTCAACAGGGGCATGTAATTACAATTCTTGATCTAATATTTCACAGCAGGGCCCATTCCTGTGCCCACCAAGAGTAACTGTGAGGGCTTACAGAGTTGTGACACCAGCACTACCACCAACAAAGGCCTTTCAAACAACCAACTTACAAACGACTCCTACTTGCAACGGAAAGAGACAACAGGAAGTGAGAGGAAATCTACTCCTAGGAAGGAAAATTCTCTTCTGTACCAGGTATCTCCTGTCCACTGATGCTTTATCACCAATCCTTGTTTCACTAAAAAAGCCACATTTTCAAAGTGAATTGCAATCTTCTGAACAGATGCACACAGGAAGCAAAACAAATGTTATAGGGGTGATAACCCTTCTCTATGTTTTCAGAAAAGCTTAAAAATAGATTTTATGGCTGGCGCTACACTTTAAAAAAGTACTATTTCCAAATTACAAACAGATTCTACTTAACAACAAACCTACAGTCCCCTGTTTGCATCACCTGTATAATGCTGTTCAAAGTATATTGGGCCAAAGGGGCTTGTAATGACCTGGGGGGAGTGGGGGGAAAACCAATGCTATTTTTCTCAGTGATTTTCATCCATATTGCAGGGACCAGACATTACATTAAAGCCACAAGCAGTTTTAAATTACTTTTCTCTTATAGTAATTTTTATTTTGTGCAGGGACAGTTATACACACGTGCCACCTCACAGGCATACTATAGACACCCAGCAGGTATGATATTTCAAGGAATTTTTCTTTTTTTTTCACTTTAACCACTTGCCGACCGCGCTATAGCAAAAATACTGCTACAGCGCGGTCGAGCTACTGTGACACGTCGTCATGCACTTTCGCGATTGCGCGTCCCCTGGGACGCGCTCGCGGAAGTGTCCGTGCTCGCCGGGTCTAGAAGACCCGGCGCATTGCGGATCACGGTAAATTGCCGGCCGTTTACCATGTGATCGCGCCTGCGTCTCCTCTCTGTACCGTTCGGTACAGTGTGCGAGGAGAGGGGGGGAGCGGGGTGTCAGCAGCTGAGCTGTGGCTGGATCTGTGACAAATGCAGTCACAGATCCAGCCATCCCTCAATCCATCCCAGCTCTGCAGTACCCCAGTACCCTGCAATCCCCAGTAGCCAGCAATCCCCCAGTACCCAGCAATCCCCCAGTACCCAGCAATCCCCCAGTACCCAACAATACCCCAGTACCCAACAATACCCCAGTACCCCAATACTCAACAATACCCCAATATTCAACAATACCCCAATACTCAACAATACCCCAGTACTCAACAATACCCCAGTACTAAGCAATACCCCAGTACTCGGCAATACCCCAATACTCGGCAATACCCCAATACTCAACAATACCCCAATACTCAACAATACCCCAGTACTCAACAATACCCCAGTACTCGGCAATATCCCAGTACTCGGCAATACCCCAGTACTCGGCAATACCCCAATACTCGGCAATACCCCAATACTCGGCAATACCCCAGTACTCGGCAATACCCCAGTACTCGGCAATACCCCAATACTCAACAATACCCCAATACTCAACAATACCCCAATACTCGGCAATACCCCAATACTCAACAATACCCCAATACTCGGCAATACCCCAATACTCGGCAATACCCCAGTACTCGGCAATACCCCAATACTCGGCAATACCCCAGTACTCGGCAATACCCCAATACTCGGCAATACCCCAATACTCGCCAATACCCCATTTACCCTGCATGATACTTTGCAATACCCCAATACTCTGCAATACCGCCTATGGGGATTTTTAAGTAGCGAAGTTTGCCGCCATTCCACGATTGTGCGCAATTTTGAAGTGTGACATGTTGGGTATCTATTTACTCGGCGTAACTTCATATTTCACATTATGAAAAAAAATTGGGCTAACTTTACTGTTTTGTTTTGTTTTAAGCACAAACAGTTTTGTTTTTTTAAAAACACGCGTTCAAAAAATGTCTACGAAAATACCATGCGAGATAAAAAGTTGTAACCGCCGCCATTGTATTCTCTAGGGTCTTTGCTAAAAAAGCATATATAATGTTTTGGGTTCTATGTAATTTTCTAGCAAATAAATGATGATTTTTCCATGTAGGAGAGAAATGTCAGAATTGGTCTGGGTGTTCCAGAACGCCTGATGGCGTTCCCTGCATGTTGGGCCTCTGTATGTGGTCACGCTGTGTAAAAGTCTCACACATGTGGTATCGCCATACTCGGGAGGAATAGCAGAATGTGTTTTTGGGTGTAATTTGTGGTATGCATATGCTGTGTGTGAGAAATAACCTGCTAATATGACAGAAACAAGTTTTTTTTTTTTTTTTTACAAAATTTTCAGTCGTTTTTCTTTTATAGCGCAAAAAATAAAAAACTCAGAGGTGATCAAATACCACCAAAAGAAAGCTCTATTTGTGTGAGAAAAAGGACACAAATTTCAAATGGGTACAATGTTGTATGACTGAGTAATTGTCATTCAAATTGTGAGAGCACCGAAAGCTGAAAATTGGTCTGGTTAGGAAGGGGGTTTAAGTGCCCAGTGGTCAAGTGGTTAAGCATCATTAAAATCACTGCTCCAGAAAAAACGATTGTTTTTCAAACTTTTTTTTCCATTAATACATGTTCCCTGGGGCAAGACCCGGGTTCTCAAATCCGTTTTCTGAAAATAACTTGCATATTAGGCTTTAAAATTAGCACTTTTGAATTCGAACGTCCGAGTCCCATTGACGTCAATGGGGTTCTAAATGTTTGCGCAAACGTTTGGTCCGTTCGAAGGTTCTGGTGGAAACCGAACGGGAGGGGGGGGGGAGTGTTTGTTCAGCTCATCCCTAATCACAGGAATAGCTGGCCAAAAGTACAAATGCTTCGGCAGAGAAAGCATTAAACAATTGGGTCCTCTCCCATAGCAGGCAGAGCCGTGCTGTGTGCCAGGGCTGTGTAAATCTCAGAAACAAATTGACAGAGATAAAAATCCTTGGCTGGCAAAGCAGCTCCAATACAGGTATTTAATCTTTGTATTGTTTTCCTGGAGCTCCACTTTAATAAGAATACATGTGGCTTGTTTTCAGTGTTTGACAAGCAATGTTTATGGTATTCGTGATCAGTCATGATTTTATTCTAATTTACAAATATAGTAAGTAATTTATTAGGATCAATGACAGTGACTGATGTTAATTAATTTAAAGAACAATGAAAATGTAATTTCCAGCATTAAACTCCTTGCTTTATACACAATGTTTCCAGCATATAACAAGAACAGATGTTTAGCATTACAGGAATGTATTTGATTTGCAGCAATTTAACATAATCTGAAAAGGACAAATCAATAGAGGATCCATCAGATGTGTAGGTCAGCTGTATTCAGGGTTTACTGTTGTATTAAATTAACATTGAACAATGCCTTTGGAATATTTGTATGCCATGATATTGCACTAAACTGCCCTTGTACAGCAAGAGAATTACTGTTAGGAAATATTGCAGTGTGTTGTGTTTTTCTATTCATTTTCTCATCAATTATGTGTATAGTGCAATATAATTAAAAATATTTCTTTCCATAGTCAAGTACCTATGAAATGTTGAATGTAAAGTTTTTATATTTATTGCTAGCCAGAAGATGGAGCTATATGCTTTTTTTTTACATGTTTGCCTGGGAAATTGGAATTGTTTTGCTTTGAAAAGAGCTCAATAGCTGAAGCTAAGGTTGCACAATACAGTTGAAAAACAGAAGAATGGCCGATCCGCCTTCCACCCTTTCTGTCTACTATGTAGAACTCAATACAGAGATTTAACAAGACACAGGCAATCTAAAAGGAAGCAGATACTTATATATATATATATATATATATATATATATATATATATATACACATACATATATATACATGCATATATATATAAAACCATTTTTAAGGCGCCTTGGCGTTAAATAAAGTCTGGAAAAAAAAACGCCTGAAAGAAGTCTCATCTGCAACCCATTGTGAAAGCCAGAGTACTTTCAGAACCCTTTCACACTGCCAGTGCCCGGAAAACGCTGGTAAAGTGCCGCTAACACCAACAATGGGACTCTATTCCTCCTACTGACACAAACAATGATGTTTTACATAATACCAACACTGTTTTATTTTTTCTTCAACTAATATAAACAATTGGGCACTATTCCTGATGAGGCAAAAGAAGCTGGGCAAGTGACCTACAGGTGTATGAGGTCCTGCTGCAGCAACCCATCCCACAATCAGTTTCATCCACAAGCATCTGCTCAAGCTACAGCCACATGCCTGGTTTGCTTGCCCTCTGGTAAGCAGGTTTTTCTTAAGGTGGCGGTGCACTTTTTGGGACGTGAACCACTGTGGTGTTTACCATTAGAGGGATCTCCAATTCACCATCAATACACAGATTCATATTATTTATGCTTACTCCTCAAGGACTTTTATTTATCATTTGTCATGCATTTACCAGTTTTGGACAATTTGGCGTGGCTCTCGTTTTTAACAAATACATAATTGGTCCATATAGTGAACTTGGTGTTGATTTATTTACTTTAAAGGGGTTGTTTGGCTTTGTTTTTTTGTTTGTTTTAAATAACAAACATGTTATACTTACCTCCACTGTGCAGTTCCTAGTCCTAGTCTTCTGGGGTCCCTTGGCAGCTGTCCCGGCTTCTCCCCGCAAGAGCTAACCCCCTTCTGGGAAGCTCTCTCCCAAGGGACTTGGCTTGCAAGCACGCTCTCTGTCATACAAGTTGTGTCCATAGACACAGCGTGTATAACTCGGTCCCACCACTCAGCGGCCATGTCATTGGATGTGATTGACAGCAGCGCAAGCCAATGGCTGTGCTGCTATCAATCTATCCAATCTAGCCAATCAAGGGCCAGACTCCGTGGAGAAGAGGGCACCGGGGGACGCGCAAAGCAGGTGAACGGGCTCAGGTAAGTAAAATGGGGGGCTGGGGGGGCTGTCATTGCCGGGTGTTTTTTCAACTTAATGCATAGGATGTATTAAGGTGAAAAAACTTGAACCTTTACAAGCCCTTCATCACAGAGGACAAGGATAACTGTTTATGTCTAGAGGAAAAAATATGTAATCTCCAAATAAGGAAAGGTTTCTTCACAGTAAGAGTTTTAAAAATGTGGAATAGACTCCTTCCAGAGGTGGTTCTGGCCAGCTCAGTAGATTTCTTTAAAAAAGGCCTGGATTCTTTCCAACATGTACATAATATAACTGCATACTGATATTTATAGGTAAAGTTGATATAGGGAAAACCCGATTGCCTCTCGGGTGATCAGGAAGGATTTTTTTTACCCTGCTGTAGCAAATCGGATCATGCTTTGCTGGGGTTTTTTGCCTTCCTTTGGATCAACTGTGAAGGATTGTGTATATGGGGATTGTATTATTCTTTTTTGGTTGAACTAGATGGACTTGTGTCTTTTTTGAACCTGACTAACTATGTAACTATGTAACCCGGTGGATCCTTTTCTAATTATAAAGCACATTTACCATTTGCCGGTATGTCTGCTGGATAATATCACGTTTACCACCATTCATGGCACATCAATGGAAAATTCAACTTTTAGTAACATAAGGTTGAATCCTGAATCCTATGGACCCACCACACTCACCTCTGCTCACTTATTGAAGCACACATGATTTACTAACCCACAAATGAGAATTTGCCTAAAATTTTGATTCACATTCACCCTCTGCTTGTGCTGTTCCTACATGTTATAGCCGATGCTTATCTGCAGGGCAAACACCAGCAAATTTGATTATCTTGCCTCTTCAAAATATACTGTACCTCCAGGGCTCTGCCTGCGGAATCGCAGGATTCAGAAGCATTAAAAAGTGCAATTTATTTGTACAAACCTGAAACTAGATTGGTAGCTTCCTCTACTGAATGCCTTGGTTCTTTCAATATCAGGATTTTCATCCGTAACTTTTTCTGGAAATGAAAATAGGAATTGTACAGTATTCTAAATTGAAATAAGTAAACTGCATATGTCAGTTAATATGTAACCACTAGGGGGCAGCCAAATGACAAGACATGTTCCCCATTCTTCCTAAACATAGTTTTAATATTAAAACATGCAATATATAATACAAAATGTTTTAGCAAATATTACCCTAAAGTGACTGAAAACGATCACCTTGTAAAACAACCCATTATGTTTAAAATAGAAATAAAAGGCAAAACATTTGTTTATAGATATTTAAAAAGAAACACATTATAAATAACTTTTTTTCCCTATTTTATAAGAGATCACATTCCCTCTGTTGTCAGTTGCATAAAAGCTGGGGGGGGGGGGGGAAGCATGCTGAGCTTTCCAGTGGCTGTTCAGGCGGAGCGTGTCAGGACATGTCTGATCATTGGAGGAAAGCACACTGAGATTCCAACATAGCTAGAGAACTGACCATCGCATGTTCTAATGACTAGTGTGGTCAATTATTATTAGGAAAGCAGAAGGAATACAGGGGATTTCACACAAAGGAAGCCATACTTGCACGAACAAAAGGCTTGTTCATGCAAGTACATAGCACAGCAGGCACATATCAGAAATATTCTTTAAAGCAGACCTGCATGAAAATAACCGGTCCTCTCTATTGAAAGTACCCCAAAGTCAAATCACCTGCAAAAGACAAGTAAATAATAAATCTTACCTTGGCCTGGGTTCGCTCCTGTGAGACATTACTGAAATAGGCCAGAGTACAATATTGGAGGATTTTAAGTAGCCAGCTATCCTAGAAGGCAGCAGTGAAGCATAGTGATGTCTTCTGCACCTTGGCAAAATGTCAGAAGCAAGTGCTGGAATAAGTATTTTTTATGTATTTATTTATTACATAACATCTTTATTTTTAAGTTGCTTTTACAGGTGATTTGACTTTGAGGGGTGGGGGGCTTTCAATAAACCTTTTAGCATTCATTTAAACAAATATTTAAAAAGACGATTACATGAAAGCAAAAAAATACCATTTTATATTATATAATTAAAAACATTTGCATGAAGTGCATCAAGTGCTGGGCTCAGTCCTTTCTTCTCTGAGCTTTAATAGAAGAATTTGCTGTTGTATTTCTGGGGGCTGCTGAACAACATTGACCCCAAGTACTGAATCAGGAGCGTCAATAAGTAGCATTGCTCCAGGAAGAATGACACAGTTTAGGCATATAGGCCCAGATTGACGACGGACTTACGCCAACGTATCTAAAGATATGCCGTCGTAAGTACAAATGTGTGCCGTCGCAAAAAGCAAGGCTTCAGCCGCCCGACGTAACTTGCCTACGCCGGCGTATCGTGGACACATAGTTACGCTGGACGCATTCGGCGTACCCATGTTAAATATGCAAATGAGTAAGATATGCCGATTTACGAACGTAGATGCGCCAGGCGGAAAAGATACGCGGTTTGCGTAAGGCTTATGTCCGGTGTAAAGTTATTCCCCATATAGGTGGCGCAAAAAATTCTGGCGCCGACAACTATACGCTACGCTGGCGCAACGTTGAGAGCATTTGCTTTGTGAATACCATGCTTGCCTCTCAACGTTGCGCTGGCGTAGTGTAAAGAAGATACGCTACGCCAGAAGAAAGATGCGCCGAGGTACGTGAATCCGGGCTATACTGTGTATCAAAATGGACTATTTGGCAGTTATGATTTACAAAGCAGGACTGATTAGTCTGTTTTTTGGTTTGCAGTCTGTAATCTTCACAAATTTATATCTATAGGGAATATAACACATTACCTGGAGTGGTATTTTGGCTCTGCATTGTGACAAGAGTAAAGTAGACTCCCTTCTTTTTCAATAGGTCATCATGGGTTCCCATCTCTACTGCTCTGCCACCATCAAATCCCACAATTATATCAGCAGTCCGAACTGTGGACAGGCGATGAGCAATAGAAATTGTAGTTCTTCCACTGCGTACCTATAGCAGAAAACAAAATATATTACTCTAACAGTGGAGTCATTTCTGAAAACTTTATGTAAACATATTTGGCGTGTGTGGCAACATCATAGACATGGACTCCTTTCAACGCGTTTCGTCAGGGTTGACATCATTGGGGGCATGGAGTCCATGTCTGTCACCACGCAAATATATACTGTTCAGAGCAGAAATCTCCACCAGTCTAATCAAACCTCCCACAAGTTTGGCAACTTTTATGTTTTGGGACGGATTGCCAAGCCTCGGTTTGAAGAAAAGATGGCCTCATTTTAGTTCAAAATACTAAGCCTTGTTCAGGGATCAAAATGTCCCTCCATGAATACTTGAGAGCCTCGTATTGAAAGAGGACTCGGTTTACATGAAAAAAAGCTGTATGATCAAATATCGATTTAGAACTCAGAACGGCCACCTAGTCATGGTTGTAAAAATTATAGCTTGTGCGATTTAGAACTCAGAACGGCCACCTAGTCATGGTTGTAAAAATTATAGCTTGTGTTAGCTTAGTACATTTGATGGCTTGATGAATGTCATTCGAAAGTAGTTCAAAGTTTTGTAGGCTTTTCAGTTTTGGAACAAATGGACTTTACTGAAGGAAAACCATACACTATTATGCCTCGTACACATGACCAGTTTTCCTGTCGGGATAATTGCCATGACAGCTTTTGGCCGGGAAAACTGTCCGTGTGTATGCTCCATGGCAGTTTTCCCGACAGGAAAACCATCAGGAATCACGGCAGGAAAAATGAGAACACGTTCCCCTTTTTCCTGACGCGATTCCCGTTGCTCTTTTTCCGGGAAGTTTCCCTATGGGAAACACTGTGGTTGAGCCAAAGCTTTCACAGCAGTTTTCCCAGTGGGAAAACCTCTGGTGTGTACACAGGGAAAGTGACCGAGCAGGTTCTCGTTTTCCCCCCGGGATTCCTGGCAGACTTTTTACCGCCGGGAATCTTGATCGTGTGTACGGGGCATTAGTAATGTGTTTATTCAAGAAAAAATTTTCTTCGATTTTTCAGGTCACTGCAGTCAAAAACAAACTTTGATTGGACCCCACTAACAATTAGAAAATATAATGAATGTTCCCTAAATGAAAAATTTCAATTGAAAATGCTAGGGCATACCCAGCTTAAGACAGGAAATCCCCCATCACATTGCATTTCTGGAACAGGTTGTGAAGGGAAACTTGGCAAACTTGTGAGTGAGCCGATTCCCTTGGCTGAGAAGCAACCCCACACATGAATGGTCTCAGGTTGCTGTACTGTTGGCATAACACAGAACTGATGTTAGTGGCACCTTTTCTTCTCTGGACACATTTTTTTTTCCGGATGCCCCAAACAATCGGAAAGGGGATTCATAAGAGAAAATTATTTTACCCCAGTCCTCAGCAGTCCAATCTCGGTACCTTTTGCAGACTATCAGTCTGTCTCTGATGTTCTTCCTGGAGAGAAGTCTCTGCCCTTTTTGACACCAGGCCATCCTCCAAAATTCTTTGCCTCACTGTGTGTGCAGATGAACTCACACCTACCTGCTGCCATCCCTGCACAAGCTCTGCGCTGGTGGTGCCCCGATCTTGCAGTAGAATCAACAGTAGGAGATGGTCCTGACACTTGTTGGATTTTCTTGGGCGCCCTGAAGTCTTCTTCACAAATGCGGTGGAAATGTTTTTTATTTTTTTATGGGATTAAGTTCATTTTCATGGCAAAGAGGGACTTTCCAATAATTGAAAAAAATCTGATTACTAGTACTTCAACACATTCTGGAGTACAGTATTCACAAATTGCCATCATAAAAACATAGGCAGCAGACTTTGTGAAAATTATTATTTGTGTCATTCTCAAAACTTTTGTCCAAGGCTGTACTTGAATAAAAAAAAGTATCATGTTCTCATTGCAAATCTTCATTTGTGAGAAATACCCGGTGATCCTGAAAGTCCCCTTGCATTCCTATCTCAAATTGACTATGTTGGGCATGGTAGCACATCCATCCTTGCATCGTCAGTTATTTGGATGTGCTGGGAGCATAGACTGGCTGTCCTCCAATGGCCAAGACTTGTGCTGATGCGCCACCAGCACAGCTGTTCACTGAGAAGTGTTCTCCCTGTGCCTGCATGGGTTGCCTCTGGGTACTCTGGTCTCCTCTCACACTTCCAAGACATGCTGGTAGGTTCATTGGATCCTGTCTAAATTGGCTTCAGCATGCGTATTTATAAATGTGTGTTAGTGACCGTATATTGTAAGCTCCCTGAGGACTGGGACTGATGTAAATGTACAATATATATGTAAATTGGCGGCACTATGTATATAAATAAAATAAATCAGTGTGCTGCTGTTTCTCTGCCTCCTGCTGACACACCCCCCCCAGCAGTCTCCACCCCTAACTCTCCAAGCCCCTTATACATAAATGTACATATACATTTTGCCTTGCATTTCTTTTTTTAACTGAATGAGTTGTTTTACAGGGTAAGGGTTCATATATTCACGTTCCTACTCTATGCAAAATGAAAGAAAGGTTTTGTTAATGCACTACATATATTTTAAACAAAGATTCTGGCATTGTTGAAAAGCCATACTGTATAATCTTTTAAAATAAAGATCTGATGAAAAACTTTAGTTACATGCAGTCAGTTTATACTTGCATTTATTCTTATTAAACGGGAGATCACCTAAAATGACCTCCTGTAAATTATCTCATGTAGGGATGAGCCGAACACCCCCGCGTTCGGTTCGCACCAGAACCGTTGAACGGACCGAACGTTAGAACCCCATTGAAGTCTATGGGACTCGAACGTTCGAATTCAAAAGTGCTCATTTTAAAGCCTAATATGCAAGTCATTGTCGTAAAACGTATTTGAGAACCCGGGTCTTGCCCCAGGGAACATGTATCAATGGAAAAATGTTTAAAAAACAATTTTTTTCAGGAACAGGACTCCTGAAAAAACGACAGTTTTTAAAACTTTTTTTCCATTGATACATGTCCCCTGGGCAAGACCCGGGTTCTCAAAGACGTCTTCATAGGCAAACTATAGACACCCAGCAGGTACAATATTTAAAGGAATTTTTTTACTCTTTTTTTTTTTTTTTTTTTTACAAAAAGTGTAGCTGCTGGCTTTTAATAAACATTCACTTACCTTCTCCACGTTCCAGCGACGCGCCGACCGGGGCTCCGCTCCTCTCCCCCCCACCCGGCCGGCGTCTTCATTTTGACTGTGGGTACCCAGCTGTGACAGCCTTCGGCTTCACGGCCGGGCACCCACTGCGCATGCGCGAGCCGCACTGCGCATGCGTGCGCGGTGCGGCTCGCCGCTGATTGGACAGACGATCGCCTAGGACCTGTCAGTGTCCTAGGCCATCGCCTACAGGGAGGGGCTGCAATAAGGCAATTAAGCCTTATCGCCTTACCAGCCCCTCGGCGGAAGCAGGAAGTGGGACAGGAAGTCCCACTCCTCCTGAAGCCCCCACTCCCCCCCCAAAAAAAAAATTACATGCCAAATGTGGCATGTAAGGGGGTGTGGAGTGGAACAAGCGGAAGTTAAATTTTTGGGTGAAACTCCGCTTTAAGCATCATTAACTGCTTGCCGACCGCCCACCGCAGTTATACGGCGCAGGTCGGCACTGCTAGGCGAGAGCACGTAGCTCTACGTCCTATCTTTTGCGGCCGCTAGGGGGCGCGATTGCCGCCGGGCACGTGCGCTCGTTCGTTACAGGGCGGGGACCGGGAGTTTTGTGTGTAAACACATAGCTCCTGGTCCTGTCAGCGGGGGAAACGCTGATCTCCTGTTCATACAATGTATGGACAGAAGATCAGTGATTCCCCCTAGTGAGGCCACCCCCCCATACAGTTAGAACACACCCAGGAACACACTTAACCCCTTCCCTGCCCCCTAGTGTTAACCCCTTTACTACAATTGGCATTTTTTATAGTAATCCAATGCATTTTTATAGCATTGATCGCTATAAAAATGCCAATGGTCCCAAAAATGTGTCAAAATTGTCCGATGTGTCCGCCATAATATCACAGTACCGAAAAAAAACGCTGATCGCCGCCATTACTAGTAAAAAAAAAATATTAATAAAAATGCCATAAAACGACCCCCTTTTTTGTAAACGCTATAAATTTTGCGCAAACCAATCAATAAACGTTAATTGCGATTTTTTTTTACGAAAAATATGTAGAAGAATACGTATCAGCCTAAACTGAGGAAAAAAAATGTTTTTTTCGATATTTTTTGGGGATATTTATTATAGAAAAATGTAAAAAATATTGCATTTTTTTCAAAATAGTGGCTCTATTTTTGTTTATAGAGCAAAAAATAAAAACCGCAGAGATGATCAAATACCACCAAAAGAAAGCTCTATTTGTGGGAAAAAAAGGACGCCAATTTTGTTTGGGAGCCACATCTCACGACCGCGCAATTGTCAGTTAAAGCGACGCAGTGCCGAATCACAAAAAGTGCTCTGGTCAGGAAGGGGGTAAATCCTTCCGGGGCTGAAGTGGTTAAAATCACTGCTCCAGGAGCAGTGATTTTAATGATGCTTAGATAAAAAAATATATGAAAAATTCCTTAAAATATTGTACCTGCTGGGTGTCTATAGTTTGCCTGTGAAAACGTCTTTGAGAACCCGGGTCTTGCCCAGGGGACATGTATCAATGGAAAAAAAGTTTTAAAAATTGATGTTTTTTCAGGAGTCCTGCTCACAAGAATGGTTCAAGACCCTAAATACCTCTCCCCAGCATGTCTAGCGAGGCGATCAACCCTCCTGATTGGCTGCTGAAGAGAAGTATCTACACGACCCTGACTCCACTGCTGCCACCTACCATCTGGGGGTGCCTGAAAGTCCCCAAACAGCAAGCATAGGCACACAGCACAGCCAGAGCTGGAACAGAGGCCTCAAATTTATCCCAAATAAACATGGTCAGAGGCAACTAACTCTCTGACCACCCTCTAAATTTTCAGCAGCACTGGCTATGAAAGTGTCCAGGTGCTATATATATATATATATATATATATATATATATATATATATATACTTATATGCAGGGGAGAGGGATTAGAACACCTAACAGTTTTTTTTTAATGTTGTCTGTGTCTTGTTAGGGAGAGTCATCCTCTCTATCGTTCCTGGACTTTGATAAAGTCACGGTTTCCACCCCCCCCTCCACCTTTAATAATCTTTAATAGCCTTTTGACTAACATTTGCTTGGAGTCCCACATACACACTCGTGTATGATCGCTGCTGTTAGTCTCTGCATTTGGGATACGGCACCTTGTCATCCTGTCTGTGTGTGGACATTCGATCAGGATATCCGTCCACCTCTAGAGGGCGCAAGAAATCCTTACATCGTCGGGTCCTGTGTACGTTCACGCCCCTTCACGTGTCAGCACTGTTACGCTCTCCATTACACTCTTAGGCCACTGAGCTGATCGTCGGTCCGGTGCCCGCTGAGACACAGCCGCTGCTGCTCACCATCCAGATCTAGTGTCATCTGTACCCGCCTGCCCTCTGGTGCCATCACGACTGTCTCCCCGATGGTCGGTGAGACGGATCCTCACAGGTCAACACCGCACGTGCAGCCTTCCACGGTGGTGTGAGTACATCAGTTTACCTGAGCGACTTTCCATCCCCACCACAGCAGTATCCCATTTCACCATCTGAGGTTACTGTTTAGGCAATCCTGGTGACTACCAGGGATTTTCTTCACTTTCTTTATGCCCCTGGGCCAACTGTACACCCACAACCACTAATTTACAGCAGTGGTGGTTGGTGCTCAATTTTTTTTTTGGGGGGGGGGGCTGCCAACAAACCCCCCCGCCAGGTCCGCACTCCCAATTCAGGTCACAGGAGGCTTCAGCGGCTTTCCCGGCTTCAACAGCTTCCCTGGCTTCTCTTCCCAGCCAATACGATCTTAAGACCCACTTCCTGTCCTAATTGGTGGGGAGGAGAAGCAGGGAGATAATAGCGAATGTTGATTCGCTAATGTTACAAGTGGATTAGCTCAACCTTTTTGAAGCCAATTAGAGCCTCATGCTCTAATTATGTGCTTCAAAAATTAAAAAAGCTTGTAGAAATCCATGGAGATTAGGGGGTGTCACCCCTCATGGACCGGCCACCGCTGGTTTACAGCACAGATAAAGTCTAAGGTACAGAAATTGCCATATATTATGAATGAATGAATGAATGAAGAACTTATATAGCGCAGCACATGCAAAGTAAATCGCCTCTGGGCGCTTGTTGTTCCTGTCTCCTTTGAGATCAAAAGAGATGAGTCTTAATCTTTCTCCTGAAGACTAAATAGTTCTCCTCCAGCCGAATGCTGGCTGGTAAGGCGTTCCATAGTCTGGGACCTTGGACAGCGAATCTCCTGTCTCCTTTGGACCACTGATCATTTAAAATGTTTTCATCGAATAGAAAAGACAAATACAGAAATGTTTGTGACCAATGGAAATAATGAATGTCAAATAAGATAAACATTTAGCTCAGATAAAAAGGATGAAAATATGATTAGCATTGTAGAGTTTACAGATTACACATGGTAATTTACTGTGCTATCTAGTGATTGCAGTGATAATAATCAAGATAAGATAAAAGTTTGCTACTTATGATTCTACTTCTATGTCTAGTAGACAAGACAATAACATTGTTTCTATTCTGTGCTACAAAGGAATGCCTGACTTTTACTATTTGTGTTATTTTGGCACATAATTACACTATATTACCAGTATTTGGACGCCTGCCTTTACACACACACACACACAAACTTTGGGCCAGATTCAGATACATGTGGTGTGTCTGTCCGGCGGCGTAGCGTATGGTCTTTACGCTACGCCTCCACAAATATTATGGGCAAGTGCCTTATTCAGAAAGCACTTGCTCCATAATATGCAGCGGCATAGCGTAAAGTGTCCGGCGTAAGGCATGCGCCGTCCGTGGACGAATCCCAGTGCGCATGCGTCAAATCACGTCGCTATTTGTCAATGTAAACGACGTGAACGTAACTTACGTCGAGCCCCATTCCCGAACGATTTACGCAAACTACGTAACTGACGTACAATTCGACGCTGTCCCGACGTTCATACTCAACATCGGCTGTGCCTGCTATAGCAGGGGTAACCTGACGCCAGGAAAAAGCCTTACGCAAACGACGTAAACTACGACGGCCGGCCGCAAGTACGTTCGGGAATTCGCCGTAACTCCCTAATTTACATATTCGATGCGTAAAACGACGGAAGCGCCACCTAGTGGCCAGCGTAAAACTGCAACTAATATACGACGGTGTAACAGAATTACGCCGCTCGTATATTAGCAGAATTCCGACGTATCTTCTTTTCTGAATAGCAAGAAAAGATACGCCGGCTATTCTTAGTATTTACGTGACGTAAATACTATCTGAATCTGGCCCTAAGTCCGTAGGCTTCAATATTGAGTTGGCCCGCCCTTTGCAGCTATACCAGCTTTAACTCTTCTGGGAAGGCTGTCCACAAGGTTTAGGAGTGTGTCTATGGGAATGTTTAAGGCCGCGTACACACGATCAAATTAATCTGCTGGAAACGGTCCGACGGACCGTTTCAGCAGACAAATTAGATTGTGTGTACAGGCGAGCAGACAGGTTTTACCAGCAGACAAATTTTAAAGCATGCTTTAAAATCTGTCTGCTGGGAACCCGTCCGTCTGACATGTCTGCTGGTTAGTACACTAACCAGCGGGCATATCTGTCCACACATGCGAATGGATTTGACGCATGTGTGGAAGTATTTTACTTCCTGGTTCGGTGATGTGGCGGCGTCAATGTCACCGCCACGTCACCGCGCTGTCTGCTGGCGAGGATTTTGGTTTGATCGTGTGTACACGATCAAACCAATATATCCCAGCAGACAAATCTGATCAAAACGGTCTGTCAGACCGATTTGATGGGATTTATTTAGTGGTGTGTACAGGGCCTAACAATTCTTTCAGAAGTGCATTTTTGAGGTCAGGCACTGATGTTGGAACAGAAGACATGGCTCGCAGTCTCCACTCTAATTCATCCTAAAGGTGTTCTCTCAGGTTGAGGTCAGTGAAGTTCCTTGCTCATCCATGTATTTATGGACCTTGATTTGCACACTGGTGTGCAGACATGTTGGAGCAGGAAGGGGCCATCTCCAAACTGTTCCCACAAAGTTGGGAGCATGAAATTGTCCAAAATGTCTTGGATCTTGGAACTAAGGGGCCAAGCCCAACCCCTAAAACAAAAATTCAACCTTGAATTTGGGATTTTCACTTTCAATGATAATAGTAATATGCCTAAGATACGCCGAACACCGCCTATCACGTGAACGTAACTTACGCACAGCCCTATTCGCGTACGACTTACGCTGTTCCGACGTCCAAACATTGGCTGCGCCTCATATAGCAAGGGGAACTTTACGCCGGTCGCACGCCTAACGTAAAAGATGTATATCAATGCGCTGGGTGCAAGTTCGTTCGTGAATCGGTGTATCTAGCTCATTTGCATATTTGACGCGGTAATCTACAGAAGCACCACTAGCGGCCAGCGTAAATATGCACCCTAGATACGACGGCGTACTAAGACTTACGTTGGTCGGATCAAGCCCACATTCAGGCATATCTTGCTTTCAGAATACGGAACACAGATACGACGGCACATCCTAAAACTTATGCGGCATATTAATAGATACGCCGGCGTAAGTTGTTTCTGAATCCGGGCCAGGGTGCCTAGCATATAATGATCTGAATACTATGATTGACCTGGGCTTCATGGTAGGCAGGCCAACTTGGTTATGTACAGGGCTTTTTTTTCTCAGAAAATAGTCGCAGGGACTGTAGGTGGGTGGGTGTGATCAAATTTCACTAACAGTATGAGGGTATTAAATACCCTCCTTATGAACTTTAGTATCTCCCCGCACACTGTAGGTGGCTCTTTCTCTAACATGGAGGAAGATCATCCAGTGGGGGTGTCGGTATACGCAATGCACCCCAACAACTGCATCTTCTTTGTCCCCATCCTGCACTCAGTGGGAGCCGCTCAGGAGATCAAATCTGTCTGAGCTGCTGGGAGACAAGCTTTTACTGGTAAACATAGAAGCCGGACTTCTGTGTTTACCAGTGATAGTGCTGAGTAGCGAGCAAAGGGCCTGATTTAGAGGTGGTGGAACTGAGTTCCACCAAGTTCCAGCTAAAAAAGCCCTGGATATGCACAAGGTTGGGCAAGTCTGATTTTTCTAGTGACAGTGGAGTCAGTTGTAGGATGACCATTTGTCCACCCAGATGTGGTCATTATACAATTACATCAGCCATTCTGAAGAAAACCATATCTGAAAGGATACATTTTGCCCAATAAAAGCCACCAGAATTCTATCCAAAGCTCGAACACTCTAAGCTAACATGATCTGCCCTATCACTTACAGATTGGGGAAAAAGAGATCTTTAATTTTGAAAGACTGGAGGCCAATACTGACAGGAAAGAATGGTTCAAGCTCAGGCAACTAGCCTCATAATGTAACGCACAAGTGAAATAATAATGTAAACATTGCATATACTTGCCATAGCCCTCAAATAGCCTTTTATACCCGCTGTTTCCTATCTGAGGGATAGATGTGGCTTGAAACATCTAAAAAGTTATTTATTTTCAATAAACAAGTAATATAAATTGAGAACCATAATGCCACACGACCATTTTTCTCGGCAGTAAAAAAAAATACTTTTTTTCACAACATAATTCCTCTCCAGCCTGACTTGCATACACACATTAATGCAAAAAAAAAACATCCGACCAAAACGCGGTGACGTACAACATGTACGACAGGACTATAAAGGGGAAGTTCCTTTCAAATGGTGCCACCCTTTGGACTGGTTTTGGGCTGCATACTTGATTCTGAGCATGTGCGCTTTTTTCCCCTACACAACCGTTTTTTACACACAACCGCTTTTCACGACGATAAATAGACTGACGGGAAACAGAACGAGAAAAAAGAGATCTGGTTTCAATTTTTTGCAGACAGTTTTTTAGTCGAGAAAACTGCTAGGGAGCATACACACGACCGGTTTTCACGACCAATATAAAAAATGGCAGTTTTCTCATCGTGAAAAATGGTCGTGTGTACGGCCGCGTACACACAACCGAGAAACTCGTCGGACGAAACACATTGTTTTCCTCGTCGAGTTCCTTGTTCGGCAGTCAAAAAACTCGTCGAGCCAAATTTTCCCATTGCCCATCGAGGAAATAGAGAACATGCTCTCTTTTTGGCTCGACGAGTTCCTCGACGGGTTTCTTGGCGAAAAGTGTACACAAGACCGGTTTCCTCGGCAGAATACGTCTCCCATCGAGTTTCTTGCTGAATTCTGCCGAGGTAACCGGTCTTGTGTACGCGGCCTACAAGGCATAAATGATAAAAAAAATCACAATCTTAAAAACTGACCTTATCAAGAGCTTCTTGGACAGTAGCCTCACTCTCATTATCCAGAGCGGATGTAGCCATGTCAAGAAGAAGGATTCTGGGATTTCTGACCAGTGCTCGAGCAATGGCGATTCTCTGCTTCTGTCCTCCACTCATTTGCCCACCTCCTTCTCCAACAAGGGTGTCAAATTGCTAAAATAAAAGAAAAAGAAAAAAAACTTTATTCAAAATGATAACTTGTAATTCTATAACCTAAACTAAAACCATGTATGTGATTCATTAATTTATTTATTACATTTCATGGCTGGATGTGGTTTTGTAATGTACGCCTTGCACATGTATTAGCTGGAACTTGCAAAGTGTACATTTGATCATTTGATTGTCTTCTTAAAATAGCCAACAGACATTATCCTCTTTTGGAATCAGATTAGAGTGCTTATTTCATTTGTAATCTAAAACATTACTCTGGCATTTGGATTAAAGCTTCTTTGCCTCATTTTACCTGTGGTAAATCCATGATGAAGTTGTAGGCATTTGCTTCTTTTGCGGCTCCTATGACATCATCCATAGTGACCCCTTCTCGTCCATATTTAATGTTTTCAGCTATTGTGATGGCAAACAAAACTGGTTCCTGCTCAACAATTCCAATTAAAGAGCGCAACCACTGAATGTTAAGTGTACGAATATCATGGCCGTCTAATGTCACCTGGATGGTTGTAAAAGCAAGAAAAACGTCAATTATTCATGTATGAGACATTTAATAATGTGTTTATTTATTTATTTTTTGATAATTATTTTTTTGTTGTTATATAACATTTATAGTATAAGGCCGCGTACACACGATCAGTCCTTCCGATGAGAACGGTCCAAAGGACCGTTTTCATCGGTTAACAGATGAAGCTGACTGATGGTCTGATGTGCCTACACACCATCAGTTAAACAACCGATCGTGTCAGAATGCGGTGACGTAAAACACAACGACGTGCTGAAAAAAAAATAAGTTCAATGCTTCCAAGCATGCGTCGACTTGATTTTGAGCATGCGTGGATTTTTAATCGATGGTCGTGCGTACTAATGATCGGTTTTGACCTATCGGTTAGGCGTCCATCGGTTAAATTTTAAAGCAAGTTCTCTCCTTTTTGACCGAAGGATAACTGACCGATGGGGCCCACATACGTTCGGTTTGGACTGATGAAACGGACCTTCAGTCAGTTTTCATCGGTTTTGACCGATCGTCTGTATGCGGCCTAACAATTTTTAAAACGTAGGAAGAGAAAAATAATAACAACATACATATTTTATAAGTAAAATAAATTTTTTAACTATTTATACATACTGTATGAAATGAAAAGATTACTTAAAGCGGAGTTCCTACTAAATAAAAATATTAAAAGTCAGCAGCTACAAATACTG